>CM060653.1:2245000-2590000 GCA_030686955.1 Odontamblyopus rebecca | reverse complement strand
GCAGTAGTAGTAGTAATGTGCCTTGATAGTAGTATGTAGTAGTAGCAGTAGCAGTAACAGTAGTAACGGTAGTAGTAGTAGCAGTAGCAATATGTAACCGGTAGTGATGCGTGATGGTATTGATGCGTGGTCGTGGTAATAGATAATGTGTATGTAGCAATGTAGTGATGATAAGCAATGTAATGTGGACTTGATAACTGGTATGTGATAGCAATGTGCTGTAGCAGCAGTAATAATATGATGTAGCAGTAACAGTAGCAATAATAACTTAGTAACAGTAGCTAGCTGCTTAGCAGTACAGCAGCAATAAGCAATGCAACAACAACCAGTAACGGTGCAATGAATGAATGGCAATGTGCCAATGTGATAGCAATAACATAGCAGCAATGTGATAGCAATGAGCAACGTGCCAATATGATAACAGTAGCAGTATGATGATAGTAGTAGTAATAGCTGCTGCAATATTAGCAGTAGCAATGTGGCAACAGTAGCAGTAGCAATAGTATACTAGTGTTGCAGTAGCAATAACGGCTAGCTAGCATAATAATAACAATAGCAATGTATGCAACAATATGCTGCAATGCATATAGTAATAATAATAATGCCAATAACAGTATAGCAATGTAGCAGTAGTAGTAGTAGTAGTAGTGGTAGTAGTAGTAGCAGTAGTAGTAGTAGTAGTAGTAGTAGTAGTCGTAGTAGTCGTAGTAGTAGTAGTAGTGCACAGTGTAGTGGTTTTTCTCGTTGTCTGTGAGCTCATCAGATCTGGATGGAGGGATGAGGATTAGAGGAGGACGAGCAGCGTGTGTCCCTCCCTCTCTCTCTCTCACTGCTATAAGAGCTCGTTTCACCACAGCAGAGCTGCTGGAAGAGGAAACGACTTATTGTTTGATCACTTTATTTTATACCTGATTTATTTTTTTTATTTATTTTTTATTTATTATGTTGGTGTTGATGATTTTTTTATTCATTCATTTTTGTCATTCTAATAGTTGTATATTTATTATCAAAAGTCTATTTTTTTTCTCTTTTTTTGCCCATGAATCTTCTGATTTGCACTTTTATTATTTGTGGTATAGTAGGAATAGTTAGACAGATATAGACAGATATAGATATAGTAGATATTTACTGCTTCACTGCTTTTTTCAGTGCTTTTCTTTTTTTTAGATATAAAAATAAATATTTACCAACCAACGAACTCAGTTTGTTCTAGTAAATAAATCTAAAACTCATTCAACATTACAACTGTGAAATGTATTGTTTACATTGAAGTTACATTTTCATATTTCTATAAAAAATTGTGGTGTGTTTATATTTAATGTTTGTGTATTTACCGTCGCCGTGTAATTTTATTTTTACATTTATAACAAAAATAATAAAAATAATAATATTTTCATTAAATTAATTTTATTTAAAATCCTTTATTATTCTCTATTTTGAATCTATTTTAGTGCATTCGTTTCCAAATTTCAAATCCATTCTCCTACAATTGCAGAAATTCCGCCTGCCCCAGCGCAGCCGCGTCTGTGCCATAATTTCCTCTGCTTCTAATTGACAGTTTTATATTTTAATTGTTGTAAGGCGCCTCCACTGTAGCTCCACTGTAGCCTCCATGTGTGACCAAAGTGCTGTTCGCCCCCTACTCCCCTCGACCTGCTAATTAACACCCCATGTTAATGACTGCAGACCCCAGCCAATAACCTGTGTTCAATCACTACATCACAGCACATCACAGCGGTGCCTCCAGCCCCTCCGGCCCCGGGTGACGTCTGCGCACTATTTTGACACTCACTGCACTATTTTCAAAATGTTTACCTCAACATTTGAAGTTCGTGTCATTCATAAACTCACATGTGTGTATACAGCTGTAACTCAGTCCTACTATAGAAGATGAATTTGTGACGTTACTGTATTGAATCAAGCTCAATCCTACTTAACACGCTGCTTTTAAAGAAGATGTTGGCCAAATATCTCCCGTTCAAATCTGCCGTTCGGTCTGAAATAGTGATTTTGATATAAGTTAAGCTGATTTGCCTAAGCTACCGAGTAATTAACTCAACTTAATCATTTCATTTCAATTCATTTCCATTACCTGAATAATTTTCCCAGTCCTCGCCATCTTTCTTTTTTTTTTCTCTTTTTTTTGTCTAGTCTAAGCTCTCTGTCGTGTACTGGAACCAGCGAACAGCGTTTGCGCCCGGTGCAGTTGTGTTGTAATACTGACCTCTAGTGGCCGTCGTGAAAGGTTTCAGAAAGTGTAAGTTTTAACTGTGACATTTTAGACTCATTGCCAGTCCTATCTGAGGTAATGAATCCGCTTTGGACAAACGTGCGGGTTTGAAGCTGTAGCCTGTGAGCGCCTGGAGCACGGATTGGCCGGGCCGGGGCAGAGGTAGATTAGGAGTCAGTGTAATGAGAAGCAAAGCATCTCTTTAGCTTCTCCTTTGTCTTTGCTCCGTCCTCGCGCCCTCAGCTCCGGTCTGAGATCCCTGCTCTGGCCCATGGCTGCCACGCGGGCATTGGCGGGATTTTTCATCATCCTCCTCCCTGCCAGCTCTGCTCTTTTTTACAATCTCCATGTATTTCCCTTTCCTCCTTTTCTTCTCCTTAACTGTGGATGCTGACACTTACGCAGTACTTACGCCGAGCGGCCTCACGTCCTCCACAGGGGAGCCTCAGATCTTTTACAATATGGAAAAATACGGCTGCCCCGGCGCGAGGCAGAGGTAATGGGCATAATAGGGTCAGGCCTGCATTTAATAAACAATTACCTATCTATAATAAATGAGAGCTGTGCGGAGGCCCGTGGCTCGTGGCCCGGCCGGCACAGGGAACAGGGAGGAAAGAGATGAATAATGCAGAGAGATGCCCATCACAGCCTAAACACAGGGACCACTGCTCCAATTATCTGCTGCTAATGACCCGTGTCTGCTCTCTGCTGCTCCAGCTCCAAACTTATGTCTCCTTTCTACTATTCTCACTGTTAAACCCTTTATTTCAACTTGACTCAAAGTTTACAATTCTCAAACATATCGGTAAGAAGCAAAATATGTTGTTTATTTCTGTTTCGACTCATGTTTGTGCCCCAAACCCCACCTCTCCACCCCGGCCTTTAATACTGAACAGGATATGTTGGTTTTGTACTGAACTTTAGGTACTTCGTTCTCATTAATCATGTTACAGTGATTTAAGAATAACACAAAATGTATTCTGTATAGAAGAGAAGACAAGATGGCAGGAAATACTTTTATATTTGTTGTTATTTCTGATTTTATTTTCTCCCACGTGATACTTTTTAATCGGCTGAAGCTGAAGTTTTAAATGTGCTGTAGAAATCAACTTGAATTCAATGCAAAAAACAAAATCTAGTCCGGCTAAAATGACTTGGATTAAGAAAGTTTGACCACGATTTGAGTAAATTTCACTTGATCTGCCAGTGCAATAAGACCTTTTGTACTTAAAATATATGAAAATACATCTGGCTACGCTTAAAATAAGAAAAACAACAACTTTTTGCACTTAAAATAAGAAATAAAATCAAATGTTGCTTGAATTAAGAAAAAAACGCTTATTCCTCTGGCAGATTATTTCACTTGTCAAGTTGAATCTGCTCAGATAAAGTCAAATGTTCTTAATTTAAATCATTTTAACTCACCTACATATTGTTTTTTTCCCAGTTTTGGGTCTGACTTCCTGTAAGTTAAGTTCACACTGAAACTCACATTTTTGCAACTTGCCAAAAACGAACAAAGCGACATTTTAAATCATATTTTCTCTCGCACCATGACAACCCCAACAAAATTAAATCAGATGAATTTCGTCCCATATTGTTGTGTGCGCTTTGCTCAGTGGCAAAAAAACACGCCAAAAAGTCATCGCAAGTTCCTCGTTTCCTCAGCGTTCGGCGTCACGACAAAACAAAACTTTTCTGATTGAGGTTGGCTCCTTAAAACCTCCCAAAAATGCAGTGACAATCAGCTGTTACAGCACAGAGGTCAGGGGGGAAACGTGGAAGTTTGAGAAAGTGCTCGTTTATTTAGTGGCGTGTATTTAATTTAAAGCGGAGGCAGGTCGGGCAGAGGCTCAGCGGCAGCTCGTCCGGGCACAATGGTCATCACTACTCCTTTGAATTACAAATCAATCACTGACTTCTCCCCCCATTCACTGCAAGGTCGGCGAGATTACACAAGGTTAAAATGTGGGCCGTACTGTAAGGGCGCGTGGCCGTGTGTGTGTGTGTGTGTGTGTGTGTGTGTGTGTGTGTGTGTGTGTGGGAGAGGGGGGGAGGGGGCAGCGTCACTAGCAGGATTAGCATATACAAGTCTAATGGTGAATTAAAGGCAGAGGTTGGCAGACGGAGCTCCCCGGTCTGTCTGGCCCGTTGAAACAGATCAGTGATGAGAGCGGAATAACCCCACAGCTCCACATCACAAAGAGACCGACGGCATTTTCATTAAAGCCAAACCTCCACTTTAGGACGGGATTGTTTTGAACAGCTGTACAAAATAACGCATGTTTTCCTGTTTTTCTGTGGTTATTTCATGATTTACTTTGTATTTATTGCGTTACAGTGTGTGAATGTCGGGATTTACTCTAATTTTATCATTTTGTTTGCAGTCCGCAGGTTTATTTCTTAGTGAATTGCACATGAATCAATACTTTTTATGCAGTTATCTATTAAAACAACTATCCTACCAGTAATAATAATAATATTGTACAAAACAGTGTTCAGGTTTTAACAATAAATAAAGTGAAAATTGTCACTATTTATATCAAAATTGCACCATTTTCTTACGTTAAACTGTGCGTATATTCTTTTGTTATGACTTTCTTAACTGTGCAGCTCAAATAGGACGGAACTCGCTCGATCTAAATGTAACATAAGATTTTCCACGATTTTCTAGCGGCGGAAAAACTTCAGCTATACTCGAGTAACGTGTCTTTTGCGCAGATTTCGCTTCACAAATCGAACTCTGGCTCGAGACTTTGTTAACATTTGAGCAAAGTGCAGCGGGCGTTAAAACCTACACACAGTTTGGAGCCTCTTTTAATCACACCTAATGCAAGAATTCTGTGTCCCATTAACGTACAATAAGCACAAAAAGCCGAGCCTCTGACTGTCCCTTTTTACTGACATCGAAAGTCACATTAACGTTTACATTTGCAGCTTCTCGTGCAGCTTCTCCTGCAGATACGAGTCTGCGCTTTCTACATTAGACCTTATGGTGCATATGGCTCTCCGCTGCTGCTAATGATGTTCTTTCATTCATTCACCCGCCCCTCTCCTGTCCTTCCCTTCACCTCCACGCAGCAGTCCGCCTGATCTAAAACACACACAAGCATAGGCACTATTTTACTGCCGAATAACGCACGGAGCCCAGCCGGGACACCTTTAGTCGCCCCTGCCCCATCTGCTGCACATCTGGAAGTGCTGTGTGCCTCGCCAGTAATTGGAAGTCAATTTGTTTGAAGTTATGTATTTGGCATCTGGCAGGATTCGTAAAAACCCTGGAAATCACATTAATTTTATAGCATTTTTTGAGAAGCACACTTTTTTTTTTCTCTCTCTCTCTCTCTGTCTTTCGTTCCTCTCGTGTCCCGTTGTTAGTGCGTGCGGAGGGGACCGGCGCTGGGTGACGTGGGAGTTTGCGGAGAGCCCGTCGGGGTGTGGTCCCCAATAAAAGCAGCGGCGTTCAGCTCGGTGCCTTCTCCAAGTGGGACGGGGATCACAGGTGGAGGCGGAGGTGGTGCTTATTCTGGGCTTTTCCCGAATAAATGTTTTTTACACTTGTTAAATTTGATCAACATTCAGCCCAATGAACCATTTTAAAAATGGACTTAAGTACAATAACAACACAAAAGAGGTTAAAATACATCATATTTTTGAATAACAGAAACTAAACATTTTTTTACATTTTGTTTTGCAATGTTTATATTTTTGTTCGTTGTTTTAGATTTTAGGTTTTAGTGTTTCCTGTTTCTAATGTTCCCAGTGTAGCTTTAGGAGCCACTTATCTTATGCCACTAGACCTTAATAAAGTATGAACAAGAACTTAATAATTAATAATGAACAAATAGTTTATTTAGAATGACTCAGGGTTAGAAACTTTTTATTTTTTATTTTTTTATTATTATTATATTATATTATATTATATTATATTATATTAGATTAGATGTTAGATTAGATTAGATTAGATTAGATTAGATTAGATTAGATTAGATTAGATTAGATTAGATTAGGTTAGATTATATTAGATTATATATATTTATATATATATATATATATTTTTTTTTTTATTAATGGGTTAGGAGTTAAGTACTTTCTGAGCCTTGTTAATACACAAATTGTTCATTAGGAATTTGAACAAACTTCAGGAAATCACTTCTGCGTTTACATCCACATCCAAATCTGATCATTATCTGATTTCTGGAGTAATCAGATTACTGAAATGTCATGTAAACAGATACACCTGTAATCTGATTTCTTTGTGACTGTTCATGTCCGTCCAAGTTTTGGCAAGGAAAATTATGCAAAAAAAAAAGGTCAAACTAAGTGATAAGAAGATACAGAGAAAGAGAGAATCAGGCCCGGGTGCAGAACGAACTGATAAACTGAGGCCACATTTGAGTTTCAAAGGTTCAAGAACTTTTTAAGGAAAAGTTAGTTTAAAATGTGCTCTGCTTTGACTTACAGGTACAACAGTTACTCCAAAATCCATTTATTAGCTGAAAAATCTGTAGTAAACATCAAAAATCATGTTGAATTATCTGCTTATCTGATTATTCCAGTTATCACAAAGTTCACACACACATTTTCCCCTATAAAACCCCTTCCAACTTCCTTTTTAATCCGACCTCCGTTCTGACCTTCACCTCAGATCCTGCGGGGGCCTCTCCTGCAGGTGGAACTGAGCGGGGCCCCTGTCTCCCTCGCTCCTGGTCCAACACTGTGACTGATTGAGAAGCTGTGTGCTGTTGTTTGTCACAGGGCTCCGATTCTCTGCTGAAAATAGACTTGACACTTGATGTTTGGTGGCTCTCTAGCGCCTGTCAGATTGTTATTCCCACTCAAATTTCACCTAATTTGTGCACAACTCTTGTCACCGTCCAGATTGTGATGAGGGCTTTTAGGCAGTTATATTTTCCTCTTCTCCTCGCGGATGTGGAGCTGCAGCGCCGTAGACACTGCGGTTTCGTGTGTATTTGGCTGCTAGCGTTCGCACACTTGATTGGGCTTGTTGTTTTGCTAGTCCCCATTGCCGACTGTAGGCCTATATACAGTACAGTAGTATGTGTATTTGCCCCAAAGTGAGTCAGCCCCGTAGCTAGCGCGAGGTGATTAAGAGTAGCAAATGGCAGGCTCGACAGGTGAGTGTATTGTAGCGACTTGGCAGGTTTTCGGTGGCATGGGTGCTCAGCGGGTGACAGCTCTCCCTGGTTCTCACTGCCAAGGGTGCCGGTGTCAGGGTTGGTGGGTGGCAGCAGCTGTGACAACGTTGTTTTGGTGACAGAACCAGTCCGCGGTGTGTGAGGTTCACGACATCACTTGCCTCTTTCAGATTTGTCAGTTTATAGCCTACCTGCATGGGGAAGTTATAGGGAGCACTACCATAGACCGGCTATTATTGATTCCATATGTGAAAAAAATATATTCTCAGCAACTTTTTGTACTGAAACGAGCACTTTAATGTCGGAAAAACGTATTTTTGCTTTATTGCCGTACTTAAATAATCTGGGGGCAACTGCTCTTTGTTGTACCACTCTCTTGGTGACTTTTTTATATCAAGGCAGAGCTTTCAAAACACAGCCCGCTGCTGCCCCCTGCTGGAGACAGTTTAATACAACAGCAGCAGTTCTGCAAAGGGACTTTGACACTGAGAGGAAAATAAAATGTCTGACTGTGAAGAAAAAACAACGTATAAACACTAATAAATAAAGGTGCAGTAGCTTTTTCTGGTTAAAGGCATGTTTGTCTCCATGGAGATGTGATTGCCTTTCCTGCAATGCTCCACAGTATGGCTTTAAATGTATCTATCTAACATGTATTTATTTATTAAGTATAAAAAGACATTAACAAGAAATGAATGAAAAGGAGCAGAAAGAAAAATAATCTTATATCATCTGCCCCTTTTCCCTTTTCCAGACACATCAACACCGATAATTTATTAGTTTTATTATGTATTAGATTTGACAGGGACGGTGCACATTAATAAACATTTCTGTAAATGTGTCAGTGTCGCTAAAAGCTCATTTTCAGCTGTCGTCGCTGTGCAGTGCCGACACTGATATATCTGAAAATAAAAGGGAACATTCGTACGTTACATTATTAGTCCTACAAAACATTGTTAAAAAAAGTGAATAAAATGCAGTTGATTATGTACAGTTATATATACAGTTCTTTACATTATGAAGCAGTTCTTTCTTGCTAAGGTTTGTTTTAGTGTTTACCTCATTGTGAAGCGTCTTTGTGTTACCGTGAAAAGCTCTATACAAAACCCATTTACTATTATTATATTATTATTATTATTGTTAAGGTGTCGTTCAGATGAAGAACACCCATCATGCACTGGGACCAGCAGAGTTTTAATGAGGACAATGTTGATTTGAGTTAAACCAGTTTTTGAGCTTCATTAAATCAACTGCAAACAGAAATCTTTACTTTTACGCACAACTACTTAGTTTTCTTCTTCATACATCGACATTGCACTGGATTTAATGTGTTTTTTAAATGCTGTTATTGCACTTGAGTCTTTGATTTCTTTGTCAGGACTTTTCCAGAACTGAACTCCTTTAACTCCATAACTTTGGTTCTGAATCTGGGTTTTTTTTAACATGTGAAGTGAATATTTACAGATAACACATTCACATACTTAACAGCTACATTTTATTTAGTAGATTCAAGATTCAAGATTTTTTATTTGTCATGTGCAGGTTCTACACAAGGTCAACAGTGCAGTGAAATGTTCAGGACGAGAAGAACCGTTTGACTCACTAAGATTCAAGAAGTACTAATAAGATGCAGTAAATAATACTGGTAAAAAAAAAAGTGTTTGCAAATCCAAGAGAAATAAGTAAACAATATAGTAAAAAATCTGATAAAATCTAATAAAATATAGTCAAATACAAAATACAGATATAATAAAATGTAATAAAATATAATAAAATACAAAGGTGCAGGTAGGAGGAAATAAGGTGTAAGTAGAGACTGACAATTCCACAGCTAAAATCATCCAAACGATTCTTGTGAAGGTGAATGGAGTTTAAAAACACAGTGGAGCACTTCTTATATTACCACATGACACAGAAGAGACAGAGAATTCAGCCTAAATATGCAGGATTTGTGTATTAAACACGTGTGAAACAAGAACTCCAGGTGTGTTTACCTCCGTGAAGTCGCCCCATCACAAACCTGCACAAAAACTCTGTCCATCGTTTGTGCTTCTTTAGTTTTGGAGAAATTAACGATTCTTTTACAGGTCAAATTGGGGTCAGACCCACAGGAAGCTTCAAAATGCACTAAAACATCCAAAATGGAGTCAATCGTTTGTGCTGCAAAAAGTTTTGTTTGTGCGATTCTGGTTCTTCAGATATTTGCAGTTTTATTTTCGCTCCTCAAATGTGAAACAGCCTCAAAACAGCAGAAAATGATAGAAAACGTTTGTATTTGGTTTGTGCTGTTTTGTGCTGTGACAGTTTCATTTGTGTGAGTTTATTTCTAAAATTATTCATTATTATTTCTGTGGTAATTATAGGACGTCATTTCTGCTCAGCTGACGGAGACAAACTCCACAAAACTAGTGAAGAGAAACGACCTGAGGCTGTGGAAAAGTCTGTTTCAGTCTTTAGTCATTTGCTTTTGATTCATATTTTCTATAATAACACAGACTTTTCCACAGCCTCAGGTCGTTTCTCTTCACTAGTTTTGTGGAGTTTGTCTCCGTCAGCTGAGCAGAAATGACGTCCTATAATTACCACAGAAATAATAACGAATAAGTGAAAATTTTCACAGCACAAACAAAACATTTTCTATCATTTTCTTCCTGTTTTGAGGCTGTTTCACATTCTGAGGTTCTGGACGACGTCATCGGCCGAAAATAAAACTGTAAATATCTGAAGAACCAGAATCACACAAACGAAACTTTTTGCAGCACAAACGATTGACTCCATTTTGGGCGTTTTCGAGCATTTTGAAGCTTCCTGTGGGGCTGACCCCAATTTGACCTGTAAAAGAATCGTTAATTTCTCCAAAACTAAAGTAGTCAAAACTAAACTAAAGAGTTTTTGTAGGTTTGAGTTTGATGGGCGACTTCACACAGGTGATATGTTTGTGATGAGGAAAAAACATTGTGATGTAGATTTTTTTTAAAAATGAATGTCAGCCCTTTAAAGTCAGAACATCTGCACTTTTATACACCAGTCGTCTCATCCTTCTCCAGTTTAAACCATCGGCCCTTCAGAGTCTCATGACATCATGTGAACACGACGTGCGGTTCCAGGTAATTCTGTTCCGAACGCCGTTAAAACAAATGAAACAATGGCTTTACAAGATGTGCCCATTTGGAAAGCTTCAGCACGCCCTAAAATACTGGATGAGGAACGGCGCGTAGGAGTCGGGCTGAAGTAAAGCTCCCAAATGCTTCGCTAATGTTTTTAGCCTAACGATGGCGTCCAATAGCCAAGGCTGTTTTGACCATATTTGTTCACAGTTCATACGACTTCCTGTGTGTCCGTGTGGCGGATTCTGATGAAGTGCGACATCCCAAATAAAAAGGGTCTCGCTCTGGTGATGTCACCGTTGCCTCATCCGACCACATTTCCGTTTGAAGCCGTAACAAAGTTATGGCCCTCGATCTGCCTTTTGATACGAAAAAAATAAAACTCTGAGTAAAGTTTGAATAAAAATGGTTAAAGGAGCTACATTACGCCAAACTGAGTGGGAAGCCATGTTATGATGCTGTTGCCTCATCAGAAACATACCTGGAGCTGTGGTTTGTTTCATTCCTGCATTATTGAGCTAACTCCAAAACTCAAAATGCGCTGTTCCACCTGGTGATGTCATGTAGTGGCAGTTTTCAAGTTAACAGCTGCATTTTACCTTTAGTTCAGTACAGATTGGGAATTGCAGGGCTGAGGTTATCCAAATGATTGTAGTGAAGATAACAGGAGTTTAAAAACACAGTGGAGCACTTCCTGTATTACCACATGACATCACAAGGTGGAACCAAGTGTTTTCCGTCTGAATCAGCAGTTTGTGTGTTGAACATCTGAATGAAACAAACACAACTCCATGTTATAACATTATAACAGTAGCCGAACATGGGCCCTAAAGTGCATAAGAAGTTGGACTATTAATTTCACAGAAACATAGTAAACATACATTAAGATTTGACTAAAAAACATATAGTTTTTTCTACTTTTAAATTTTTGGTGAGATTTATCAGTTTCCTTCCTGGTTGGACGGGGGTAACACATATGACATCTGTAGATAATCCCATAACTATTACCCAGTCACCAAAACTTGTCTAAATTGCACAACCGGCTTTATTCATCTTACGTCAAACCAGGAAGACGTTTGGAAAGATGCAGTTACAACTTCTGCTGTAGTTCCCAACCACAGAGCGTTTATCTGAGTGTCTAAGTGAGTGTGACGTCTCCACAGCGTCAGCGCCGCTAAAATGAGGCTCCTGATGCCACAGTTACAGGAGCTAATCCAGAGCCGGGGTCTATGTTATGAAAAGGATTTCTTTGACTGACAAAATAGTGGAAAAAAAAATTCAGGATCATGTGTCGCAGGTTCATACGAACATTTTAAGACCAAAATGACGAGGCCACAGCAGGAGAGAGGAGCGAGAAGATCCTAATGTGAGTCAATGGGAAAAAGGGAGAGAAGGAGCCGGAAGAGCCTCCTGGAGCACTTCCTGTTTGGCACGTGGCGGCTAACGGGTTAGCTTAGCCCACTCATGTATACGGACTATGTTACCGACACTGGGCTCACCGACCGACTGTGATATGAACTCCACACATAGAACTATAATCAAATCTGCAGGATGAATCCAAGATGGCGCCGTATTGTCTTTAATGGTTTCTGCTCATGGCGCATGACCCCAAAAAGTTTTACTTCCGCAGCCCAACGTGACGTCAAAAACGCCGTTCTGACCGATCAGAGCTCGAGCTGCAGCGCGGAGCTAGCGCGGGCTCAGAGCGGGGCTACGCTAACTCTTACGAAGCTGATTTTTAGGCGCTTTGACGATTTAAAACATTTTTAAAGTTCATATTGTAAAAATACAGCAGAATCCTACAAAATCCGACCTTTCTGAAAGCTGTGGACGCCTGTCAGCCGAACACGGGCAGGTTGATTTCATGATTTCATAAAAAATGCATTGTGCTTCTATGGGAGCTTTTTTTCCTGGGCTGTGAGCCTGATCCAGCTCTTATTGTACATCCACGACGCTACAGTGACATTTAGATGGACAAAACTGGTCCATTTTTTAATTCTTTCCAGATTTCGTCAGACCTAATATCACAAACAGACCGGAAGTACTGCCCACCGGACGTTGTACTTGCATCTTTCCAAACGTCTTCCTGGTTTGTGACGTAAGCGTGAATAGAGCGAATAGTTATTCATAGACTGAACAGAACAAATGACAATCCATTTATTTTATTAAAAGGCTTAAACTGCCAGAAAAATGACTTTACTGAATTCTGATGACGTAGAGATTCTGTTGTAGAACTCAGCGCTGTATTTTGATGCTATTTTCTCACAAACTCCCACTTAACTGATGTAAAACCTGACTAAATATTTACCGCAGGTACTATCAAAGTAAGTAATAATTAGAACAACATGGAAACCAGTTATAGACTATGTACTTTCATATTTAAAATGCATTAGAAAACTTGGGTCCGTATATTTTCTCATATACAGGGAAAAATCAAACAGACTCTTTGCTTTTTAATTTCATCCTCTCTTCATGTTTTTCAGCCTTAATGGAAATCTATATTTACCTTGCATAACAGCTTTGGCCAATTACTCCTAAACATGACTGACCACTTTGTAGTTGGAGAGGCAATTTTCTATAAGCATTGATTTGTTCATCTTATTTGCCGCTAAAGAGGAGAGTGGTTTCGATTGCATTATAGCGAAACACTAATAAGTCTGACTCCAACATTAAGCCTGGATCACTTTGATGGGAGCCCACGTGGGACATGCTGCTGCGTTTCTCTGTGTTGGTTTTATTAATGGTGTTGTGATTTAACTGCTGCGTGTTGATTATGACGCTAAATTATTCATAAAACAGGGAATGGTTTGTGTCTTGATTTGCAAACATCAATAGTTATGTTCTGAAGCAGGAGTGAAAAGTCGTTGGGTATTTCTAGTCTTTTACTTTTGGACACATTTAATATTAACTGTACAAACTATTTCAGTATTTGTGGCTGTAGATAAGAAACTTTTACATGAAAATGATATACTGGTATAATAACTACACTTTAATTTGCCTTAATAAAGAATAAACAAAGACTTAATTCATAATCGACAAATCTAATGAACTATTTCAGGCAAAGCAACTACTGCTTAATTAGGTTACAGAGTTAAGATTAAGGAATTAAGCACTTACTTTTGTGAAAGTGTGAGAGAAGTGTTGTTCTAATGCACATGTGTCAAACATGCGGCCCGGGGGCCAGATCCGGCCCTCCAAGACCTTTAATCTGGCCCTCGGCTGATTTTTCTATTAAAATACTTAAAATTTTCAGATTTTTCTGTTAATTTTCTGCACCGTTTATCATAGCAGCGTCTCCGGCGTTTCTGTACGTTGCGACTCCCACCAGAGCAGCACAAATGACGACTTTCCTCTTTCCAAACGCTCTTAAAGGACGATTGTTTTGACTGTCGACCGTGACCCTCATCAGCAAAATGTTAAAAAATGAGAAAAGCAGATGCTGAGTTCAGGATTTCCCAAGAAAAATAGTCTAATTCTTATTTGTTGACAGAGGTGAATGGGAAATCTGTGCTCAGTGTGTTTGGAACAAGTGGCGTTGCTCGAGGAAAATAATCTTAAACACCACTACGAGACACGGAGAAAAATACAATAACTTGAAGAGAGAACTGAGTTTTCTGATCCGGCCCTTTTGGGATCAAAGTAGTTTGCATACGGCCCCCGGACCAAAATGAGTTTGACACCCCTGCTCTAATGAGTCCTGTTGTACAGAGAGGAGAGAGACTCTGGAGTCTGAGGCAGGAGAACTTTATTTACCTCAAAGTCCTCAACACGGCTGCATTCAGACTCGTACACAAACCACATCCAAAGTTGGACTAAACTTGACCTAAACCAGGACTATAACAGGGTCGAACTAAAGGCCTCCAGGACACTACAGGAGAAATCGCCCGAATTCCGCCGCTATTTGCTTCTCTCCGCGTTCAGGAAGCCGTGACCCGACTTTGTGTCTTCACAGCGATGAAGCCGCTGCTCCTCGTGTCTGTGGTGTCAGGGTGATTCTGAGCTGCTCTGTCAGATTATAACCACCAAACATCGGCAGCGCTATGGTAAAGGCCAATAACACAGAGGGTGAGTGGTGCAGATGGAGTGATGGACACAGGGGCACAGGATACAAACTCAGCTCTGGAAATAGCTCCGATAATGAGGCGACTTTACTCACCGCTCGTAAAGTTGTAAAGTTGCAGTGTGAGTGCAGCATCTCACCCACATTATCTACAGAAAATGTCCGACACAAATAATGACATGAATCCAGTTTGAAGTGTTGTTCAGAAGTAAAAAGACGAGAGTAGTTCCTCATGTGTCTGTTTACAGCAGCGGATCAGGGTGAAGCTGTAAATCAGAGCTCGAGACTCTGTTTCCTCTGTACTTTATCATCAACCTTCTGTATCTGAAATACTGCACCACATTTCACAAATAATCATGACACAGTTATGTCCTGCATCTAAACCAGAAGTGCAGAGCTCTGATCTGTGAACACTTCAGAGTCTCAAAGTGAATAGTTTTACTCTAGACAGGAAACAGCTGATGCAGTCGCGCTCACAGCTTTATATCCTGTGGTCTGCAGCCAGATCCTGGAACAGTCTTTACCACCGGAGACTTCAGATCTCATAAGATCCTCCTGGTGTCTGTGGCGAGCACTTTTTGTTCAACTTTAAAAATCACTTAAGACGCTTAAAAAATGTAGTGTGTAGTAGTGTAGCAGTATTAGTGTAGTAGTAGTAGTAGTAGTAGTAGTAGTAGTAGTAGTGTAGTAGTAGTAGTAGTAGCAGTAGTAGTAGTAGTAGTAGTAGTGTAGTAGTAGTAGTAGTAGCAGTAGTAGTAGTAGTAGTGTAGTAGTGTAGTATTAGTGTAGTAGTAGTAGTAGTAGTAGTGTAGTAGTAGTGTAGTATTAGTGTAGTAATAGTGTAGTAGTAGTAGTAGTAGTAGTAGTAGTAATAGTGTAGTAGTAGTGTAGTATTAGTGTAGTAGCAGTAGTAGTAGTAGTAGTAGTAGTGTAGTAGTAGTGTAGTAATAGTAGTAGTAGTAGTAGTAGTAGTAGTAGCAGTAGCAGTAGTAGTTGCAGTAGTAGTAGTAGTAGCAGTAGCAGTAGCAGTAGTAGTAGTAGTAGTAGTAGTAGTAGTAGAGTGTGGCCCTAAGTCAGGACTAAACTGGGTTCAAACCTTGAACAAAGCTTTTGGTGCTTTTCTTTTTCTTTTTTCTTTCTTTTTTCTTTCTTTGTCGTTTTGCTTCAGGAGCTGTAGGTGAACATAATGATGTTCGAGGATAAATGATCTTTGCATCAAAACTGCAAGTCTTTTACCATCACCTGTCGTTCATGTTTAAAGGTGCACCGTGCAACTTTTCTGGTGAAGGATTCGCTGCCTGTCTCCATGGAGATGTTCATGCTTTGCCTGGAATGTTCCGTGGTATGACTTTAGACATATCCATCTCGCATTTCTTCATTATGTCTGTTTTTATTGCTCAAATCTACAATAATTCTTTCTGTGAACGAGGGCGACTTTCCACAGATCTGAACTGTGATGTAGCGTCGTGCTGTGACCTGCAGGTGGCGGACCCTCCACTAGAAATGTTACACAGTGCAGCTTTAAGACTGACAGTGCAGTGTTCAGATATGTCCCTCACCTCAGTGCAGCTCAGTGCAGTCGCTGTGTCTCCTCTGTGATCTGGTCTCACTCACTCTGCTCCTGACGACCTTTGACCTGCCACTCCACCCACTTCCTTTTATTTATTTTATGCTTCATATTAATGAATATGTTGGTTTATATTGTGCCGACTCTGTGCAGCACTTTGGAGACTTTGTGTTGGTAAAATGTGCTGTACAAATAAAGTGGGACTGGATTGGACGACAAATCTGCTGAATCTGTGAAAACGTGGAAGTATTGTGATCATGTTGGGGCAGCAGTAACTCAGTTTGTTAGAGCTTTTGTCCACTGATCTGAAGGTCCCACTCAACATAATATATGTGTGTGTGTGTGTGCGTGTGTGTGTGTGTGTGTTCAGATGAATGGCGGAGGCCTTAAAATAACACAGCTCTTATTATTGTGATCAGGAGCCTCCTAGTGGTGATTAATGTAACTGCTGTAGTAAAAGTTGAAATTCATTCGGACAAAATCACTTTTATGAAACAAGGGGTTTATTATGTTTTCCCACCCCTCCGAGCAGGACACGTATGTTAGATAACATATAGTTTAGTATAAAGTGGTTAAAAACGTACATAAATATAAAAACATAGAACACATGTTAAGACACTGCGGTAAATAGTTCAAATACAGTTCCTTGGTTTGGAAGTAAAAATAGGAGTGTGGAAGTCACAGCTGTTGGGGAAAGTTTTTAGAAACGTGAAAAGAGAAGTGAAGACTTTCAGTTTATATTTACATGTTACAGTGTATGACTACCCAGTGTTATAATAAGTCAAATAAAAAATATAAAACACTGACAGTATTTTAAGGCTAGTGAGTGTCTCCCTTTTTCCCATAAGTCATTTCAGTCCATTTGGGAGGCAGTGGATCGTCTGTCAACACGAAAACGTCTCTTTCATTGTGCATTAAAGTTCCTCTCCTTCGGCCGAGCTAAAACTGCTCCTCCTGCTGCTGTCTTTGGACGCTGCGCCGGGCGACCCTGCCGACAGGAGCGGGTCCGTCCCGAAGGGGGACAGGGGGTCGTCGATGAGGATGTCGTCGAGTCTGTGCTCCTCTTTTAACGTGGCGCTGAAGAAGTCTGTGAAGTGGGACAGCGGGTCGGAGAAGGTGGTGCACCCGTCGGCGGTGGGCATGGGGTGCTCTTGGGGCGCTCCGGCGTTCGGGAGCGTCGGGACGGTGGCGACGACAGCGATCCTCTGGAGGTAGTCGACGTTGGGGTCTTCTTGGTAGAGGGGCGGCTGTGGAGGGGCCTGGGGCGAGAGCTGCTGCTGCTGCTGCTGCTGCTGCTGCTGTTTGAGGAGGTGGGACGACAGCTCCACTGACCCCATCTGAGCCGCCATGTTGGGTAAACCGTGCGCTCTGGCCTGGATTTCAAGCTCCTAGAAGAGAAAACGGGAACATTTAGGATTCATAGGATAAGATAATGTCTATTGTTGGTCCTTGTTGGTTAAGTTGGTTCAGTGTAATTAATATATTAGTTTTATGTAGGCATCAGTGTGGGGCGACTTATAATAAAGCTGGAACAGTAATTGTTAACTATTTACAAATATATCTACTTTACTTATAAAATGTATTAACGATAGCAAATATTTTACATTTTACACTGAACCAACGTAACCACAGTGATCCCGTGAGGAGAGGTTCAGACTGAGATCAGCAGAGCCAATGACACATTTACTTCCTATTAATAAATATTAGTACAATATTAGTTGGCACCTTATTATAAAGCGTTACTAAGTAATTTTCTGTAATTTCATAGATTTCTTGTTAGTCTAGTTTATGCCAATTTTTCACATGGAACAGAAGTGAGCTGGTGTAATAATAAGATGATTTACTGGCCAATGTTGGCTCAAGTTGTGGGGTTTTTTTTGGTTTGTTTTGTTTTTTAAGCCGTTTTTATCACTTTAAATGATAAAAAACAGTTACAAAACGGCTGTTTGCGTTTAAAAGAAGAAATGAATAATATTTCCAGTCTCTTTCCTGGTATCAGTTGGTAAGTTGTGGAGGAAAACTTTCATAATGAACATTGTCTAATTTTTGGTTTACCTCGTAATACTAATTTAATTTAATTTAATATAGTGTTAATATAAAAGCAAAACCCTAGATTATTTTTGAAAGCCTTTTAACTGTACCTTAAAAGTACTAAAACTACAAAAAATAATTGTCAGGCTTGGGAATAGACACTAACTCCGTTGCTTTGCCTTTAGTCTGATCACCACTCACCACCTTCATGACCAAATCCAGCCTGACCTCTGCGTTACTTGTGTGTCAACCGTAAAGTGTGACTAGTGCTTTACCAGCAAGTGTTGCAATTCTAAACCCGCCTGTAAAACTTCACACTCTGATGTGAAGCCGTGCGTCATTAAGCGCTGTAACTTCTCCTATTAGCGCTCATCATCGACCTCTGACCCCAGCGAGAGGGGGCGGACACACTTTTAGCATTCAATAGGTAATTAGCACCGGGAGAGGAGCGAGTGGGCGGCGGTGTGTGTGTGTGTGTGTGTGTCATGTAAACATCAGTAGGGGGGTGTCTTGATTAGGTTTCGGGGTTGTAAAAGCTTTGGAGGTGGAAATGAGTTTACGTTGCCGGGTCGTAAAGCTTTAGTGGTGGAAATTAGAGCCGTGAAAGAAGCACGAGGACTTTGACGGAGGAGAGTGGTGTCAGGCCTGAGTCTGCTGTGTTTGGATAATACATGAGGGTTCATTTGTGGAGTGGTCAAGTCAATGGTGTTACTATTTTCAGACGATGAAGTCCTGTCTATGGGTTTTGGCTGGTTTTAACTAATACTACTATTTTTTCCTGCATTAAAGTTGAACTCCGGCACGTCTGAAGCTAAAGTCCATTGCTAGAGGAGGTGGAATTCTGTCAGAAGCCAAAAAACGGCACAGATCAGTGTTTCCTCGGTGGAGATCTCACTGTGGCAGTGAGTCTGTCAAGGCAACAAACTAGTGTAGTGATGGGGGCAAGTTCTGAACTTCCACGTAAAACATCAATTTGCTTCACACTGAAGAAGCTTAACACCACTTTAACCCATCTGACAACAGCCACGAGTCTAACAAACAAAACGCTCTGCCTGGTTCACTCATTAGTGTCTGGAAACGTTAGAAAACAGCTAGCATTAGCTCTGTCGATTTCCCACTGCACATTACGAAAGCCCAAAAGACTCGACTGCCGACTCCAGCGCCAGAATCAACAAGTGAGGATCAACGACCGACAGTGAAGAACAATAGAAACTGAAAGTTGTTGAAAGAAAATGGTTCGGGAATGTATTTTTTAGCGTTTTTCCAAAAATATAATTCACTCGTAAATAAATGGGATTAGAAACAACATCGACGATCGAGTCTTTTGGGCTTTGGCCTGTGCAGTGGGAAATCAACAGAGGGAAGTGTGAGGTGCTTATAAAGTTGTTTTGTAACATTTCCAGACACTAATGAGTGAACCAGGCAGAGCGTTTTGTTTGTTAGACTCGTGGCTGTTGTCAGATGGGTTAAAGTGGAGTTAAACTTCTTCAGTGTGAAGCAAATTGTCGTTTTACGTGGAAGTTCAGAACTTGCCCCCATCACTGCACTAGTTTGTTGCCTTGACAGACTCACTGCCACAGTGAGATCTCCACCGAGGAAACACTGATCTGTGCTGTTTTTTGGCTTCTGACAGAATTCACCACCTCTAGCACTGGACTTTAGCTTCAGACGTGCCCGAGTTCCCTTTAAATTAGCTTTGAATCTTGACCTTTCCAGAATGCATTTCGAAAGGGTTTCATCTTTATCAGAACTATCATAAGATCATGTTTTATCATTAAAATAACTATTACTATTTTGTGTTGAAAATTCTACTTTCTAAAACAGTTCTTTATTGTCAAAGTGGTGAAACCTGTATTGAGTATGAAGCCTTTTCCTTAGTCAAAACTGAATTTGAAACTTTAGTATTGATGACAAACCGTATTTTTCATGCACAGATGTTGGTTTTCCTAGTAGAGTCCTTTGTTATTTGTTGTAGAAAAGTGGCATTATCAGTATTCTTATTTTGTTCTGTATTTGCGTCGATTGTTTTGCATCTTAAAATTCAAACTGAGCAGACGCAAAACTTTGAGAACTCTTCGCCTTCGCCTAATGCGTCTGTTTGTTTCCCGTACCTGGATCCTGAGCAGGAGTCTCCGGTTGGCCTGCTCCAGTTTCTTCTGCCGGCTCTCCAGCTCTCGGGCGTGTTGCTGCTCCTTCTGCAGCCACCTGATGTACTCCACCGAGGCCTTCAGGATCGTGCCTTTGTTCCAGCGCATGTCCCTGGGAAAAAAAAGACTAGTGTTAGCGATAACCTTTACCTTTACACCTCCGACGTCTGCAGAAATCCTCCTCTTTTCTTTTTTTTTTTTTTAACCACGACCGGAAAAGTTTGAAAACCCGGCTTTTCCTGCCTTTTTATGAAATGAATGAGGCGATGGCGATTTACATGGGGCAATTATTCATTCTTTGGACATTACATGGGGGGCGCAGAATGGGAATTTTAATAGAATAGTTAATGCTCAAAGTCCATTCTCGTACCTCCTTGTTCGGTAAAATTAATCCGTGAGTAAAAATAGGTGAAGGGAAAATGAGCTCAAGTTGGGAGACGGGAGCGGAGAATGGGGAACTGGACTTAAGGTGCAAGAGTGCAAGTCATTATTTTGTAGATATTATTGCTTTGGCTTTAAAATGGAAAAGGGTAGCCATAGTAAAAATGTCCTTTTCCGCACGAGTGAGACGTCGGCACGCTCCGCGCTAATAATCTCCTTTATCCAATGTTAATGACACGATGACGACGCTAAAACCCCCATTTAAAATTTGAAGCAAAGTTCAATAGCGAAAAGATGGCCGTCCGATTTGTATTCAGTGTCACAGTCGGCCTTTTCTATGTTCCGATTGTGCTTCAAACTTTGATTCAAATGGTGTGGCCCGCTTCTATGCGTTTGACCCCTTCGGCTCGTCATTCACGCTTTAAGCTGAACCGCGGGAACCTGAGTGAGGATGTGCGGCTCCTGCGGCGCACACAACAATGGAGGTTCGAGTGCACTCTTCAAATATGACTGAAATGTGCTCGAGAGCTCATTTAAATTCAATGAACAGCGTTTTGAGTGTCTTTGTGCTGTGAATGTAATACACTTCTCCCTTTTACATAAAGTCAAATGTGCCGGCGTGTGGGGAAACTTACGGGTCGTTGGACTTTGGGATAAGAGTCCCCAGCTCTTTAATCCTGTAGTTGATGTTGTAGCGCCGCCGCCTTTCAACTGCAAAAAAGTTACAGATATTAGACGTCTGTAAACAAATACTTTATACTTGATATCAGTGCTGATCGGTTAAGGGTTAAGGAGTCGATATAACATTTTGGTCTTTAAATTGGTGTAATAAGATGATTTACTGGCTCAAAATGTCTCGCTTTAAAAAAAAAAAAAAAATTTATAGTCACTGTAAATGATAAATAACAGTTACAAAACACATTTGGATCTTTTTTGACCATATACTGTTTGTGTTTAAAGGACATAAATTATATTTTCAGTCTCTGCCCTGGTACTGGATGGAGACTTGTGGAGGAAACTTTCAGAATGAGCAAATAGTTAAAGTTTAAAGGTACAGCATGTCACCACCGTGGTTTCATACAAACTGAAAGTTAAAACTATACTTCAGAATATTCTCAATGGAGATAGATACAATTTATGTCATACTGTGGCAGATTATAGCCAAATGAACGGCATTTCAGTGGAAATAAGCCCTTCTCCAGGCCAAGTAAGAGTCTGGTTTGCCTGCTCAGAGTAAGGATGCATGTTTTTGAGTGTAAAAAACAAAACCAAAATGCTTCTGTTTTCTGTTTTTGGCTAAAAAGTTACATGCTGTGGCTCTAAAGCAAATGACTGCAATAAAGGATATTATAAAGTGGCACCAAATTTCAAAATCAGGAAAGTGACAGACGCTTACTCAGATTATGGTTGTCTTTCTTCTGCCTCTCTTTGGCCATCACCCTGGTGTCATGTTCTGTTGAAATAAATCAAACGGAGACGGAAATTGATTAGCTGCGCACATTAATTTGGAAACAGAAAGACAATGAACAAAAACACCACAACAGAAAGTCCAGTCAGCCGAGGCGCCCTTATTTTGGGGGAACTACGGGCAAAGGTCAGACAGCTTGACCTTAGTTTTCACACAAACACACTGTGAAAGGGTCCAGTCATTGTAGGAAATGGAAACTTTTTGAAAAACTACTTGCTCAGTAATTAAGACAGTTTAGCCAATTCTCTCTTGTGCGTGAGCGAGACAAAAATGTGTCCATATTTGTATTCACATTCTTCCAAATTACATGATTGGGGACCTGAGATTGGATTTGCCAATTTGTCTGTGTTGATTCAATCAGGACAATTTCAAGTCTGTGTAACGGCCCATTGTCCTCCACACCCCACAGTCCAATGAAACAGATGCCAATTTACTTATTTGCCCCTCGAGAGAAGGGTTTTTGTGGCTTTCTTTCTATTTCCTAAATCAATTAGGATTTCTGGCTTTTTGAGTCTAGTTGCACCAGCTAAGAATAGACTGGGTAGACTTAGGGCTGCACATATATCGCAACTGAATGGAAATCGAAATTTGAGCGCAATTATCAAATAGCAAAGGCTGGAATCATTTAGATAATATAATGTTCTCTCTAAAGACACAAAATCCTTTATTTTTTACAGAAAACTTGTGCTGTACTTGTAGTTTAGACGTCTACAAACATGTTCTAAAAATCATGTATTTATCTTGTATTTATTTATCAGTTCATATTTGAGTTCAGTTTCCAAGTCTCCTACAGCTATGGTACAAAGTGCACCTCTCAAAATCC
The DNA here is from genome assembly GCA_030686955.1 of Odontamblyopus rebecca. NCBI lineage: Eukaryota > Metazoa > Chordata > Actinopteri > Gobiiformes > Gobiidae > Odontamblyopus > Odontamblyopus rebecca. The sequence continues at coordinate 2,567,027 of CM060653.1, read as the reverse complement.
TACTTTTTAAGCTTCTATCATAAATATAATCGCAATTGCAAAATATATATTAGAAAATCAATACATTTTTCCTTCAAACTGTGCAGCCACAGTTTGAGTCGTGCCGGAAGTAACATTTTAAAAACAACCACTTGCTCAAAAGGGGTAATACAAAGTCAGTACCATTAGCAATGTAACGTCATTCAAATTGTATTGCATGTAAAATTATGTTTGTATGTTGTATTAATTCAGATTATGTTAAATGAAATGTTATTAGTTAGGAATATGTGTATGAATTTAAGCTTTATTTCTCTGTAGTCATTTGTTAGTTAGCGTTACGATTAAAGCTACGGTATATGTCCGTACCTGTGTATTCCCTTTTAACAGTGAGCTTTGTGGGGTTAGAAGTAGGACTCATTCCACCACTAGGGGGGTTCATACCTTGTTCACCCCCATAGACGTCCAGCATGCTGCTACTGAGGGAAACCTGGAGAAGAAGACAAAGGAGATGGAGGAAAGGCTCAGTCGTTTCTCAAGACAAATGCTTGTTTTGGGCCGCTGTGAATCTATTGTTATTGTCAGCGGGATTTAAAGGCGAGGAGGACTTAGGAAGAGAGGTTGGCCGCCCCCGGGATACTTGCTTTGGTGATAACCGCAGGGAGCTGTCGTTCCCCAAACAACATCACTACTTATTTAACATCACAAGCAACTCTGTGTAACCAGGCTTTGGGTTCATGTAAGCCTGACCTTCACCCTTTGCTCTGAGCGACAATCCGGGGCTCCACATCTGTTAAACTCGCCGTTTTAGACAACTTTTCACTTAGAAGTCTCAACCAAAACAGTGCTAGCCTTTGTGTTGAAAATAGTACGCGGTAGCATGAAGAGGTCAACTGCTGGAGACAGAGGCAAAACTGTTTATATGGCCCTCTTCTTGTCTGGGAAAGCATGCACAAGTTTGGCCGATAATGACGCCTTTTCACAGCCGGAGCGGAATGTCAAGATGTAGCGTGCTGACATGCGTGTGTGTCTAATTCGCATTTGTGTATTTATGGGAACGCCGAAGATTCCGAAGATGCGCGCAGCCGATTTCAACTACGACATGCGTGTCAAATTGAGCGGGGTAGATGATAACGCCGCACGTCAGGCTGAGAGACGGTGGCGGTGGGTGGGGGAAGGAGAGCGGGTGAAGAAGGAAACAAAATAGACGGGAAAACGCAGACATTTCAAATATTTGCATTTGCTGTGGTTTGCAAGCATTTGTCTCATTATCTCGGCAAGATGGAGGAGGGTGGGATACAGCTGCTTATCAAAGTGAAAGATTGCAACAGTGCGCCATATTCCACTTCAGTCGTAATCACTTTTAGTCCTCCTACATCTGCTTTCCTGGATGTGTTGACGCCGCAGAATGACAAGATGCATAGTGGTGCTGTGTGACTAATTAGAATGAATCAATCTCTGTATCATTTCTGAGGAGGCCCGCGGGGAGTCGTGCTCGCAATCGCCCAATCTGATGGCTCAATATCTCTTGTCAACTCTTTGCAACTTTGGGAATCTCGCCTTCTCCCACCCACTCACCCCTGCCTCTGTCACCATATTGTTGTGTGTTGTCAGCGCCGGCGTGTTTAACCGCGTTCACAATCACTGTCTGTATCGGCCTGTGTTGTCATTGCATTCCTTAAGTTTTTTTACGTCAAGATCCACACTTACTAACTTCACATTGTCACCGATGACGCTTCTTGTTTTAACTTAAAGGTGCATTGTGTAACTTTGTTTTGTTTTTTTACTTTCTGTGGCGGAGGGTCCGTCAGATGCTTTTCTCCATGGGGATGTTATTGCTTTGTCCACAGCGTTTCACAGCACGGCATTAAACCTTTTAATATGTATTTTTGAGCTATAAAATCACCTGTAAATGAATAAATGTAAAGTAGAACTTGGTGAAGCCGTGTAGCAGCTGATAATGTTGAGGCGCCAGTCACAAAAACTGTCGTCGTGCCCTTAGGCAAGACACTTTACCCACATTGTCTAGTGTAAAAGTGGCGTGTGCATGGCAGGACTCCCTTGAAATAGAGATTAATAATCTCAATGGGACTTTCCTGGTTAAATAAAGGTTAAATAAATAAATAAAATAAATGTAATAATGGGCAATAATGTAATAACTTGGCAGTAATGTAAGAAAATGTCTGAAACAATAATGTAATAACAGGTTACGGTATTACATTATCCAGTATTAATTTACAATTATTTCTTTCATGCTCTTCCTTTATCTTTAAATGATATTAAGAAATTATTACATTATTGGCAGCAGTTTTTAAACCAGCCAAAAATGTAATAACTGAACTGAACTTGGACTGAGGAGTTTTTAAGAATGAACTTAAGCAGGTTTTAAACAGGACTCAGACATGTGATCAGTAACTTTTGTATTTATGTTATTGTGTTTTTAAATCCCTTCTGGGGACGGACACTGCAAATTAACTTTGGCTATAAATGTTGTAGTGTGATGCATGTTTATTGTTCATACTCGTCCTTATCAAATAAATACATAAATAAATAACATAATATGTTACTACATTATTGTTTCAGATATTTTCCTACATTAAAGGCAGTTACCACATTATTGGCCATTATTACATTATCGGCTGCTACAGGCCATAGAAACAAGAAGGTGACAGACCTCCAGCTAAAAAGTTACACAGTGCACCTTTAATCTTTATTGTGGCTCTAGGTAAGTAATGTGAGAAATGTTGCTAAGCTAAGTGAACTTTGACTCATCTCGAGACTTAAGCCGCCCCTTTTCTGAGAAGGGTCCCCCCGTTCCCAAGCCAGTCGAGCTGCACACACACGTTTACACACACTTGGAGTTAAAGTTGTTAATTGGACAAAAATCATCAGACATTCGCTGAGCAATGATTGATACTTACATTGTTTTGCATTATGATGTTGGGCTCCATACAATCCAAGCCCCCATCATTGAACCCGGATTCAAGACTAATTAGGTCATCAATAACTTCATCCATAGGGAACTAAAAGAAAACAGTGATTTTCAGTATTTTCACGGACAGCTTGATACCAGTACTGTCCATGTTCTACGTTGGAAAGCTCATATTACACTCGAAATATACACCAAAAAAGAGGAGGAAGTGCTGCAGAATAATCCAGTAATAACTCGCTTTCCATTGATACGTATCAGGCGGTAAATCATGCATTTGTTATCAATGAAATTCTCATCTCATCTTCAGAGTGTATGAAGTTATTGATGAGCAAAGCAGGGAGAGTAAAATCAATCACAGCGTTGATTAGTCGGAGCCGTTTGCATTGTTGACGTTCTAAAAGTTAATCTACTTTGAGACAGTGCTGATTACAAGGGGTCAACAAAGCAACAGACATGATTTTACATGAACACAAATGGTTTAGAGCTATTAAAACAAAGCTAGAAACAGGCCTATCATGATAATTATTATACTGACTTTATATATATATATACACGTATTTTTGGGGGGTGGATGGTGTCGATATTTACTATGATTACTTTTTCTTTGCTCTTTTGGGGAAGTTTCTGTTTTCTTTCTTTACTACAATAAGCCCTGAGCTGAAGAAAGTTGAATAAATAACTCAAAGGAAATAGTATTACCAATTGTTATGATAATATATTGGGCTGTGTGAGCTACTCTGTCCGAATAAAGTCTATATTCTCTTCAAAATCTATTATCGTGACAGGTCTAGATAGAAAAACCAACAAGGAAGTTACAGCACATTTGATGGGTTAGTCGATTACTTTCATTTTTAGACTTAAACTTCTGCACTTTCACACAGAGAAGCGGCACCCACCTCGCCGTCCGGGTTTCCCATCGACAGCAGAGTTACGGGGCTGTTGGGGCTGCTCCCGTCGCTCAAGGAGCCCAGGTGCTGCCTCATGACGGGCACGGTGGCGATGGGTTGGCCCGGGGTGTGCGGGTGAGGCATGGCGCTGTGACCCGGGGCGGCCGAAGAGGCTAATTTGGAGCCCAGCGTCAGGTACTGCTTCACCTGCTGCGACTGGCTCTGGTGCAGGTGGAACTTGGAGCTCTCCAGGTGGCTCTGAACCTGAAAGTTACATTGGAGATGGAAGATTTCATTCATTTCATTTCATTTTTGTAATTGTTTAGTCAGTTATAGCAAAAGAAGTTTTAATTCTGCCAAAAGGACAATAGTTTTAGAGTGGAACAGTTTGAAGAAAACCTTTGTCCAGGTGACAGACTATTGATTTTTCTCTTGCTATGGGACATACCTGGACGATAGAAAGATTACACAGACATTTAGTCAAGAGTTTCTGGTTTTTCGTGTTGAGGAAGATAAAGTTTGGTTGAACTCATTGCTTAAGTATGATCCAATAGTCATTCCCATTGCTAATCATTACTAGGTAGGATGTTTTTATATTACTCATAAATTCTTGGCAGTACCAAAACTCACATACACAGAATATCGAGTGACTAATATTTGAACTTGACATGACATTAATTCAGTAACGCTTTTAAACCACTTTTGCCACTTTTAATCAACAAAGAACCAACTTAAAGAACTTTAAAACGGTTTAAGAAAGCAAATGACATTTCAGAAGTCGCAGAGGCCTGTTAAATAAACTGAAATGACCAACAATGCCAAGCCCAGACAGAGACAAACAAGACAAAATACTCTTAAAACCAAACTTTGAACATGTTTAAACAGCATCCTTACGTTTGAAGCTCTGGTTGCGTCCCTCATGGTGTAGTAGCTGCAGTCAGTTAAGTGTGGCATTCTCAGAAAAGCGGTAATCTTCAGGTTGGGTTTGTTTTGGATGTAGCAGCCACTTTTTAGGATCCTAGTTCGTCCTGCTACCCCCGTGTCCTTAGTGAGTGACTGTCCCTCGCTGTGTCCCACCGGTGCCTTATAAGGGCCGGCTAAGTGAGCTAATTAGGCCCAAAGCTGGGGTGACCCTTTATGTCGCGTCGCTTGATAATTACTTCAAACACCAAACTGTCAGATCAGCCCTGGTTTGATCACTGCAGGATATCTGCCTTTAGCCACTATCACTAATTCATCTGTCCCGCCCTCTTCTCTGGAACTGACCAATCGGCCCAGCTCCCAGTGTCCTCAGCGGCTGCTCCAGGGCTAAAGGGACGGCACAATTGACCCTTGTTCTTCAGTGGGCGTCTTAAATAACTTTTCTACTGCCATTTTTAACCAGGCCCTTTTATTCATTCACTGTTGGTCGAGGTGATGTACTGCAAACATCTATTCTGAGGGGTTTTTTTATACGGAGTGAGCTATTTTGAGACAGAGACATCTAAAAATATTTAATCCAGTTTCAAATTTGGGGCACACTGTAAGTTGCTTTATTAGTTTATGGCCTCTAACCATTTAGAGAATCGTAAATGGTGCCAACAATACACGTTTTGTTACTATCACATCCAATAGCATTAGTCTAGTCTTGTCAACTCTTAGTAACTGTATATAAATTGCCCACTGGGGCCAAATGTGGTTAAAATAAGAGCTAAATTAAACAGCAAAAGTTAAAATTAGACAAAAATCAACACCTTGGGTTCGGACAATGGCTTAGGTGTTCTCAATGGTAAGAAACCCATAACTAATTTAATGTTTTCGTGTTATACTAGCTTCAAAAATGATGATATAACTGGCAAATTTCTGGCCATTCCTACAACTTTTAGCTTTTATTTTTGAATTTTTTTCAGCTTTTTTTTTTAAGTTAGTAAATATATCCTAGAATTTCAAGCTCAAAACAATAACAAGTCATTCCTTCAATCTTTCAATTCAATTCTTTTCAGATCCTCTCTTGAGTTTCACTGATATTCGGCCTACGTGTAGTGTTTGGGTTCCAGATGAACTCTTAGCACTTCTCACTATAATACTAAACAATATAGAAACCTGCAGTGTTCGTTTCCTCCTAAAAACACTGCATTCCCGTTGGTAAGCGCGCAGTCTGATTCACCATTCATCCACCTATATCCACATCACAATACTCCGGTTGTCAGCGCAGACTGGGGGCTCTTATTTGGTTTATCCGTCCCAAACAAGATGCCAGTTGTTGGGCCAAACAACATATTTCTGTCACTGCGGCGAGAGGAGAAGGGACGCCATGTTGGGACTGCCGGCGCACACTAGCCCCGCACTGTTTTTTTGTGTGACAAGAGAATTGTCCTGGTTTCACTTCGCCTTTCTCACTACTGTAAATGCCGGAGACACGCTTGTTATCTACTTAAGGGGATCTGATTAGATTTCAGAGGTAATGCTGCTTCAGTCATTCAGGCCAACTTCGACAATGGCGAGTCTATGCATGTGTGAAGGGGACATGCTTACGAATTATCAGTGCCCGCCATGCACACACAGGCTAATATGTGGGTATAAACAAGCAGGGGTTTTCTATTGTCACGCATGAAGAGTCAAATGTTAAACTGATTTAAATACGTGATGTCACCTTTTCCATTTCAATATTTAATGTTTAATGTGTGTATACATATCAGTTAGAAATCTGAAAACAAAATCATTTAAACTGGACAGATATAAATATGTGTTTATCTTAGGGTCAGTATCATTTTTAGTTGATACACATTGTTTTGAATAAAAAATAAAATTGAAATCAACTCAACTTTACTAAGGTAAATGTTTACAACTATACAGACATTTGCACAGTGGTGTAAATTTAAATTTTACACACTATACACTGTTTTCTGTCATTTTTACCACTCTATATTCCTGTCAATCACTGTATATTTTTGTTATTTTGTTGTAAATATTTGTATATTTTAATTTCACTGCTAAGTACACTGAGACACTTAATTGTGTGTAATTTTGCACTTTAAACATCAATAAACTGTCACTTTAGATCTTCTAGTTTAGTTGAGAGACCCTCATAAGCGTGCTATAAGTTTGATGTATTATTATTATTATTATTATTATTATTATTATATATTAAGATAAGATGGTATTTTCTGTGCTTGTTGTTAGATTAAATCAGTCACACAGTGATTGCTATTTAAGTGTCTTTGTGCTTTCATTAACGCCGCATCGCAGATCACCCTTAAAATGAATGAATATTTATGGTTATCTGAGTAGAACGGCTGTCTGCATTGATTTAGTCCTTCCTGTGGTTGAAAGTAGTGCTTTCCTAATCCCATTACCTCTATTAGAAATAAATAGCCCAACTACTTCCACTCGTCCTTTAAATCCACACGCACACGTCTATGTCTCCATGCTGTAGTAGTTAGTAACGCAACTTTCTGAATGAAAAAGTGATTTAAATGTAACATAAAGCAAATAAAATGCGCTGTGTGTAGCTGAACTGAAATGACTTAATTTGCTTTTTAAAGTGTCAGCATTATTTTATATTTATGTTATTTCTTGAATTTGATCAGAACAATCATCAATAACAAACAATTCACTCTGACATCCCTCCTTATAGACATATAGGTAATCTGTAATATCCAAACATTTATTTTACTCTTACCTATGTATTTATCTGTGTATCTTGCCACAACAAATCAAGTCCATGAAATCTTCACGCTCCTAACTCCCAAATAGAGGCTATAGCAGGAAGGGGCATCTGACATGAAACCTAACCTCAACCAAAGGGCGAATTTCGTCACATAGGATATGGTTTACTGAGCTATTACTGGAATGCAAAATATAACGGAAATCCCTCTTAAAAAAAGAAAAAATCTGACAGAATTGCAATAAAATAAAAGCTAAATTTAAGTTTAAACGCAATCACAAAATATTAAAACAACTAAATGTTCAAATATGCGCTTTACCTTTGTTAAACGGAGCGCCCACTGTCCCCTGTGTGGTTCCTTTAAGATTTGTGTCACTGTTACAAACTGCAGGTGTTGCTCCCAAATGAAAAGCTATTGCACAACTGAGTTTCAGTCTTGCCCAAGTTCTCCTTTCACTTCAGAAAAACCAAAGCTTACTTATGAAACAGCAGTGCGGGGGACATAAACGCACTTAACAAACGCTGGGCAAACCTAGTAGGGCTCATTTCTCCAAAACATATTGACATAAAGAGATGGCTGAGAATCGAGCAACTTCAAATATCTCTTTCCCAATCTTGAAAATCTGTGCAGATAAGATGAAAGTGGAACAAAACCTCCTCAGAAATGCTAACTGAATTTTTGCTGAAGTGGTCACCCAGTACAGAGCGCTAACCACGCACGCCAAAGATTGTGAAACATGGAGGCGAGATAAAGCTAAGAGACTGCTAACCAAACACAAAATTACCATTTGCACGCTGGCTACACAGTTATTCTGCCTATAAACCCGTGCATTTCATAACATTGAGTCAATTCTTCTAGCATGAGAACCCAGACAAGCCCACTCATTCATAGGCAGATTTTTCCGGCTTGCAAAGTTGCCCTATTTTTAACCCTCCTACCTGCACCAGTTGGATCTCAGTCAAGGTGATGACACTGACCACATTCAACATTAGCGAAAAAGCCCCAAATAAAGCTACAAATCTGGTCTTATTGCAGCTTGAGAAAGGAAAACTACAGCTATCCTTCCCGACATTACCACACAAATGAACACACAAAAAAGGAATGAGCTGCACGTCAGCTTTTTTTTAGAAGTGCACGACTGTTTCCTAAATGTTGGTCACTCAAAAAAAAAAAAAACATCTTACAGAAGCAGAAATGCAGATGACAGTTAGTTGGGGCTGTGGAACATGCAGGGGGGTCGGTGGTTTGGGAAAAGTTGACAGACAGGGACTTCCTGATTGTAGAAGACCGCACTTTTCCTTCCTGTTGAAAATCCAGCTTGAATCAGCACATTGTACACACAGGTTATCGGCATTGACACTCAACTTCCCTCGGCATCACCAGAGACGGTTTAGCTGCATGGGAAACATCCAAAACGAGTCACGATAACAAACTTTGATGCACGATATAATGAAAAGAAAATATAGATGATGAATGATAACACTGAAACTGATCTATGCCACTCATACAATAAGCCTACAGCAGGGTTAGCCACCAAAAAAAACTGTTAAAAATACACAAACTGCAATAAATAAATAGCTAAATGAAACACTTTGGTAGTTAGTTTTATATCCATAATGAGCATAGTTATTTAATCATCCCTCCACAGCTCATGTCTGGTCATAATACGGAAAAATACCCTTAAAAGTTCCTAGTTCAAAGAAAAAGTCCCACGCTAAATATTAACCCCCAAAGTGGATTGTTCTAACAGAAAATAATAAAGGACGTGTTCCACTGTGTTTTTAAACTCCACACACCTTCACTACAATTATTCTGGATGATTTCAGACCTGGAATTGCTTATTTCTACTGAACACAAGGTAAAACTGTCACTTCATGACATCACAAGGTGGAGCAGAGGATTTTGAGCTTGGGAGATGTAGATGATAATAATAATAATAATAAAAAACAAATAGGAAGTAAAGATTGAAGCAGCAAAGGCTCGGTCCCCCAGATAGTCTAATAATGCAGGATTACTCAAAGATAAATGAATAAAACAAAACACAACTCTGTATGTTTTTGAGGAGGTAACAACATTAAAACGTGGTTTAAAGCTCACAATAGTAAATACTGTGTAATATATGACCCTTAACGGCAAATATTCACTTTTCTAGGGAGTATTGTATTGCATTACTGAATGGTAAGTCGCTATAGTAATTATCGTAACAGGCCTGTGTGAGTGCGAATGTGGTTTTGCTGTCACTCCCTGTTACTGATTTGATGTTCTTCCAAAAAGTATAATTTTACAACATTTGTAAATAAAACGTCCAGAAATAAGGACATGGGACGCATTAAAGCAAATAAATCAAGTATAATTCACAAAGATAACTCAGTCAATGTCCAACCACATCCACATTCTCCTTGATTATTACATAGAGGATGCCACTCTTAATACTATTTGTACAATAATTTCACTGTAAAACACTTTCCATTATAAATTCATCTTAGGAAGGCAGCAGGACATGACAGTCTGTAACAGCTCAGCGGAAGAAGGATTCAGGTTTGTCTGTTGTTACTCTGCCCACCTTCTCTCACTCTGATGCACCCATAGTCCGTGTATATGAGTGGACTAAGCTAACCCATTAGCCGCTAACCCGTTAGTCGCCGCGTGCCAAACAGGAAGTGCTCCAGGAGGCTCTTCCGGCTCCTTCACATTAGGATCTTCTCGTCATTCTGGACTTAAACTGTTCGTCTGAAGCCGCCACACAGGATCCTGAACTTTTCATTTCTCTGTTTTGTTCCTAAATCAAGATCTGAACATAAATAACGGACCAATCAGACGCCTTCATTCCCCGAGGTCCCTCCCCCTAGCATTAGCAACAGGTTTGATTGACAGCTTGTTTCGTTGCTAAGTAAGTTCTCTTCCCGCTTTCCCCCGAGTGACGATTTCTGAAATAAAATGACAAAATATCTCAGTCACAATATCTAATGTGACTAGAATCTGAACGAGCAGAATTTAACGAGCATAAAGTAAAGTGAATTTGGTTAAATTGCGACTCTATTGTTGTTCGTACGTAACAGAACAAACAACATAAATCAGTGACTTAAACTATTTAAAGTTTGCTGCTAAAAGCTCAAAGTTTCTTCTTCTTGTGCAGAATCAGGTAAATCCAGTGTCCTGCAGGTGCAGAGTATCACATCCATAGTCCGTATATATGATGCATCAGCTCTGCCAGGAGGAGGCGCCACATTTAACCTCCTCACTCCTGATTGGCTCTTGTGTTGCTATGATACTCGCGGGAGGATTTCCAAATATGGACCTGGCTCCAGCAACAACAGCAGTCACTTCAGCCCGGCAGGTTGAAACCCACTGCAGTTTCCAGTATCAGCAAATATTCTGCAATTTAAGTCAACTTGATTTATTTAAATGGCCTATATTACACTGTTTTCTGATCTGTTATTATGTTATAAAGTTCTTACAAACAGAAAACACCTTTTCACCTCGTGATGTCATGTGGTAATACAGGAAGTGCTCCACTGTGTTTTTAAGAATCAACTGGATCATTTCAGCCCTTGATTTGCCCATTTCGACTGAACAAAAGGTAAAATGTAGCTGTGGATTTGAAAATTACCACTATATGACATCACAAGGTGGAGCAGAGCATCGTGAGCTTTGGAGATGTAAACAGACTGATAATAAGGCAGGATTACTCCAACATATATGAATGAAACAAAACACAACTCCAAGCATGTTTTGAGGAGGTAAGAACAGTATAACATGGCTTAAAGCTCACAAGAGTCAATTTTGCTTATTTGCGTAGGGAAATTTTACATTAACTGTAGTCCCGTTTCTATAGGGAGCCTTGCAATTTGAGGGATGAACAACTTTAACACTGTTTATAAAAATAGTATTAAATATATTACAGTTTTATTGTGTTACAACAGTGCATGTTTTTACTCTTCACCACATTTCTTTTCTTGTGGGACTTCTTCTCCGCTCAGATCCCCAGCTTCTGTATATTTGTCTGTTTATTTGATGTCCATTCTGTGCACCACCACAAATTCCTGGATGGCCATTTTGGGGCACACGGGGGCAGAGCGCCGGTGCCCACCTCAGTGCCCTGTACACGCCATGGTTAAAACATCAGGGACTTCCTGTAAGAGTCGACTGCTTCTGAGACACTACTTCAAAAGGCAGCACCCACATCTGAGGCTGTTTTATCCAGCCTGAAAAGGAATGCATAATGGACACACTGCACTTTTAATGACGCACGTATGAATTAAATATTACAGCCATTTTAAGTGGATTACACGGGAAACTGTGTGTGAGGCTGTGTGCTTGTTACCTTGATGAAATATTGAATTTATGAAAATGCTCTACCTCGACAGTGTTGTAGAAAAATAATTAAAATTCACACAAGATGCAGTCTCGATCCAGAGAAGTAATTGAACCCAAAGTCAAGTTTTTCTGTGAAGTTTGTTTGGAGTGTGCTTCAGAGCTGGAGCTAAAGGTGAGAAAATGAGGCTCGCGGTGAACAGTGACACAAAGGCCATGTTCAGTCTATAATGGAAATGTAAACAAACGCAGAAACTATTTGGGCTTTTTGGATTTCTATAAGATAGAAAGGAGATGGACATGAAACACAGGTTCTAAAATGTAAAAAAAACCTTTATTGCAATGAATTAAGCTATTCATAAAAAAGAATGAAAAGCATGATTCTGATTTGCTTACAGATCAAACTAATGAAGTTTGACACTGCATTTGACGGCAAAAATGATATTTTGGTCTCCTATATAGCATCACATGTAAATTTACAAATAGGAATCAGGAATTTGAGATGTTCTTTATTATTGCTATTCTAATAATGATTTAATGATGTGCAGATCCCAAACTAATCAAAACAGTAAAATGAATCCTCTCTGTACATATGTACACAGCTAGTGACACAGACAGGAGGATGAATGTTGTACATTCCAGAGCAAATGGGTTAAGTCAGATAACAAAATATACCCACTTTGAAAGTCACTAATTTGCCTTCTTAGCATTAGCAAACATTACATAAACCACCAAGAGACTTCTGGAAGGTCTTTTAGAGTTCCAGAACGTTTAAAGAGAGCAGGGTCACACAAGTGACTCCTACAGCTCTGTATTGTACTCATGAAAATATAAATATAATGCATTTCAGGTGCAAAACCAGGGTCTAAAGATCACTTTATGTATTATTGAAACAGAAGTGAAAGCAGTTAAGTCAGATGTGAAAACAGCATTATATTGTAATATGATAATAACAATTACATTAAATTGCAAAGTCATATGTAAGAGTCCTGTGGGCTCACCACCTGCAGAGGGGTTCAGGGGGGGTCAGGTGCTATGAGGACTGGGCAGCAAACTGCCCCCGTGACCCAGCTGGATGAAGTGGGAGAAGATGGATGGATATGTAAGAATGAGCAACAGATCAGATTCATGAATGGTGTCTTGAAAATATGCATCGGGTATAATGTTTAAATTAAAAACAAAAATCTCAAAATTCAGCAAAAAGGGTTGATTAGAAATAAAAATAAAACTTATGTTTTTAGGGCATAAAATGCTAATTCTGCACTTTTGTGGGTTATCGTGTCAGGTCAGCTCAGCCTCCAGTGTCTCAATTAAACGTCTTATACCATGTGGTGAATAACATTTTAATACTGGGCCATTATTATTAGATTTATTGTTAAGGGCCTGACCTTTCTGGAGGCTTTGTTTTCAAACCTTTCTTCAAATAAAAAGTGAAATAAGAATATTTCCAAATACACTTTGTCAGTTTATTGATTGTAGAAGTTGGAACTCAAAGACCCTTAATATAATCTGAACCACTGATAACAAACAGAGGACATGCAGCATCTGCAGTGACGACATGTTCCAGATCAAATCATGTTTAACACAAACTATGTTTTACTATTTAAAACATTTTCTCTTTGAACCCAGTGTCCATCTGCATGTGCAGCTCTCACTACAATGTACTGCAGATGTAATCTCAGGCTCAGACATGTGCCATACAAATGTAACTGCTGTTATGAACTTTCTCTGATGTTACAGATGGTAAATTGATTTCTACATGTTTGTACATGTGACTTAAAGCGCTGTTTTAAAGCAGCTACTGAAGCATGTCACAGTCTGTTCTTTTACAGTCATATAGGGCCTTGTTTCACACGTGAAGAAGACATTTGTATTGTAAAGTTTGTTGTGTCTCTGTTTGCTAAACTAATGAGAATGTTCACAACCTTTGCACCTTTTTTAAGATGTAAAGCTACAGTGTGTATGAGCTGATACTACAAATCAGGTGGACGTTATTGTCTTTGTGGGGTCATTTGTCCTTTATATTTGACTGATCCTTCACTGCCGCCGAGTCTGGACAGTGTCTGGAACAATGGGCTGTGAAGGGAGATCCTAGACTGTAAACCTCAGGTTCACAGAAGTTGGTGAACAAATGGAAGAAACTAAAGGCAAAATAACACAAACAAGATTTTAATACTGACATCAAAGTTTATCCATACACAAGGCGCAGCCATGTTGGATTCTCTAACTCAGTCTCTGAAATATACGGCAAGTTTCCGAGTAGAAATTCCAAGTCATCATGTCCAAGTTGGAATAACTGGAGCGCAGCATTATCCTCCTAATTTAGTTTGAAATTTTAGCGCTATGACAACACTTAATAATATGTGTCAGTGTTTTCGTCAGTCTTTAAACATTACACGGCCAAGCAGGTTCCTTATCCTAACTGAGCGGCACACTTTTTACTATTTTTTACTTTTTTCAGCTAAATTTCTAAACCGTGCATCAAAATTTTCATCTGGGAGGAAAAGATTTATTGATAGCTCCTCTCCACCTCCGCCCCTTCCCCCTCTCGGTATAATTTGATTGTGGGAAATTAAATAATGCAATAGCTGTTTAATGAGAACTAAGCAGAAAATTCAATCAACTTTGACCTTAGCCGAACTAATAATATCTGGTTTGTGCTGGGGACAAAGAGGTCCCTGTGGTGCTGCTATCTTTGACCCGGTGCCGTTTGAACCAAGGGCCTGATGTGATCAGCCCAGAGTGCCACCGCTCCTCTTCCCATCAATGGAAAAAGTTCAAATTTAAGCGGGATACAACTCAAACATGCAACATACTTCTTCCCCATACATATCTGGGGAGATAAATCCACTCTAATTTGATAAAGTAAAAAAAAAAAATAAAGGAAATTTATATAACACATGGAGGATGTCGTAATATTTTGCTCACACTAAAAAGAACAGAAAACTAAAACGTGTTTGATGAAATACACTAAAAATATGTCCATATTTCTATTACTTTTACTACATGCACAGTACTGAATGGTGAAATGTTTAGTCCTGCATTTGCACATTAAAATCCACTCCTGTGAATGAATGAAAACTACTGCTGTTACCACACGGGCAACACATGCAAACCAAACAAAGACGCCCTTCATTGCCAAACTTCTAAAGGTCTAAATCGTCACCTGTTTGTCTCCATGGGGATGTTACTGATTCGTCTGGAATGTTCCGTAATATGGCAACACACTGTATTTATCTTCAAGCACACAAGCAAAGTTACAGGTCAGATCTGTGGAGAGATGTCCTATGCAGTATGGGAGTTCAACACATCCTAAAGACAGACTGGAACTGTGGGACATTGTAGTAACATCTCCACGGTGACAAGTAGAAAGTGAAGTGAACCCCCCATTAGTTTTTAGTTTAGTTTAGTCTTTATTTGTCAGGGACCATGTACAAAATTCATGAATCTGTCTGAAAGAAGAGGTCAACTGCAGCAGATTTAGCTCCTGCTACTTTCCCTCTGCAGGTGAACACACCAAATATTTACAATTCACATTACAATAGAGCAATGAAAATACACAATAAAACATCACAATTCATAAAACCTGACTTAAATCACAGCAATAATGATATATAGAAAAGGTACACAAAGCACTTCAAAATACTGATAGGGGATACACCTCCTCTCTCCTTATATTCAAGGTTGGCACAAAAGATACGTTTAGGTGATAAAAAGTGATTTTAAAAAAACTGCACGTGCATTTTGGCAACGGAAGTGTCATTGTTCCCCATTCATTCCGATTCATTCAGACTGAACATGGACAGAAGAAGACGGAGATAAAAACATTTCCAGCACCAAAATGTCTGGTTTTGTTGTGTGTGTTTGTCAGAATCGATATTCTACTGCTGGACTAAAGTTTTACAGTTTACTGATGCCACAACGAGTTGGCAGTCGGACACCGTTTGTCAAAGTCAGCTTGTTAATCGGTCAATCAGACTTTATTTATAGAGCGCTTTTCATGCAAAAAATGCAACATAAAGCGCTTTACAGTGATTAAAAAAAGAACAATCCTAAATTTCCCACACTTTCCTCCACCCTCCCACAAAGCTAAACTGAACAGGTGAACGAGAGATTATTATCTGTGACAATCCCACATAAAGCTAAACTAGATAAGTGAGTCTAACTGCATCTTTATTTACTACTAACAGAAACAAGAAACTGAGATTACTATCTGTGACATGCTATCCTTCATAACTCTTTCTACCTATCTGTGCACAAGGTACAGCCACGTTGGATTTGTTAAGGACATATCTGTGATCTTTAGACAATAATCGCAGAGCTCGACAAACTGCTGAGTTCTGCCGTACTTCTGTTTTCTCAAAATGTGTGCGCAACCGATCCTACGTCACCACTCTTTACTGACACTAAAAGGGTCTGTGGCATCAATTAGTTGAAAACATTGTGTACCTTGCCTTGCCCAAGGGCCCAACATCAGTATTTTTCACAGTTACCCCATCCATAAACATAAGCATCTGCAGCTTTCGCCATAGTAGCAGTGGGTTTTCTAATCGCACTTGGCAGCACTAATCCATCTTAGACTTCGAGTTTCCTGCTTCACTAGTGTTAGGGTTCAAGCATGCGTATTTATTCGACTTATGTGTTGAAAATGTGAGCGTGAACTGAGAAGAACGCCGTGCTTTGCTGTGTTCTCTTCTGTGTTGTGGCGTGCAGTGTTTTCACAATGGAGAATCTAATCAAAAGCTTGAGCTGTTAGTATCTGCCTGTGCAAGATTAAAGCTTCTGCAACTGCTTTATCCACTTCTGTGTAAACTATCCGCACGTACTTGGTACTCACAGATGCTCTGTACTATATCATGAGCTGAACATTGATTTTTCTACTTTGTGGGCAGCCATTGGACACAGTGGATTTGAATGGTTAACCGCAGTGTCTTACGTAAACGTAGTGGAAAGAGGCAGGTAGTTCATACAGATGCCTCTGTGTGGGAGACTTTTCTGTGACACTCGCTTCATTTGAATCACTGTTGCATTTGGATCTTTCATTTTTATTTATGTGTTTTTATTGGAGAAGGTTGATCAGATGTATTTACACTCATAAATACACTCAAGATGGGCATTCTCACATAAAGGCACACTGTGTAACTTTTCTGATCAGGTACATCCTCTCCTTGGAGATGTGATTGCTAAGAAATGCACCATATGCCATGATATTATGGGCAATTTTCTTTTTTTTTTTTCTTTTTTTTTACTTTTACTGTGAACAGGCAAACTAATCGACAAATATGATCTATAACTTGGCCTTGGTGTCCATAAAAAAATATTTAATGCAATATTGTGGAACCTTACAGCCAAAGAAGTAACAGACATCCAAGAGAGAAGCAGGTGACGGACCCCATATCAGGAATGTGCCTATAAAGTGCCTATTAAGTATTGTGTTTCCTTGTTAATCCAAATGAAATACTGGGGTTGTAGGTTCATCTGTAGCTGTACAAATAAATAAAATAACTACATAGAAATATAGCCTCAGACGCCCATATTCTGCTCTTGGTTTTCTGTCTGTATGTGTCCTGTATTCACTGTCCCTCCTCTGTGCATGTCCAAACTATTAAATAGGCTTAAATATCTCCCAAAAAAACAGGCCACCGCTGTCTGTTTGTCCTAACTCCTGCACAAAAATGAATAGTTCTGTGTTGTGACTGACATGCAATGCAATAATCTCTCCTTTTATTTGACATTAATCACATTTTTATTCACATGGCTAGTTTCTATTGGGGTTTGAATGTGCTTTTCTTGTTCCGTAAAGCACTTTGAATATGTTGTGTGCAAGAATTGTAAGTAAAAACTCCCCTTGTATCTCCTCCAGTCTGCTGCAGTCGTGCCTGTCTGGCTCTAGCAGCTCTGTGCTTATGTTAATGGTGTGATGCAGAGAGAAGGCACCTGCGTGAGGCTAACGTGACAGGACACCGCTCTTCAGATCACACTGGGAAGCCCCGGCACCAAACGACTAACCTAAAAGAGCTTTTTTAGGGCATTAATTGCTCGACAAAGCTCCTAATCCTGGTATGGGAAATCTCTCTTAAAAGGTACGAATGTAGAACGTGGACTAGGTGAGCTGTAACTAATTTATTATAGATTATTATAAATTAATTTTTTTTAATCCATTCGTTCATATTTATTTGTTTCGAGCAGTCAGTACAAAGAAAAACAGGCTTCAACATAAACTACAAAAACAAAACAAAAAGTTCACATGATGAGCTCGAAAAGGAGCGGGAAGAAGAAAACGTCTTAAATCCCACCCCTGTCTGACCCACAGGACATTTGACACAGACAGTGCTTCTTTAGGCCTGATTTACAATTGGTACGAGAAACAAAAAAACAAAAAACATCGATAGTGACGCTGCGTTTCAGTTAATGGTTGAAGGTTATAAGGCCGACTGATCATATGTGCAGTGAACATTTTTAAATTATAACTTGACTTACAGGACATCAACAAGGACACAAGCCAACAATGGTAAAAACACTAATACCAACAATGATAAAGACACTAATACCAACAATGGTAAAGACACTAATACCAACAATGATAAAGACACTAATACCAACAATGGTAAAAACACTAATAACAACAATGATAAAGACACTAATACCAACAATTGTAAATAAACTAATACCAACAATGGTAAAAACACTAATACCAACAATGATTATGACACTAATACCAACAATAGTAAAGACACTAATAACAACTATGGTAAAGAAACTAATACCAACAATGGTAAAAACACTAATAACAACAATGATAAAGACACTAATAACAACAATGATAAAGACACTAATACCAACAATAGTAAAGAAACTAATACCAACAATGGTAAAAACACTAATACCAACAATGATAAAGACACTAATACCAACAATGGTAAAAACACTAATAACAACAATGATAAAGACACTAATACCAACAATGGTAAAAACACTAATAACAACGATAAAGACACTAATAACAACAATGGTAAAAACACTAATAACAACAATGATAAAGACACTAATACCAACAATGGTAAAGACACTAATACCAACAATGGTAAAGACACTAATACCAACAATGGTAAAGACACTAATACCAACAACGATAAAGACACTAATACCAACAATGGTAAAGACACTAATACCAACAATGGTAAAGACACTAATACCAACAATAGTAAAGAAACTAATACCAACAATGATAAAGACACTAATAACAACAATGGTAAAAACACCAGCGCACAACAACACTTAAGTACAAGATGGCAAAACAATTGAAGTCATAACTAATTTTACCATCATATATCATCATATATCAACATGTTATTTAAGTATTATAAATAAATCCAATTATCATCCAATTATAAATAACATACTATAATGTATTAGACATGAGGATTGTATAAAACAATTGTGCTGACTTAGTGGTGATAATGTTGTACATAGTTTGCTTGTGTATTTTGTGCATTAAAAGAAGCAGAGTGTTGTTATGAACCTGAGAACAGTGAATGTAACTCATGAATTTTAGTGAAAAATATTATTTTAAAAATCGATTCAGATGCATTTTGAGTCATTTTAAGTTTCACGATATATCACTGAATCGATTTTTTCTTACACCCCTAGTTATAACTGAGCGAGTAGCTTTTTGAGGAAACTTGAACAAAATTAGAAGTAGAATTATTATTATTAAATGATGATGATGTTATGGAGACTTTTGTCACATGTATCAACGTTACATAATATATTCGTTTGTATAAAATAACTCTTCAAATGACATTGTTATTATCATTTTCATCATCATAACAATTTATTTGAACAAATCTGGATCAAGAAACCTTTATATATATTTACCTTTATATATATTTAATTGTGGAGTTTTCATTTCAGTTTCCATTGCAGTCACCACGTGTGGGCCTAGACTTGGTTAGTGTAATTGAGTTAAGAGCTGCTCCGGCTCTTTGATGCTGCGTTCACATGACCAGGGTTAAACATGTCCGAACCCAGAGGCAGGTACCAGCCCCATAACAAGACAAAGCTACTGAGGCAAAGTGAAGCCACCCAGAGGACACCAAACTGTTATGGAATTAACCAATATCCCCTGTTCCTCCAGACAGTGTCATCAGCAAACTCAATGATCTCCACAGACACCGACAAACTGAGTAACGCTGTAGTAGTTTGGTTCTGTTCGCTTAAGACAAGACGACCATTTGTTCAGTTTAAATGGGCAAATTGACAGTTTAGCACGAAAGTGTGAAGTATTTATATGTTGTTTTTAGTGCAGCTGAGTTTCAACAATTTGTGTGGGTGAAAATTATAGTTTCTTCCCACTCATGATGTAAATATGCGTCTACGTCTCACAAAAATCAACAATGTAAACAGACTATGCACTTAAGAGTTGCATTTGACACCCACGATTGATTGATGACTCTAGTATAATTTTGTTAACTTAATCTTGAAAACAAACAGATGATAAACTGGACTGTAAACTGTATTTTCGTACATTACATCAAATAAACCCCCGTATGTAATTCTAAACAACACAAGGAGCCACACAAACTCACAAACTGCTCATCAGAAAAGCACGCAGCAAACTGAAGAAACGTGACTCAAAACATTCGTCACATATTTTCAGAATCATTTTCAAACACAAATTATACTGTCATGATCATTCTTGGAAACGATTTTCAGACACAGTATTGCGTTAAGTTGGCCTATTATTTGTCGTGCTCTGTCATCTTTCATTGATCAAACTCATGTTTTCACGTCACACCTCCTCTTGTCTTCACTAACACTGTTAAACTGGCCTCATCACTGCGTTGAAGCTTGAATTATACTGAAGCATATTATTGTGTTTTTATAGCGATTTTCCGGACAAAACAACCTTTGCCTAAACTGCACATGACAAACTTATTGTTAGATAATTACATTTGAGGGATTGTAAATACAGCAAGTTTCTCTGATTCTGAAAACAAATACAAATGTCTCATATTTTCAGTTTTTAGTATGTTATGTTGCATTTAGGGCTGTCAAAGTTCATCACAAAAAAAATCGCACTAATGTTTTGTTTTTTTTAACGCAGATTAATCCCACAATTTATTTTGAACGCTCGTTGATCGAAAGCGCGATGGACCTGAAAGGCGGTGCAGGTTATTAGGTCAGTGATCAGGTCTATTCATATGGGACTTTAGATAAACTAAGGGAGTTTGCAGATGTTGCAGTGATGAACTCTCTTTCCACAGAAGCACAAGTTTAAAATATCATCTTAAAGCAAAACACGTGTCTGATTCAGCAGCAGCAAAGACCAACAACAAAAAGCACGACAAACAAAGTTGGCGGAGCAGCACCAACGACAATGTTGTCCACAAAACTACCAGCGATAGAAAAATGTCAATAATATAACTTTTTGATAATAAATTGCATTTTTGTCAAAATATTTTGGTCTTTTTTTGAAGAATAATTAACTGCGATTAATCATGATTAATCAAAATTCTAAAGTGTGATTAATCTGATTTAAAAAATAATGACAATTACAGCACGAGTTACATTATACAATTTCTTTAAAACGTTAAAGGTGTAACTTTCCATTTCACCTTACATTTATTCAATTATAGGTGGTTTACCTAGAAGAGTAAGCATTCTGACTGTGAGCGGGTTCGCCTCTTCACAGATCTGACCTGTAACTTAGTCTGGTTTGGTCTGCATGATGCTAGAAAGGTCTAATGCCATACTGCGAAACATTCCAGACAAAGCCATAACATCTCCATGGAGAGAAAAGCATTTGACGGTCCCTCCACGAGAGAAGTTACACAATGCACCTTTAATGTACGTTGCTTACCACAAGTACTATACAAACACAAGCTTCTGTTGTTCTCTAACAGTAAGAGGCCTGATACTTTCAGTCGCACCGGAGGGAAACATCACTGAAGTGGCTCATGTACATAAATATCTTGGTGTTTTGATCGATGACTTTTGCTTATAAACCACATGTGGAAAATCTTGTAAAGAAGTTGAGGCTAAAATTGGGTTTTTATTTTCGAAATAAGTTGTGTTTTTCATTTAAAGTCAAAAAGCGACGTGTTGCTGCAACTTTCTTCTCTGTATTAGATGATGGAGGCGTCTTATATAAGAACGGCTCATTGTCTTCAGATGATTGACACTGTTTATCACGGTGCACTGAGGTTCATTACAAACTGTAAAGCAAAGACACTTCACTGTGACCTGTGTTCTGGAGTCGGACGACCTGCTCTTGCTGTGTGAAGGACTCATTGTTTCACTTTCATCTATAAGGCTCTAATCAGACTATTGCCCACCTGTATTTGTTCATTAGTGTCACAGAGAAAAACCGGTTCATGTTCTCTTCGCTCACAGGATCGTCTCTCGCTCTGTTCCATTCGCTCGGACTGAACTGGGTAAAAAAGCTTTTGTCTCCTCTGCACCTTCATCTTGGAACATGTTGCAGAAGGAACTTGGTTAATTTCATTTCTCTGATGCTTTCAAGTCTAATCTAAGAGTCCTAGAGTCCAACTCCATGACCTGCACTTGTTTTACAGAATTGGTTTTATCTCCTCTGTGTTTGTCTGTAATATTGTAACTGTATGAATTTACTGCAGCCTCTTGGCCAGGACTCCCTTGAAAAAGAGGTTTTTAGACTTTCCTGGTTAAATACAGGTTAAATTAAAAAAAATAAAAAATAAAATAAAATCAGGACAAACCCTGACTTACCTGCCCATACCAGCTATATTCCAGCATCTTGACAGCACTTGCCAAGAACTTGAAATCCTAAAAATGGCTGCCGTGCTGCTCTCTTTAACCTACTGTATGTGCTAAAACCGTTAGCTTCCCTGTTCGCCGTCAAGTCTTGGGAGGGCTCGTCTGGCTAAAGCTCAGCTATGCCATTTTGCGTACACATTTGGTCGGCGGGCTTGCTCCAGCGGACAGTCCTGCCTCTCCCGTAGATTTTTGGCACTCCCCTGGCTTACGACCTGTTGATAATGAACCTGAACCCATTATTTTGAGTCAATGAATTGAAAGAAATAGGGCAAGGAATGAAAACCACAGGGCCAATTAACGGCATTCTTTGATGTATTACCCCTCGCTCAGCACACAAGCCCACCGCACCGCGCCTTTTGTCTTTATCCCCTCTGTTATCCATTAATTATTCGGAGAGGGGTCAGAGTTGGTGTGGTTAATTGTGCAAACCGTCTTTCTTTGAGGATGGCGTAAGAGTCGGCGAACACTGACACTGCCCCCGACTGTGCCCAGCCACCTTGAATTATGCCAAATATTCAGACTCTTTGATTTTCGCCCCTGTTATATCATTGTTCACAGTTAGGTCTCGTTTAACCCCGTCCGACCATCGCTGAGATCTCCACCCCCAAACGTGTTCAAACATTTTGTGTGAGTGAGTTTTTTTGATGCAGATTTCTCCTGACTTGTTGTGGCCTATAGGTCTTAAATATTTAGTTTTCATAGCCTAAGCATGCGTGATAATGGGGCATTGTATTGTAGTTTCAAGTACAGTTTAGGCCGGGGATGAGTACAGATTAACTATTTTAGATGTCCTTGTTTTCCAACTGGGGGCATGTGAGCACTGGCCATGTTGTACTTGGAGTGATTTGAGATTGATAAGACATTGAAATCTAATTTGATTGTTTGAAAGTTCTTATTATGTATTAAGTAGGGGTGTAAGAAAAAATCGTGATATATCGTGATACTTCATTGCACAATTCTTGAATCGATTTAAAATGCATCTGAATCCATTTTTTAATTAAGATTTTCCACTAAAATTCATTAGTCGCGTTCACTGTTCTCACGATTTAAAAAAGGTAAAACACTATATTTCATACAATTTGGTTCTCATGAAGGTGTCGGTGACTATAATATTAGACGTAATTACTGATAAATTGCAATATAACATCCATTGTTTTAGTATTGGGATGTATCGTGATATATCGTATCGTCAGACTCAAGGCAATGCACTCCCCTAGTACTGTACTGTCATCTCTGATTGGGGTAATATACATGGGATTAAAGATAAATAAAAATAAAAAAATCAGATTAACTATTTTAGGTGTCCTTGTTTCCCAAATGGGGGCACGCGAGCACCGGCCACGTTGTATTTGGAGTGACTTAAGATTGATAAGACAATGAAATCTAATTCGATTGTTTGAAAGTTCCGCCTTAAGAATGTTTTGGTAGATTTTGGATATTATTAAAGTATCTGAAGACCTGAAAAGTCAGAGGAATATGACAAAGTTTAGGGAGTGTCCCATTGAAGAAAGCAAAAAAACAAAAAACAAACTGAGAATAGCCTGAAAAGGCAGTGGAAAAGCAGTATGAAAAAAGACAAAAAAAACAGTTTTCTGATTTCCAAAAATATGTGTTAAGGTCAAAGTAGGACAACAGTCAAAGTTGTGTCAGCTGAGTAATGAATTTTGATGCAACTGTGTTAAACTTTTTATGTAATGTTAGTATTAGGGATGGACACGATTAGTCGACTAATCAATAATTTATCATTAAGAATTTTGTCCATCATGTTCATTTTAATCGACAAACTGAATGTATGTTTGTTTTACTAATGACTGATGTTGAATATCTGATTGTTTTAACTCCCCTTCACCTTCCCTTGGGCTTCTGGCCCAGGCCGACACTGTAAATAAGAATTTGTTCTTAATGTTTTGCCTGGTAAAATAAAGGTTAAATTAAATAAAATAACCCCTATGAACTAACATCAAGGACCTAGAGGTAAGATCTTAAGCCCGAGCCCGAGCCCAACCCGACCCGAAATTCGGGTCGGGCCTAAAATGTCAATCATTGCTTCGGGTCGGGTCGGGTCGGGCTTCTCTCTCGCTGACTTTTTAAAAAATAAATAAACAGTTAAATTCGTGCGCAGAGCATGTTCCAGAGCCAGAGCAGAGCATGCTCTGCGCACGTGAATGACGCCCTCTTAATAATCTTCCCCTCCGCAGGTCCGCATGAAATTTCGGGTTTGCTTCGGGCTCGGGCCTGCAAATCAAGTTAATTGGTCGGGCTCGGGTCGGGTCGGGCTTTAATACCCGCGGGTCGGGTCGGGCTGGATTTTTTAGGCCCGATCTTACCTCTACAAGGACCATGACGTCCACCCTCCTGTGGACTTACTACCTGCAGAGGGGTTCATAGGGGGGGTCAGGTGCTATGAGGATTGGGCAGCACAGCTGCCCCCGCGACCCAGCCAGATTAAGCGGGAGAAGATGGATGGATGGATGGATGGATAAAATAAAATAAATAAATAAAACGGTTGCTGTGCGTAACGTAGCGTGAGGAGTTGAGGCTGCGTCTCACAGCACAAACTCTGGAGCCTCACAGTCCCACGTCTCGGCTCTGGCTCCTTGGAGATCCCTATATCCCCCAAAAGTGTGTTTACCTGCACATCAGTGTCCCGGGTATGATCCTTGTTTTTTTTTTGTTGTTTTTTTTTTGAGTGTCCCGGTTTCACATGTTTACGCAGCATCTCCAACGCGACATATGCACAGAACAGACTCAGCATCAGCAGAACATCCTCTGTCACAGAGAGAACACTCATATTCACTGAGTCACAGAGAGAACACTCATATTCACTGAGTCACAGAGAGAACACTCATATTCACTGAGTCGAGTCCTTTAGTCCCACAGAAGCTGAAGCAGCAGCACAAGGAAAGAGCTGCTTTTTTCAGCTCTTACAGTTTATGCAAATGAGCCATGGACAGAATTTTAAGGTTTTAAGTTTAGTTTCTGTAAGACGTAAACAAATGTTTAAATCTGCATTAAACACATTCTGATCTCACACTGATGAGGCTCTGGAGTCAGGAGGTTTATATGTTTAAAGTTGAGTTTATTTATGCAGATTAGTAACAGTAATAATAGTGATGATAATTTTAATATAAAATGTTAATGATTAATCGAAAATCAATCGTTAATTTTCCAGACAGTCGATTAAGAAAATTTAACTGAATGCACGTCCCTAGTTAGTGCTCTACTCGAGTGATTTCTGGGCCACTACTTTGTACTTCCACATATTATTTTGAATTAATGGCATTCTGAACTTTAGTAGAATTTTTGGCCACTCTGCTCACTTCTGTAACTTAGACAAACTTTATTGATTCACAAGGGAAATTACTCGGACAAATGAAAGCTAACTTGAGAAAAAAAGAAGAGAGAGGGAAAAAAACACACTTTATAGTAAGGGAATGTTAAATTTAACTAACTTTAACTGCATTTGCTCCTCTAGCTTTGAGAAGGGGCATTTTTACAAACTGAAAGAAGTCCTCTGTCCTGAGTTCCCATAACTTTTGAAGAGAGTTTGTGCCTCCGGATTTGTCACAGTCTAGGCCACTTTTAACGGGCCATTGGAAACGCATAGCTCAGTTTAGGATCAAGTCGAGCTTTTGTTAGCCCCAGAGTGCGCTCCAAATCAGCTCTCAAAAACGCAGAATATAGTTTGACTCTATATAAACTGTAATAGAAATGTGGTACAGAAATTCTTGGTCGATTTGTCAGAGTCCTGGGTAAAACGTGCAGACAGTCGGGCGACTTCAGAGGAATTTCATTTCAGACAATGCACTTCCATCAGAGATATGAGAAGAAAAGCAGGGATTTAATCAGATTAGGAGATGTTTCTGAGGCCCAGAGCAGCCATAATCTGATTAAGAGAAAAGACAGAATATAATAGTTTAATTACCTGACGGGTAGTTTACAAATGTCTCTATGTTGACCACTTACACTGACAGCTGTAATTTGTATAATTTTCTACGTAATGTTTTAATTTTTTAGATGTCATTTTCATCAAAGACACAAAATTGCTCAAATATGTTTCATTTAGGTGAATAAAATAACAATTGAATTAAATATTTTTCAAATTGGTCACTAAATGTAAATTATTTTATTAAATACATTATATATTAATACGTTACGGTAAAAAAATCAAGTGTTGAAGTATTTAAATGTATTATTAATATTGTATGTTGATCCACAGATGATGTACTTAAGTATTTGTTTATTTTATTTATTTTATCTATTATTTATTTATTTATTTATTTATTTTTTTTGCGTGTTCTAGTGTGCATGTTTTATAAATTAATTGGCTTGATTATTTACTGCTAATTCCATTGGCATTTAACATTACAATTCCATAAAATTCCCCAAATAATTAAAATGTTCGCGTTTTCCTAAGTTGGACCTTTGACTTTTCATGACCATATGAACCCTAATTTGTTCACTAGAATCCTTCATATGAGCTGAACACAACAGATAAAGACATTTTTGTCCTTGTCTAAACATCTCCTCCACTTTCTCCTTTGGACACATGGGGAGATCAGAGTGTGAAGATCAAGTGTCGTTGGCTTGTGCTCGGTTCAAAGGAGTTTCCCTGCGTCACCTCGGGCCATGTCTGTGTGGCTGCTCTATCCTGACCCCCCCCGTGCCCCCTGTGTGAAGATGGGTCTAACGCCGCTGCTCAGCTCGTCCTAAAGCGCACAACAAAGGCCAGCGATGTTAACAAAGGACAGATGAGATCACCTATAGCCAAAAGCCAAAGCGAGGGCACCGGGAGAGGACATGATAGGTTTGACTGTACTAAGACCAGATCAGAGGAGTGTGGATACAGGAAGCATCAGATAAAGATAAACATCTTGTCATGATGGAAGAGGAGAAGTGCTTTTAGATCCAGTCTGATCCTGGAAAGTTAAGAGATTTAATTCTACTCTGTCTCACAAGTTTGTACTGATAATGCTTTGTAAAGGAAATTGCTTCATTTTTTTTAATGACCAAAATATTTTTTTAGCTAACTATAAATTGTCTGTGTAATGCCTCAGCGTCTATAGCAGTGGTTCTTAACCTTGTTGGAGGTACTGAACCCCACTAGTTTCATCTGCGCATTCACTGAACCCTTCTTAATTGGAAAAATAAAATATGTTTTTATTGGTGCACATGTGAATCCATATTGCACATATTCGTCCAACCACTTACTTTTTTTGTGCGACACAGTTAGTATGAAGGGAAAATATTAATTAAGAATGAAATTACAAACAGGCCGCGTCATCATGAATCATATGAGTTGGATGTGAGTCTTGACCCCTGCTGAACCCCTGAGACTGACTCACCTGGGGTTCGATCAAACCCAGGTTAAGAAACACTGGTCTATATTATTCACTTCTGAAGAAGTTTTTTGCATAAGTGTCACAAACTATTCACTGTTTTTGTCTAGTCAACAGTTTTCAATTTTCTTTTGCTAATTTATTTTCCATCCATTCATCTTCTTCCGCTTTATCCAGGTGGGTTGTGGGGCCCCCATTCCTCTGCACACCAGATCCCTATGACCCCCTGCTCGGGTGGTGCGCCCACAGGAGGGTGGACCCGCGTCTTCCTTTCGGGCTGAACCCGGCCGGGC
Source organism: Odontamblyopus rebecca (assembly GCA_030686955.1). Classification (NCBI taxonomy): domain Eukaryota; kingdom Metazoa; phylum Chordata; class Actinopteri; order Gobiiformes; family Gobiidae; genus Odontamblyopus; species Odontamblyopus rebecca. The sequence goes on along the minus strand of CM060653.1, from coordinate 2,538,842 downwards.
ACCGGGCGACGTCACGGTCCTTGATTTCAGTTCATAGGGTGCTGCATGTTTTGGGTTGATGGGGGAAACCGGAGTCTGGAGGAAACTCATCCAGACACGGGGAGAACCCGGAACCTTCTTGTTGTGAGGAATGAGTGCTAGCCAATCAGCCACCGTGCCGCTAATTTATTTTAATTATTTATTTTTTAATATACTCTCTCAATAAATACATTTGAGTGGTGTATTATAGTCATATTAACTAATGACAATAACACTGAAGCCAAAAACACCAGATAACCTGGAATACAGACAATTTAACTCCCAGCAATGACAAAAAAGAGATGAGATATTTTCTACTTTCTATCTCAAATATGAATAACATTAAATTAAAATATACATTGCCAGCTTCAATCCTTGCACAAACCTATATTTGAGCTATAATGCCCTAATGGTATTTTAAATGTGTTGTGTAGCCTATTCTGATGCAGAGCTAAAGACAACTCCCTGTGCCTTTCAGATGTAGTGGCCTGAGTGTAAACATCGTATTTCACACTGAATGTGTATTAAACATGGATAAGGACATACACCGCCACCGTGGGGACCCTAGAGCACCAATTATCCAGACTTTGTTTCCCCCTCAGAGCTTATCTAGCCTCTGGGGAGACCTCCAGCCCTCTCCCTCCTCTACCTTCAGCCCAAAGCAGCAGGGCGCGCCGGCACAGGGTCCCGGCTGACTGGCCCTTGATCCCACTGTCCTAACACGAGCAACACTACTGCTTTTTTACACATTGTACCCTCTCTTACTCCCTTTTGAATACTATTAGTGCATGAACTTCATTTAACTGAAAAAGACTGTCGACTTCACTCAATTAGGCCTAATAGGATTAGAGTGCTGGTATGGGCCTGCAGTTTAAATAAGGAGGAATTTTGGCAGACACCTGCTCCATCCATTGCATTAATCTCATAAAGCTCAGAGTACGAGGGGCCCAGTGATGCCAGGGCATAGTTAGATTAATGCTTGTATTAGGTACATGGCTTCTCCCAACACGGCTCTGAGAAGTCAAATGGAAAACAGAGAAATGAACATACTATGGCCAATAAACATGAAATCTGATTAAATTATAGTGCATTACTGAAAAAATATAATAAAAATAACAAAAAACACAATCTACTCGCGTTTGAATAGAATAATACACAATAATTTTGTAACTTGTAATCAGAGTCTGGATTTAGAAGCAAGATTTTCCAGAGCACTACTTGCATCAAATGTACTACTATACTACTGTTTAATAACTATAGTACTAATACACAATTGAACACATATTTTGTAGAGTTGAAGAGACAGATTGGATTTTCTAACATTGCACCTCAACTTTCACTGTTCCCCATTGTTGCATTTATCATATTATACCATAAAAATCTAGGTATCACTTGTGTTTTAGCAGCAACACAACAATGACACATCATCCTAACATAGTCCTAAAACGCTAATAGCAACAGCTTGGAAATAAAGGCTCAGGTGTCTCAATAAAACCTGTTTCACCTGAAGGCCTCTGTAATGTGAAGTCTGGATGGGGCCCAGTGGCAAATAGGCCATAAATGAGACAGACAGAGGGGAGATAATTACTGACCATCTACTAACAATTATGACCCCACATGAACTGAAGACAATAGGCCTTTATCATGGCACTGATAACTGAACCTAATCAATTCAGCACCATATTACCTATCTACACACAGTCCCCAAATGTTTTCACACCATATTAATGTTTATGCTCCTTATAAAACTTAACCTCGCAGAGCCCCTTAGGCAAACACAATAGGCCTACAGTGCAATACAATTTACGTAAGAATGACAAATATGTTGATCTAAATGAAGCTAAATGCATTATTTTCACATCACATTGAACAATTGCCACACTATGTCATTTTTTGTGTCTGTTTTTAAGGACCTAATGGCACACTTTACAATTGGCATCACGATTTTGTCGCGAAAGGTCGTCTGGGGCAACTGTCGAGACAAATAAACTGGCACCTATATGTATACTGGAAAGACATTCTACATTCAGACACTGCAAAGCCAGAAAATGTGTGGAAAAATGTTAATGTTACGAACAGTAAGAACTTAAAATGGAAGAGTTTTGCTTGTTACTGATCCTGCTAATTATGGGCCAGAACTCAAGCGATGGTAAGTAACTAAAAATGTGATTCCATCGAAAAAGGGCGGCCATGTCTTGCAATGAGAATAAAGGTTTATTCAGGGGTGGCAAATGTAGTTTTGAGTAATGCCAGTGGACCAGAGCTCACATACAAATGACTCATAACTTGACAGGTTTGTTTTACTGTCATCAGAGCACATGCATATTACTGATAAATGTCCGGCCTTGATTTTTATTAATTTACAGTTGAATTGCCGGGATTTCCAAAGTCTGCTGGCCAAAATGAGCAGCAAAGAAAAAGTCTAGTGTAACCTCTAGGTCAGAAGTCAGTTTCGCACTTATGACGATCTGCAGAAAACACTGAAAGGTTTACACCCTCAACAGTGAGTCTGAACAAGGCTTTGACCTGCATGTGGTGGATGTGTCTGACACCCTCAAGATTATTCAGAATTAGCCATTTTTGCAGGCTAATGCTAACAGCTAGGAAAAGATATTTTGACACCTTGTTACATGTCATTATTCTAACTCTCTTAATCCAAATGCAACCCTGTGGACGTAGAGACTTAATATGACGTAATGATGTGACGTCCAAACTTATTTTTAGCTACAGCCATTAGCTGGCATAATATTGTACAATGTCTTGGCATTTGCAATATATATTAAGTTGCTTCCTTTTTCATACGCCAACCAGCTAATTTGTTTTTTTGTTTTTGTTTTTTTTAAACCACAGATGCCCTTCCACATTAATCTGAAGAAAATACATGTGCACCCAGGGCCAAGGAGGAAGACATATCACAATTTAAAAAATTATTCACAAAATTAATAAATGTAAATGTGTTTAAGAAGAAGATATATAACAATAACAATAATATATATTTTTTGTCCTATCGCCCAGCTCTACTAGCCCAAGGTTATGTCTGTACACTGGAAATGTAGGACCTAAAGTGACCTTAAAACTGGACAGAATTCCAGTGTTGTAGTGGAAAGGTTAGGCTCTAATCCAATTCAAACATGGTTGTTGAGGCCTTTATCACAATTGAAACAAGGTTATCTCAGTTCGAAAAGAGTAAATTCCTTTGAAGTATTCATACTACCGAGATGTCTGGCAACTACGACCTCACCATAACTTTAATTTGATAAACAAACCCATCCTGATAACCAGCTATGCCTTGTGTGTCACAGGCTGCATTCTTCCCAGCAGTGTTTTTGTCTATCCTGCTTCATACCAGTACTTCAGCAGGTCTCTCCCGGAGGTCCCAGGATCTGTCCAGGCTCTGAATGGCAATCCTGGTGGCCTTGACTCCCCCCGCACCCCCCTCCAAGGATTATTCTATGTTTCATCCATGTTTTTGTTCTTCTTGTCAATTACCCAGACAGTCTTCAGGCTTGATCTTGTGTTGTTGAAGATAGCCCATATAGGAGAGGTCAAAGGTGAGTTTTAGGGGTGTTAGATGAAGTTATGGGCAGTACGGGACATAGAATCAAACATAAGCCATTTAGAAAGCCATTGTGTCTAATCCTATTAGTCTCAAAAAGGCTTTCATTTGAAGAGGAGGAGGTCGGGGGAAACACCTCTGTGAGAACCTTTACATAATGACTACATCCACTCAAATGGATTTAAATAACACTTTTATGATGTTTCGAAAGCTGCTGCTGTAATCCTGGGATTAAAAGACCCATACAATCATGCAGTAATTTATGTCATATGCGATTTGATTATTCCTATTAAAGGCCCTACTATACAAAAATGACTCTAGAGAGCTGTAAGTCATGTTAGAATGTTGTTACCGCCTCAAAAACAAACCCGGAGTTGTGTTTTGTTTCATTCACACCTTTATTGTGTACATCTCCAAAGCTCAAAATGCACAGTTCCACCTTGTGATGTCACCAAGTGGTAGTTTTCAAGTCTAGCTACCTTTGGGCAAGACACGACACCCATGCTAAAAAATAGGAATAAAACAAATTCCTTAAGGCCGCCACACACTACATTTGGCTGATTTTAGCTGTGACCCAAATTTTTGTCTCCGTGTGCGATTTTGAAGCCGCTGTGCTCCTTGTTTGCAGTGTCAGTGTGGGATCGTAACCACCAAACATCAACAACGCGACAGTAAAAGCCAATAAAACATATCGTCGGGGGCAGAGGAGCGACGAACACAGAGATGCAACGTACAAACTCAGGATAGAGCGAAAATAAAGACTTTATTACTCACCTAATGTAAAGTGGAACATTTAACGTGCAGCATCTCGTCCACGTTATACTTAGAAATTGTCCTCCGCAAATAATGACACCCAGTCCACAAAAGTGCACTGTTAATCCAGTTTGCGGTGTTCTTTGAAAGTAAAAGGACAGTGTTTCCTCATGTTTGTTTACGTCCACACAGCTGCAGATTAGCGATAGTGACTCTACCTCCTGTGGACTTTATCGCTAATCGTTAATGCTTTTAAAAATCCTGTATCTGAAGTATTGCACCACATTCCACAAATAATAATAACACAGTTTTGACTTGTGTCTAAACTAGAAGTGCAGCGCTCTGATCTTTGGACACTTAAGAGTCTCAGAGTGAGTGGTTTTACTGTAGACAGGAAACAGGAGACGTGATCGTGCTAATAACTTTATATCCTGTGGTCCACAGACAGATCACGCTGCAGACTTTGCGATCAAAGATTTTAAGTCTCATAAGTTTCTCCTCATGTGGTTTGCGCATTTTGTCGCACTTTTAAAAATCGTTTAAGACCGAAAAGTCCTGTCGTGTGTAGCGGCCTTTAGTATTGAAACTGAGATTAAAACCATGAAGGCACAAACTGGCCTTTGCCACCTCATCAATCTACCAGAAGAAACCTACAACCACCAAGTGTGTACAGTGAATAATACATGTGATGCATTACGTGTGCCTGAAAAACTGTTGTATAATCCCAATCTCTATATATTACAGATTTTGGTATTAATAATAACTGAAAACTCATATCCGTCCACCATTTCTGTTTTCATTGATCGTGTGCTGACCAAGAGCTGACCTATAACACCTTAACCTAAAAGGTGCATTATGTAACTTTTCTGGTGAAGGGTTTGCCATCTGCTTGTCTCCATGGAGATATTATAGCTGCATCTGTAATGTTTCACAATATGCCATTAAACATATTTACCTCCATGGAGACAAGGAGTTGACATAAAGCTAAATTACAGTTTTCCCATTTATTTTCCCCCCTCAGCTCTAAAATTGTGTAAATAAATTAAAAATAGATCAATTAAATGCCATACTTTGGGACATTAACACCAAAGCAATAACATCTCACTGGAGAAGTACATGTTTTAAGTTCTCAAAAGGAAAAAAATAGTCACATTGTTTATAAAATCTCTCCAAAAATCAATGTTACTTAATTCCTTTGGCCATAAACTCCATGACCGTCTGAGCATAACGTTATTTTAAGGATGACCTTGAGGTGAATTACCGCACACAGGAGAAACTGTTGTGTTCGTCTATGTGTTAATGAGCCCTCTATGCAAAGGCCTTAACTACAGTGCACCGCTTATGTATACTTGGTCTTTTTTGGGAGTAAGTGAGTCACAGGGAAAACACAATTAAAGCCGGAGGTCTTATTTGATTAGCTAACTGCATTTACAACATAATGTGTAAATCAGAGCTGGTTGTGCAGCAGAGGGACGGAGAGGGAAAAGGATGGATGGATGCAAACTGAAGATGTGGTCTGTTCTGGTCTAAACTGGAGTTACTGGCATGATTAGTGCTGTTCAGACGATTAAAAGATAAAGATGGTATTTACGGTTTCATTTAAATGCACAGAAATTGTAATCAGACATACAAATAATGATAATAATAATATTAAAACCATAGGGTGAAATGAATCAATACTTTAAATTAAAAAAGCAGCAAAATTTTACGTTATACGAATTTTTAATCAAGTTTAAATGATAGTTTAAATGTTAGTTAATTATATGCTTCTGTACCATAAACCCAGTACTGAAATCGGATACTGATTTGACCTTCACTTTTTTCAGAAGTACTAATAGCATCACAAAATGTTAAATGAGAAAATAGCATTATTCTGTATTGAAAATGACATCCTATTGTATTCAGTTATGGCTTCATGGAAAAAACTCAGATTATAGCACCAATACACCAGTTCATTTCCACCATGACTCTGGAACACTATAAATAAAATGTATTATTATTATTATTATTATTATTATTATTATTATTATTATTATTATTATTATTATTATTATATACTATAATATTATATACTATAATATTATATACTATTATTCATTTTTATCATTTTATATTGATTAAAGAGTAGTTTACGTCATTGTGAGATCTTCATTTGTATCGAGTATCAAGCTTTTTTTCTTGGTATTAGTGTTATCACAATACTAAAATTTCAATGTTGGTTTCGATTAGTGCTGTCAAATGATAAATTTTTTTAATCAGATTAATCACACTTTAGAATTTTGATTAATCACGATTAATCCCAGTTGCTCTGAAATTTCCCCATTGTGGGACAAATAAAGGATATCTTATCTTATCTTATCTTATCTTAATTATTCTTCAAGAAAAGACCAAAATAGTTTGACAAAAATGCAATTTATTATCAAAAAGTTATATTATTGACATTTTTCTATTGCTGGTAGTTTTGTTGACGACATTGCTGCGGGTTGTAGCGCTCGGCTTGTTGTTGGTACAAGTAGCGTCGTTGCTGCTGCTGAATCAAACCCGTGTTTTGCTTTAAGATGGTATTTTAAATTTGTTGTGCTTCTGTGGAAAGAGAGTTCTTGCTGCAATATTTGCCAACTATCTTAGTTTATCTAAAGTCCTGTGGGGCAGTTTTTTGCAGAGAAATTTGCTGCTGAACACCAGTCACGTATGGACAGACCTGATCACTGACCTAATAACCTGCGCCGCCTTTCAGGACCATCGCGCTTTCCATAGAGGAGCGTGTGTGTTCAAAATAAATTGTGTGATTAATCTGCGTTAAAAAACATTAGTGCGATATTTTTTGGTGATTAATCGCATGCGTTAACGTTGACAACCCTACTTTTGATACTACAGAAAAGCCCTGATTGGGATAGTCAATAAGAATATCACAATAACAAAAAAAAAACACTCTTTCTTAACAGACTTAACGCATACTAAGGCAGTGGCACTTTGAAATAGAAAGGCAGAAACAGGCACAATACGTTTAGGCGCTGTATAATTAAAGAGTGCTGAAGAACATTGTTTTGACCTATTAGAGTGAATGAGAGGGATTAAAGTGAAACCATATTTAGACATAACTTATTATCTCGTTGCCAGTGACAGCTAGTTTGTATTGGTGTATCTCTGCAGCGGCACATACTCCATCTGAGGATTATTACAGTAGACTCCTGCGTGTCTGCATCCCTCCACTCACTCAGCTCTCAGGTCCAAGTCCGGTCCAGGCTCTGAGCCAGTCGCCATGGGTGGTCCGGACGAATCGAGTCTGTGGTCTTCAAATGCTCATATCCCTGCCACTTCTTTTGCTTTAGTCGTGACTCATTTTGTGTCAAGGTTCCAATAAAAATCCAGTCAAAATGGATAACAACCACATTTTATTGTTCAATTTTGTAGCTTTATAACATCAATAATGGTTTGATTGGGCCAACAAAACCTAGAGGAATAAGAGGAGGCCAGCAAGTTTGACCATAAATTATTCAAAATCACAATTTGAATCGACATAATTAGAAAATTGCAAAGCCTGCAGTTTTTTAAGTACCATAACATAATCTCCTGTCTTATTCTGCATAGAAACTCTTCACACTGTAGCTTAGATCTGCACAAACATGTTCTGATATGTGGTTCTTTTATTAGTTTATTTCATATTTCAGTCTTTTTGTCAATTCTCTTGGATGAGTTTAAAATATTTGAACGGAGTTTTAATATTATGGATGGATTTAGATATAAGATGTGCAGCTCTACAGAAATAGAAATAGAAATTTTTAATGCTATATCTGATTTTCTACTTTCCTCTCTACTTATTCCATATAAGGCTGCTACAGCAAAGTATGATCTAAGTGTATTGCAACATACTTTTTTATATTTGGTGTTTAAAATGTAATATTCTATGACTATTGTGTTAATGTGTGAAGGTATTTGGAGTTTAAAATCACAGTGGAGCACTTCCTGTATTGTACAAGGTGTTTTCGGTGTAAGAGAAAAACTAAATACGCAGGTTTTTGTGTGTGTGAATGAAGCAAAACACAGCTACAGGATGGTTTCTGATAAGGAACCAACATTATAACATACTGTATTTTTCAGACTATACGTTTTTTTCAGGGTTTGGGTGGTCCTGCAACTTATACTCAACCCTATATGTGAATAAAAAAATATAAAAGTACTTGTTATGAGACAAATAATAAAGAAAAGGGTTGTTTTTTTAGTTTTCTTATTTTTGGTTCTACAGTATATTGAAAAACGAACAAACGAATGATACATGGACTGTTCTCTATGCAGTTGTTTTTATTACTGTTACTATTACTATTATTACTATTCTATAATTTGCCTTTCAAGATGAAATGTCGGTTCTTGGTCTCTGATTTTGTAAAATAAATTTCCCCCAAAAAGTGCGACTTATACGTGTTTTTTTCTTTTTCATTACACATTTTTTGGCTGGTGCGACTTATACTCCAGAGCGACTTATAGTCCAGAAAATACCGTAAATCAGTAGATACCGTAATATATTAGTAATATGAATACTGCTACATTGAACTACCAAATACAATCCTGTCCCTGTGCATCCAGCTACACAATCACTTCTTCCTCTTCTTCCTCTTACTGCTCAGAGCTGGTGAACCTTGGGGCAGGTATTGACTCATCAACACGGGCACATGCACCAGAGCAGCTTTAGCACATGAAAGGCCCCCTACTGATGTGAAAAACATAGTGCAACAATGCTTTGAAGTCTATCACTCATCCATCTAATGCAGGGATGTTTTCTGTTCCTCCGTCTATAACTGTCTGCTTCTGCCTGAAATCCTGAGAGAGCCAGAAGAGGCTGAGCTTCTGAGCTGAAAGTCCTTTGGCGGCGTTGAAAAAAACAGTCTCAAATATACGATACGCATCCAACATATTTAAAATTCAACCCTGCTTTGACACCAAACGCAGAAAATACTGATTTATGAATCCCAAATGATCTTTGCAATCTCAGAGCAATCCAGAAAAACATTTCATCTGTGCAGGAGACGCATAAATAGGCAATGTTTGTGCGCATGGTTCACAGTACTGCTGTAATTATATAGTGGTGCAGAAGTGGAAGTTTTATGTTTTTTTCAAATTATTTCTTTGTTTGGTGGTAAATATTAAGCATAGCAAAAGCAATACAATTTCCATCCAAAATGTAGAGACAATTTAAGCACAAGGGACACATTTTTCTGACAGTTTAAACATTAATCCGATAAAATAAAGGTGTTGTATAATCATAACTACAGTGTTAAAGATACAGTGTGTAACTTTTCTGCTTGTCTCCATGGTGATGTAATTGCTTTAATTGTATGGCATTAAACAAATATATCTTGTATTTATTCAATTACAGGTGGTTTTATTTCTCAAAACTACCGTAAAACATGCGTTATTACTGTAAGCAGGTTCACTTCTCCACAGATCTGACCTGTAATTTGGCCTGGTGATGTGGGCTGCTTGTCTCCATGGAGATAGTTAAATTAAATGCCATAGAACATGAAAAGTTACACAGTGCGCCTTTAAGTAGAGAAGTTTTAGCCCTTGTTTTACGTATGTCATGTTGACATTTTTCCCTATAGCAGCTCTACCAGGACCCAGTTCCTAAACCTGTCCCAAAGCCTTAAACTTCACCAAAACACCTATTCTAAAGCCTAAACCTATAACATTAACCTGAAATAATAAGAATAATCATCATCAAAAATGCACATCTGCTAGCATAGCATCCAAAGTGGCTGCAGTGGAGCTAAAAGCCGATTTAAAATGGAAAGCAAATAGCAAAAAATGTACATTACAATTATTGTACTATATGTTTCCAACCAAAAATGCTCTCACAATACAGTATAATAATGCTGCATATTTCTTACTGTATGTATGTATATTTTCTACAGACAGGTGTTGAAATCTAAACACTGAAAACAATGCATTTGGCTTGTCCAGTGTGTTTTTGATGTCCTTAATAAACATAAAATAAAAAGTATGACCTGACCTGGGTTGGGGAAAATGTGTATGTCACATCTGCTGTTTAAGTCAATGCAGAGAGTAAAATTATAAACTTGTCCAAAGCAGTCAAAACTAGATAAAACTTATAAAAAAAAATAATGTAATTATATTGACGGCGTCTGCTCTTTAAGCTCAGAATTGCTGCATTGTACTACGGGGATTTGGCTGGACAATAGAGCCTCAATCCTAAAACCAGGATTCCTCAAAAATGAGCCCCAAAACAGAGAGTTCATTCAAATCTTTCTCAGTGAAGAAATACTCACAGCAACAGTGTTCACAGGCTGTAGAATGAAACCGTTTGTATGGGGCTCAGTGTGGAATCTGGAAAACTAATATTAATAGACTGAGAGTAGGCCACAAGTGAAAACGGGAGGGGAGGCCATGGATACAAGGGAATATCTGCAAAAGTACAAGTATTTGGAGTTATTTGAATGAGTACAGTACATTTGTGCCTGTACAATATGAGAAAGAACAGTACCAAATATCACACTGACAGTTTTATTAGTATAATATAAGTACTGCATTTCTATTTCAGTCTACTACTACTACTACTACTACTACTACTACTACTACTACTACTACTACTACTACTACTACTACTACTACTACTACTACTACTACTACTACTACTGCTGCTGCTACTACTGCTGCTACTACTACTACTACTGCTACTACTGCTACTACTACTACTACTACTACTACTACTACTACTACTGCTACTACTACTACTACTGCTACTACTACTGCTACTACTACTACTACTGCTACTACTACTGCTACTACTACTACTACTACTGCTACTACTACTGCTGCTGCTGCTGCTGCTGCTACTACTACTACTACTGCTACTACTGCTACTACTACTACTGCTACTACTACTACTACTACTACTACTACTACTACTATTACTATTATTATTACTGCTACTACTATTACTATTGCTATTACTACTATTATTACTATTATTATTATTGCTATTATTATTGCTACTATTATTATTATTACTATTGTTATTACTACTATTATTATTATTATTATTATTATTGCTACTATTATTGCTATTATTATTGCTATTATTATTATTATTATTATTATTATTATTGTTATTATTATTATTATTGTTATTGTTACTACTACTACTGCTACTGCTGCTACTGCTACTGCTGCTACTACTACTACTACTACTATTACTAATACTACTACTGTTGCTCGGGCTACTGCTACTCAAGTACAATTTATTTTTTACATAAAATGTCATGATAAACAATGATCTTTTATGCCACAGACGGACACAGTAATTAACTGAAAGGCATGAGCTGCAACACATAAATACCAGAATGGACAGTTAATTAGCCGTGAAGTTATTACTATAACTAACTTCTACTACTTGCAGATATTCGTGACTATAACAAGAGTGACTGACAACAATGGGCCCTGAATGTGGTTTACATGATGTCTCCAGCAGGGGGCCCATGTTTACGACCCCTCTGTGCTTCATGTTTATGCAGCCTGCAGTGTTCCGTGGGAAACTGTAATTATGCGTGTGACAACATTAGTCTAAGCTTTACAAAAGAGTAATTAGATCTGTGATGCTAAACAGGTCATTAATGTTGATTAACCCAGTGTGAGGCTGTGTTCTTCACCTGCTATAAAAGAGGAATCGGTGCATCAGCGCTGAGCTTATGGTTGTGTTAGAAACAATGGAGCCATAAAAGAAACGGTGTGTCAAATAGCAAAGCAGCCATGACGTTTTTCAATTATGCTGCAGTAAAAATGTAACATTAGTAAACGTCATCAGTTACAAAAATTATAATTATCAAACAGAAGTGACCATTTAGCATCTAAATAAAGCCCTTAAAACATTTTTAATAAATGAAGAAATGGGTGAGAAAGTATCCTGTACAAAGGCTCTTAATTTTGTTTGTTTTGCTGTAGCACTTGGTTTGTGTCAGGTTTAAATTAACTGAAAAATAAAAAATAGTTCATCTTAAAAAATAAAAAATAGCAGGATTCATTATTTACCTTTTTTAACTATGTGTATCCCCCCAGCAATTATGAAATTGCACAAAATGAGACACATATTTCAACAAGAAGTTAAGCTTTCCGTAATATATTTTCAAAAGTCAACATAATTATTTCAGTTGGAGTTGAAATAATGACATTGCACTTTCAACAACATAAGAAAACAATGAACCTGTGCACTCATTTTTATATGAAAGTAGTAGGGCCCGACCAATATATCGGTTGGCTGATATTATCGGCTGATACGGGCTCTTGGAAACATAACGGCGATCGGCCAAAATCTTGCCGATATGGGCCGATATTACACATGGAAGTTTTACCTTGTTATAAATCTTATACTCTCTACATTCTGCCCATTTAATCCAATTTACAGACAGATAAATGTCCAAATATGTATCAGTATTTATCTGCGGTGTCATTTGTCTGTGTCCATCCCGCCCCTGAACGCATCACCATGTGCGTTTGTTTACAGCCGCAGACAGATCCATGTGCTCATATATGTCTATGTGAGCACAACACTGAGATTATTTTCTTTTTACGCCAGCTCAGTGTGAGTCTGGATTAAAGGACAGTTCTTAGTGCTGATCTGAGAGGAGCCTGTGTGAGTGTGGAAATGTGTCGGTTTGAAGCTCGTTTTGGTTCTTTCTCATTGGTTAGCGATTAGCTGCTGTAGCTCGCACACATAAACAGGCTGTTTTCTCTTCTGTTAGTGACTGTAAAGTGACTATAGTGGCCGTATATATGTTACTGGACATGCACTGATATGGAAATGAGCTGTGAATAGAAGTGTAAATTATCGACATTTCGCATATCATTAATTACCGCGACGCACACGCATTTACCGCTAAAGGTTAATAGCGGTAGTTTACTTACAGCACTTTCTTTACTGGCTAGAATATCATACTAAATATATCGGCGCTTATATCGGCCATCGGCAGCTTTTATCGGTATCAAATCGGCCACAACGAAATCCACATCGATCGGGCTCGAGAAAGTGATTAGGTGCGACTCATGTCTGCCTTTTCTCCTGTTACTATAGGTTCTCTCTTGTTTAGATCACCCAGACTGAATGCATGAACCAGACATTTCAACTAACTCCCAAACTGTTTAAAGTCCAGCCCTAAGAAAAAGTTATATTATATTTTTTAATCACCCACCGTTCCCTTCCATCTGCAGTGGGCCTCTCTCCACCCCAGATACTGCGCTCTTGTATAGGGGTTTTTCTGAGCCCATCCTCGGCCCGGGTAGTGGACGGTGGCGCTGGTCGGGGGAGGGGGGTGAACTTGGGGCCAGCTGTGTGAAAATGCCCCATGGTCCCAAAAGTCCTGGTCTCTCGGAGTAATCCTCCACGGATCGTCTGGACCGCTGTACGGGAACATTCTTCACCGCTCCAAACCAGATCTGAACAGAGACAAGGAGATAACAATTAGTCTGGGAATAAAGCCGCCGTGTAGGGTTCTTTATCGTGATGATTTCTGACCTGCATTATTTAGCTTTTTCCAAGAAGACATACATGCATTTAATTTAAGTTTTGTTTGTTTGTGCAGTATTTTGATCACTGTCAAACGCTTGAATTAGATTTGATCATTTTGTCCCAAAGTGCTACTTTTAAAGGCCCCATATTACCGTATTTTTCGCACTATAAGTCGCACTTTTTTCATGGTTTGGGGGGTCCTGCGACTCAGGTGAGACATATATATTAAAATATATAGTTTCACATGTTTGTTATTTTCACACTGACTGCCACGAGGGGGCGCTCTAGTCTTGTGTGCCAGTATCTGCTACTCCCATTACTCCTGCGCCATTGACAATTTAAAGTTTAAATATCAAATTATAAAGACAACCATGAACACAAATGCCCCCAAAAAGAAAATCATATTCTGCAGATTACAAGCTGCAAGTGGTGAAATATGCAGCCGAAAACGGTGATCAAGCAGCAAAAAGAAAGTTTGGAGTGAGAGAGAAACTTATAAGAGACTAGTTAATAACCCTCGAAGATCTATGGTATCGTATACGACTCTGAGGAATATGTTTTCTATAACCGCAGAACTTTCTAACCGTAAAAGACAGAAACTTCCTTTTCCCCTCTGAAAGTGCAGACATAGAGGTTTCCGTACATTTCTGCGGCTTTATCCTACGTCACACTCACGCTGTGTGATGACGTGAGCAAAACGAGTGTCCAATAGGAACTTTGTTTTCCCCAAACTCATGCGCTCCGTCCATTTTGATCGACCCAAACTTTGCCAAAGAGTGAAGTGAGTCAAGATGGTCGACTCCTCTGACTGTGTGTGTTTATAACGAGGGAAAAAGTCGCTCTAAGTGGAGTTAATTCTCACACACATGGAAAATGACACATCTTGGTGTGTGTAATTGTGCATCTCTTTCTATTTTTATTTAAAGGTTTATTTCAGTCCAAATGAACAAATCCAAATGTAATTTCCACCCTGGAAATGCAGAAGTGCTGTGGCTCTGGCCCTGGACCTGACAGGAGCTGTTTCCAGGACTGGACCAGGAAAGTCATGGGGCCACTGCACTTTTTTTTTCTTTTTTTTTTTTAGGGCAATAAGGAGATTTTTAATTTACTTACAGACTTGATATTTTGCATTTTTGTAGTTAAGGCCCTAAATTAAGCATTTTTTATGTCCAAAAAGTTGTTTCTACATGTTTGCTGTGTGTTTTGTATAAAAGAGTGTGAATTTTGTTTTCTGTTGTTTTTTTTTCATCTCTATTTCTGGTCCTGTAGCTTTTATCACAGCCTCATGACACAACTACAGCAGCAGATTGTGAAATAACAGGTTGGACTGAACAAACGGAGGTAGAACACTTCATTAGGGGGTAAAAGGGGCAGTTTTATAAGCAAAATTAAGGAAAAAAATCCAGGCGAGGAGAAATGTACTAAAATTGTCTTTAAGTCTTAAAAGCGGAGGATACGTGAACTGCAACGAGGAAAACAAAAAAAGCTGTTACCGCTTCATGCAACACAACCACCTCTAACAATGATGTCCCTAAAACTGCCGCAGATTTCCAAGCCGAGGTCGGCAGTTTGAAGTGTTGAAATGTCTGTTCTTGGTCTCTGATTTTATATGTTTTTTTTTCTTCTTCATTGTGCATTTTTTGGCTGGTGCGACTTATAGTCCAGAAAATACAGAAAATGCTATTGTCTGATCTGTTATAAAGTTGTTTCCTCATCACAGACATAACTGGAGTGTTATTTTTCATTCACACCTTCTAACACACAAACTCTGCATATTTAGACTGAGCTCTCCTCTCAAAAAAAAAAAAAAAAACACTCTGTTCCACCGTGCGATGTCATGAAATGCTCCACTGTGTTTTTAAACTTTGTACACCTTTATTTGAAGCATTTTGATCATTTCAGGCCTGGAATTTCCCGTCTTTACTGAACGAAAAGTGAACGTAGCTGCTAACTTGAAAACGTCCACTACATGACATCACGACAGGGTATTTTGAGCTTTGGAGATGTCGACAAACTAATAATGCAGACGAATAATTTTAGTGAAACGTGGGTGAATGAAAAAAACTCTACTCTGGGTATGTTTCTGAGGAGGTAACAACATTTTGTGTAATATATGTCTTTTAAAGGAGAGACATTATATAAAACTGACCCAGGTTAACTTACACAAGAGTTGTATTTGAGTAATTCATGGATGTTTTTGTAATTCTGATTCACTCTTTATAAGTAGTATTTTTTTCAATAATGAATGTGAACCCTGTCAGATAAACGCATAAGGATTCCAACGGCTGGAGCGCTGAGGATGGAAACAGTTTAAATAATGTTTAAACAACAGCGGCTTTGCAGAGATGTGTGATAAACCGTAGAAAATAGCAGAAAAAATGCTAATCTTTGATATGAATCTCACTGCTGGATGCCACAGAATTAACAACACAACAAAGAGCATATTTAATCTCGTCGGTTCGGATTTCACAATAGGTTTGGGACATTTTAGTCTTCTACATTAATGGATCTTGATGTAGTAATTTCTGAAAAAAGTTTTACATGTACGAAAATGAATGAGCAAACTTGATTTTAGTGTGACGTGTGCACGATTTAAGGTTCAAAGCATCGCACAGTCTGACCAGTGGCCACACATCTTAACGAGAGAGAAAAAAAATCCAATTCAAAGCATTTCTGCCTTTCCTTCAAATACACTTGTAATTATAAAAGATTTGAGCTAAAACATGTTGATTGTCATTAGCAGGTTGCCTTTTCCAAATCAAAAAGTTTGTCCGATCATTTTGAAATGTGAATAATTAGAGTTACTTTTTTTAATCCAGCCGTACTTGAACCCACTCACTCATGCCTTAAATTAAACATACCAATTACTTCTTTTGTTACGGGCTGAAGTGAAGACCATGGCCACTGTTGGACAGCACAGCAGAGACTTGGCTGTAACTACATTAAGACCAGCTAGGCTCAAATCAACAATAGCTGATGGTCCCGAGGGGGGGCACGAGGGGCGCAAACGCAGGCCGCTAAGTAAGTACTTCATATCCAAATTATAATATTTGAGTGCAAATTAGCTGTCACTGCCTTTGGAGTACTAATAGAGACTACACGCAAAAGAGGGACTTGTACAACTGCTGCTACAATGCGGAACTGATTGAACACAAAGAGAAAGTAAGTGAGACAGAGGCGGAGAGGCTGTGATTATAATCTTTTTTTTCCTTCTCCCCTCTTCCTATGGAGGAGGTTAATTGGTGAATCCAGCTGTCCGAGCAAGTAGCAGGCACTGTTTAATTGCCTCTTCGGACCACAAACTTTGCAGAATTATCCCTGTTGTGGAGTTTTCAAGTCAGTCCTTATAGCAGCTATGTTGTGTTTTCCCACGAAACTGCAAAATAATGTCATCACCAAAACTAAGCCTGGGTTGTGTTGTTAATTAACCACATTTTAATTTAATTCTAAGCAAACTGTAAAGCGACTTGGGCTCTATATAAAACAAATGCACCGTTGTCATTATTTTTTAAAATCCCTCACAAAAATGTATTTAGTATTACAAAAATACTGAGACAAACAGATTACAGATCCGTGGAGAGGTGACCCCGCTAATGGTAGCTTAATGCCGTACTGTGGGAAATTTTAGCATTTCCATGGAGACAAGTTGGAGAAAAGTTACATATAAAAGGGCCTATAATACACTATTTTCAGATCGATGTTATAATGTTGTTTCCTGGAGTTAGGTTTTGTTTCATTCACACACGTTTAACACACAAATCCTGTATATTTGGGCTGAGTTCTTTTCTCGAAGCTGAAAATGCTCAGTCCACCTTGTGATGTCATTTGGTAACATGGGAAGTGCTCCGCTGTGTTTTTAAACTCCATGCACCTTCACTAGAATCTTTTGGATAATTTTAGCTCAGGAATTGCCTATCTCTACAGAATAAGAGGTGACATCACAAGGTGGTACAGAGCATGTGCAAATAAAACAAAACAAAGGCTGTCAATGTTAACACATGCGATTAATCACAAAAAAATATCGCACTAATGTTTTTTTTAACGCAGATTAATCAGAAAATTTATTCTGAACGCACATGCTCCTCTATCAAAAGCGCGATGGTCCTGAAAGGCGGCACAGGTTATTAGGTCAGTGATCAGGTTGATCCATACGCGGCTTTGGATAAAACTAAGGTAGTTTGCAGATATTGTAGCGATGAATTCTCTTTCCACAGAAGCACAAGTTTAAAATACCGTCTTAAAGCAAAACACGGGTTTGATTCGGCTGCAGCAACGACGCTACTCGTACCAGCAACAAACCGAACACGACAACCCGCGGCAATGTTGTCCACAAAACTACCAGCGATAGAGAAATGTCAGTAATATAACTTTTTGATAATAAATTGCATTTTTCTCAACATATTTTAGTGTTTTTTGAGGAATAATTAACTGAGATGAATCGTGATTAATCAAAACTCTAAAGTGTGATTAATCTGATTTTAAAAATTAATCGTTTGGCAGCATTAAACAAAACACAACTCCAGGTATGTTTTTGAGGAGGAAGCAGCATCATAACACGGCTTCAATTTTGTGTAATACAGGAGCTTTAACAAAGACTAAACATGAACTGACAGTTAAACATCACTAAATGAAAACATAACTTATACATTACATGTTTTAGTAGGAGGCAAAAATGCTGACCTGTTACAAATGAAAGTGTTTAATTATTGCTGAAAACAATGGCGTTGCACTATTTTGTGAATTCCCAACCAACTATGTATAAAATGTGGGGATGGTGTGGACTGTGTTTTGTGAGCTAAGCAGAAGAGGTTTTGTCCAGCCCGCAGCATTTTTTCACAGAGACTCACTGCGTACAAGTGCTGTGTCTGTTTGTGTTCAGCCCAAGTCTTTGTTTGGAGTTAGACAGCCCCTCTGTCTGCCCATGAGCAAGGCATCTCTAAAGAAAGAATAAGACTGGTATGAACTATGCCCAAGTTTCTGGATGCCACGCAAAATCGTAAAAACCTAAATACATTGTCCAGGACCAGATTCAGGAAAAACAGCACCAAAACTGATTGAATGATTAAAGTTTTTTTTTGTTTATTTTTGTGATTATTTTATTCTTTTTGGAATTTCAGGCATACACAGTGGAAAGGACTTGTTTTGTACGCATTATTTAGTTGCATCATATAACATTTGTTTGGTATTACATAAGTTTCATTTAGAATTATTTTTATCTACTCTTTTTACTTTTATATGAAACATGGCCTATTCTTTTACATAGCAATATCTGACCTTACAGCTTTTGGCAAGAACCCCCTTTTCTCTCGTCCATGTCCCGTTACTGATATATGGCTCAAATTGGTGCGTAAAACCATCAGCCCTGTGACAGTCACGTCCCAAACACATGATGCAAACAGGTAGATGATTACTTTACCTGCAGTCTTTTAAAAGTGAACAAGCCCCTTGTTTCTGGGCTGGGATGTTGTTGGTCACCTGAGAAGGAAGTGTAGAAGACAATAGAAGTCCTGCTGCTCTAACAGTCCCCTGATACAGACGGTACAAGGCCCTAAAGAGTGAGTCTTCTGCAGTAAATACTATACTAATTTACAGATGTAACCCTCTCTGCAGTAAGATATAATTAAAGGTCCCATTTATTACCTAAAATTGACTCTCATGAGCGTTAAGCCATGTAAGAAAACAAACACGGAGTTGTGTTTTGTTTCACACATGTTTGAGTAACAGTTTATTAATAGTCTGTCCACATCTCCAAAGCTCAAAGTGCTCTATTCCACCTTGTGATGGCATGAAGTCGTAGTTTTTAAGTTAACAGCTCCTTTTACCTTTTAGTTCAATAGAGATAGGCAATTCCACGGCTGAAATGATCCAAATGATTCTAGCGAATTGTATGGAGTTTAAAAACACAGTGGAGCACTTCCTGTATTACCACTTGACATCACAAGGTGGAACAGAGTGTTTTCTGTTTGTGAGAAAAGCTCGGCCTAAATACGCAGCGTTTGTGTGTGAATGAAACACACACAACTCTGGGTATGTTTTTGATGAGGAAACAACATTATAACCACAGAGCGATATGAATGTTTGTGTTGCTTCATGTATTTAATCCATAGACCGAATATATGAGTGGACTAAGTGAGTGCGATGCCTCCAGAGCGTCACTGTTGCTCAAATGAGGCTCATGAGGCTGTTTACGGTTACAGGAGCAAATCTGGAGGTTGGAGGTTCCATATTTGGAAATCCGGCCGCGAGTATCATAGCAACACAAGAGCCAATCATGATTGAGGTTGTTGAATGTGCCGCCCGACTCACGGGGGGACAGTAATACTCTACTCTACTCTCCATTCTGCACGGACCGCTGTATTTCAGTGATGTTTGAGAATAATAAAGAAACTTTTATCATCAAATTTTAAATAGTAAGTTTAAGTCATTGATTTATGTTGTTTGTTCTGTTACATGCGAACAACAATAGAGTCGCAATTTAACGAAATTCACTTTACTTTGTGCTCGTTAAATTCTGCTAGTTCAGATTCTAGTAACGTTGGATATTGTAACTGAGGTATTTTGTTATTTTCTTTCAAAAATAGTCAATTGGGGCAGGAAAGCAAAAAGGGAACTTACTTAGCAGCGAAACGCACAAGCTGTCAATCAAACCTGTTGCTAACGCTAGGGGGAGGGGCCTCGGGGAATGAAGGCGTCTGATTGGTCCGTTATTTATGTTCAGATCTTGATTTAGGAACAAAACAGAGAAATGAAAAGTTCAGGATCCTGTGTGGCGGCTTCAGACGAACAGTTTAAGTCCAGAATGACGAGGCTCAGAGCAGCAGGTACAGACAGAGGGACGAGAAGATCCTAATGTGAGGCACTGGGAAAAAGGAGAGAAGGAGACAGAAGAGCCTCCTGGAGCACTTCCTGTTTGGCACGCGGCAGCTAGTGCTTTAGCTTAGTCCACTTATATATACAGGCTATGATTATAACATAGATCAGAAACTAGCATAACATGGCCTAAATCTCACAAGAGCCTTTAACTGGTCACTAGTTTCTTCTTATCCGACCATAAAGTCCACCGTTATAGTTCAGTTTACTTTAATTTCACTGCCACTTTCCTCTGTACCTGTCTGGAGTACAGTGCTGGTCACCCACTCCACCCTGACCGTCTAAAGCAGAAGTCTCATTAAAAACTCTCCCGTAGATGACCACAGCTCTTCTCCTTTATCTCAGTCACTGCTTCTCTCCAGCCCTGTGTCTTATAGCGTCTTTGTGGATAAGCTGTCATCTATGAAGCACTTATTTATTTGTCTTTTTACTCTTAATTCTGTCTCTTCGGTCCCCTCCGGCTTCCTGCAGCGCCGAGAACAAGAGCGACCTGCAGGTTTTGGTCTGCTGTGGTCAGGAAGTGAGTCAGTGAGCCCAGATAATGAAGAGGAGCGCAGAGGACACGAGAAAGATCCTGCTTCAAGAAAAATTACTATTGGTAGCTATAATGACGCACAGTGATTACATAATACACATTAATTTACTGCTTTGGTCTAAAAATAAACTTTAAAGAAGTGACTCAACTTTTCTTAACCAGTTTAACCAAAATAAGTTTTCTATTTGCCAACATTGCTGGAGTTACACAAAACAGAACTCATTTAAACCAGCACTATTATCATTGCTATACTGACTTATTCAATACATGAAAGTTGGAACAATATATTTTTGAGTGTACTTTTTCTTTGCTTTGATAAGATTTGTAGAGCCATAAGGTTGAATTCAGTGATTTAGTTTTATTGCAGTTTGTAGTTTTTAACAGTATTATACATTTATAATATTTTTTCTGGTTCAAATCTGCTTTAGGGTTTTTGTGTCTGTGGCATAAATTAGTTTCAGTGTTATGGTTTATCGTCTATATTTACTTCTGCAATAAATCGTAGTTTAAAATGTATTATCGTGACAGGACTAACAAAGCCTGAGCTAAACAAGCTCAAAACCAGATCTAATGCCAAACTTAAAGGTGCACTATGTAACTTTTTGGTTGGGAGTCCGTCACCTGCTTGTTTCTACGGATATGTTATTGCTCTGCCTGGAATGTTCCACAATATGGCAATAAATAAACAGGTTACCTCACATTTATTCAATTACAAGTGGTTTTACTGCTCAAAAATACCTAGAAACAGGCATTCTGACTTTGAGTGGGGTCGCTTCTCCACAGATCTGACCTGTAAATTGGTCTAGTTTGGTTTCCATGAAGATAAAAAGGTTTAATACCATACTGTGAAACATCCTGGACAAAGCAATAACATTTCCGTTGAGAAAAGTAATTGATGGACCCTCCACCAGGAATAAAAAACAAAACACAATGCACCTTTAATACATTCTTTAGCTCATTAATTATATTATTAAAAAAACAGCATTTTGTGACAAAATCAGACCACTGAATGTTGTCGGCGTCTGAAAAAAAACATTTTATCAATCACAAACTTTGAAACTGTACATGTACCTAATACAGAATACATTTGCCAAAGCGTTTGTGAGCACTAAGAACAAGCTGAGTTGCAGCTCAACTTCCTCCTTTCATGTTTTGAAAGTCGTGTATATGAGATTGCAAAAGTAATCGCAATTAGCAAAAGACAAAATGCCCCATAATTTCCTGAACAAACAAGAAAATTTCCAGTCTGATTCTGCAAAAAAAACTGCTAACCCTGTAGTTTACCTCTGTGCACGTCCTGAAATGTGATTAGTGATACTTCATTGCACAATTCTCAAATCGATTGAAAAAGGCATCTGAATAAATTCATGAGTTGCATTCACTGTTCTCATGATTTTAAAAAAGTAATAAATTATATTTCATACAATTTGGTTCTCGTGAAGGTGCAGTTGACTATATTATTAGTAGTAATTATTGATAAATTGCAATACATCATCCATTGTTTTAGTATTGGGATATATCGTGAAATATCAAATCGTGACATACGTATCATGATATGTATTAGGGATGGGCAGAATTAGTCAATTAATCAATAATTGATCATTAAGAGTTTGGTGGATCAGGTTCATTTTAATGGACAAACTGAATGTCGGTGTCTGTGTAACGTAGCCTGAGGAGTCGAGGTCTGAGCACAAACTCTGGAGCCTCACAGTCCCACGTCTCGGCTCTGGCTCCTTGGAGATCCCTATATTCCTCTGAGTGCGTTTCCCTGCACATCAGTGTCCCGGGTATGATCGGGTTTTTATGGAGTATCCCAGTTTCACTTGTTTACGCAGCATCTCCAACGCGACATACGCACAGAACAGACTCAGCATCAGCAGAACATCCTCTGTCACAGAGAGAACACTCATATTCACTGAGTTACAGAGAGAACACTCATATTCACTGAGTCGAGTTCTTTAGTCCAACAACAGCTGAAGCAGCAGCACAAGGAAAGAGCTGCTTTTTTCAGCTCTTACAGTTTATGCAAATGAGTCATGTGGTTTTAAGTTTAGTTTCTGTAAGACGTAAACAAATGTTTAAATCTGCATTAAACACATTCTGATCTCACACTGATGAGGCTCTGGAGCCAGGACGTTTATATGTTTAAAGTTGAGTTTATTTATGCAGATTAGTAATAGCAATAATAGTGATGATAATTTTAATATAAAATGTTAATGATTCATCGAAAATCGATTGTTAATTTTCCAGATGATCGATTAAGACAATTTAATCGAATGCCCGTCCCTAATATGTATCGTATCGTCAGACTCAGTAATGCACACCCCTAGTTCATAGTCTCTGTCAATTCTTCTGGACATGTTTAAAATGTGCACTTTGAAACAGATATAATTAAATAATTATAATTAAACCATAATTCACCAATCGAATCACAATTGCAATGCTTGTCAAAAACAAATCGCAATTAGATGTTTTCCTCACATTGTTCAGCTCTAATCATGCACCCTAATCTTGATGGTTATTTTGAAGATTGATATCAACTTTGCCTCAAGGCCGATTCTCGCTATTACCAGAACAGGCACATGCACTGAGAGCCCCAAATAAGGACTTTAGCTTCATTCATCAAGTGTCCAAATGCTTTATGGCCTTCCTGAAGTTTGAAACGAGCTTCAGACTAGCTGCCTTGCATGGCTACAGATGCAAATTATGTTTATTAATAACCTTAGTAATTCAATAGTGGAAAATGACTGTGTTAATTTTACGACAAAGTTATAGACCATGTCCAGTTTTGGCTCAGAAAAGTTGAATCAATTTGTCATTCCTCTTTCAGCTGTCTCATTATTTGGTACAGTCACAGTGCAATTTCAAGGGCTCGTTGTTATTAATAAAGGCAGTGAAATTTAGATTTTATTTCCTTTTGTTTTCACTATGCACCAGCAAATGCATTGTTATTTTTTGGCTATATGATAAGATTTAAGCCGTAAAAGGTTGAATGACGTCCATGAAACAGAGAACTTCAAGTGTTTCATTCTGAGTTAATTTATTTATTGCAGCTCATGATTTTTAACTGGGTTATTGTTTCAGTGCCCACATTTACTTTTAAACTTATTATACTTCAAAATCTGTTATTGTGACAGGCCAACATATTGCCATTGTGGAACAGTGACAGTTGGACAGAGCACTCACACTTCACCGCAAGAAGGTTCCAGGTTCTATTTTCCCGTGTGTCTGGGTGAGTTTCCCCATCCACACAAAACCTGCAGAAAGTTTATTTTATATGAGGTTTGATTGTATGCATAGACTGTATAAGACTGTATAAGTGGACTAAGCTAACCCGTTAGCCGCTGCATGCCAAACAGGAAGTGCTCCAGGAGGCTCTTCCGGCTCCTTCTTTTCCTTTTTCCCAATGACTTACTTACATTTTCTGTAACTGCTGCTGTGGCCTCCTCATTTTGGTCTTAAATTGTTCATATAAACCTGCTCTACATGATCCTGAATTTTTCATTTCGCTATTTTGTTCCTAAATCAAGATCTGAACATAAATAACGGACCAATCAGACGCCTTCATTCCCCAAAGTTGCTGCCGCCGAGCGTTAGCAACAGGTTTGATTGACAGCTCGTGTGTTTCGTTGCTAAGTAAGTTCCCTTCCCGCTTTCCTGCCCCGATTGACTATTTTTGAAATAAAATGACAAAATATCTCAAACAATTACAATACCTAGAATCTGAACTAGCAGAATTTAGCATAAAGTAAAGTGAATTTCGTTAAATTGCGACTTTATTGTTGTTCGTACATAACATGGCATATAACATCTAAATCAGTGACTTAAACTTACTATTTAAAATTTGATGATAAACGTTTCCTTATTACTCTCAAGAATCACTGAAATACAGTAGTCTGTGCAGAATGGTGCAGAATAGAGTATAGCCGTTCCCCGGTGAGTCAGACGGGCACATTTAATGACCTAAATCCTGATTGGCTCTTGTGGTTGCTATGATACTCGCGGTTGGATTTCCAAATATGGAGACTGGCTGAAAATTTGCTCCTGTAACTGTGGCATCGCGAGCCTCATTTGAGCGACGCTGATGCTGTGGAAACGTCACACTCACTTAGTCCACTCATATATACGGTTTATGACTGCATGCTTATAAGAGGGGCGAATAAAAATGTAATAGGTAGAGACTAAAATATAATCATAATCATAAAAAATATGTCAAAAAGAGATATTTTCAAAACAGTACTACTGAACAAATGCAAAAGGTACGCAAACCTCCTTACATACATAATGACTAATATCCAGGCAAAACAGCCACTATCCTGTTTGCATGTTCATTGAATCAGGCTTCAAAGCGGTGCAGACACAGGAAGAGGCTGCAGACCGTGATGAACATCGGCTCGCTTCACCAGAGAGCACCACGGAGAGGAGAGAAAGAGCGAGAGGGACTAGACTAGACCACTTTGAAGTCAGCTCCTGGACCAGACCAAGTGTCCTGTCTTACACCGCATCACTGTGTGTACAGCTGAAGCACTCTGACACACAGGTAATACAGCAGGAAATATGACGCTAATGTGACTTTATGCAGTCATTTCACAGTACTGTTAAAAATGTCAGTGTTGTGGATTTGGTTTAGTCATTTTGTTAAAGGTGCATTATGTAACTTTTTGTTTGGGGGGTCTGTTGCCTCCTTGTTTCTATGGATTGCTTGGAATATTCCACAGTGCGACATTAAACAGCTCTACCTTACATTTACTCCATTACAGGTGTTTCTATTACACAAAAATACCTACAAAAACATTCATTGTGACCATGGGCGTGTGTTGCCTCTCCACAGACCTGACCTGTAACTTGGTCTGGTTTGGTTTTCATGAAAATAGAAAGGTTTTTTAATACCATACTGTGTAACAATCCAGACTAAATAGTAACATCTCCCTGAAGAAAAGCATTGGACGGACCCTTCACCAATAATAAAAATATAAAACAATATGTCAGTGCAAAGCCAAACAAAAGCTGTGCAGTAAATTCTCAAACCGAATACTAAGAAGATGCTCAAGTTCAAGTGCGAAAATAACATTGGCCACTAGATGGTGCTGTAAACACTTCTCCCATTTAAATTAGGCTGATGCCTTCTGTGTCATTGCTTCGATCGCTTCTCTAAATCTGAGTCAGACTTGAGTCATTTCTTGTTGCTCAATATAAACACGCCTTGTGCAAAACTTGGTGCTGCACATGATTTTGCGCCCTGCTCGTTCGGTGCTTCTCAAATGCACACTTTTCATACAATCAACTTCTCTATTTTCTGCACACTTCACTTAGGTCCTTAGGCACCACTCCATCAGAGGAGATAGCCACACGCGTCAGGGCAAAATAGTGTAGCTACATCTTATATCATGAGTAAGTACTGCACAGGGAAACTTGAACAAGGACAACTGCTGATTTGTGTTCTCCTCGATCAGGACTTAAGAGCGGAGATGATTATGAAAAACCTTTAAAGGACATATTGTGTTTTTTTCTTTAGTATTTCATTTTAACTATAACATATGCAGATTATGGTTTTAAATTTATTGTAAAGCCAAAGCAATATAATTTCCTACAAAAATGCATTTATTTAAAGCACTGTATCTGTATGTCTAATGTTAAAAACAGAACAAGATCATTACTTTTCACAACTTTCAGAGGTTACAGGTAAAGCTAACAACTAGAATATTAACTGTGCACTTCCTGATTTTCAGTCAGTAAAATGATTTAATGGAGATAGTACAACGCAGACTTATTCTGCCCTCAATAAATGTATTACAAAAACAGATATAGAGCTGGAACACAACCAAACTGAGAATATCAGGATTCAAATTAGATCAAACCAGGATCAGACCAGAGCAAAAAGCTGAAGTTTGACATAAAAGTGGAAAAGGCTATTTCCACTTTTGTCCAGTATAAAAAACTGCATAATAAGTAGTTAAAGTTAATTAACTGGCTCATATCACTCAGCTACAGGACAATAGATTTACTGCTTTCATGTGTTTGATATTATTTTTAGAAATCCCTTTTGATGACAACTCTTTCGTGACAATGAAAATCAATAAATTAAATATAAACAAACCACAAGTGTCTTGTGACTGTGTTCCCATATGTCCCAACTCTGATAGTGGTTTTCCCCCGCCCCGAAATCGGCACACGAGTCGACCCACTTTGAGGTCCCCGTCCCGTGATGAGCGTGCACAATGGAGAAGTTCATCAGGTTTTCTTGGACAGATTGTAAATATTATCAGATGACTCCAAATAAGGAAGTGCCTGATAGGGAAACAGTCCTGCTGTGTCATTGTGATCTAGTGAAATATGCCATGACACATTTAAAGACAAGGAGCTATGCCAAGACATGCTCTCAAAAGAAAACTACAGAACATAAAAAGGACCCATATTACGCTATTTTCTGATAGGAAGTAAGTTTTTATTTATATAGCGCTTTTCACAGACTGAGACATATGTCCAAAAGATGCTTTACGGAGTATTATTCATTCACTCCAGACCCGGTGGGCTATGGGTAAACCACAGCTGCTCATAATGTCTTTAAACTTTTATGTCTTATCTGTGTAAATATGTAACTGTGTTTGGTGTTTGCTGCTCCTCTTGGCCAGGACTCCCTTGAAAAACAGGTTCTTAATCTCAGTGGGATATTTCCTGGTTAAATAAAGGTCAAATAAATAAATAAAAATCTGGGGCAGACTGAGGGAAGTGCGGCTCCAACCTGCACCATCGGCCCCAACGCCCCATCACACACACACACACACACACGCACCACTTTCATACTGGGCAATGTGGGTGAAGTGTCTTGCCTAAGGACACAAAGAAAATGTTTGTGACTGGCGCCCCACTGTGGCACAATCTGTAATGATGTTGTTTCCTCATCAAAATGTGTTTCGTTCACACATGTTTAACACACAAACTCTGCATATTTAAGCTGCGTTCTTCCCTCAAACAGAAAACACTCTGTTCCACCTTGAAATGTCCCACAGTAATACCGGAAGTACTGTGTTTTTAAACTCCATACACCTTCACTATGGATGATTTTAGCCATGGAATTCCCTGTCTTTGCTAAACAAAAAACAGAAGGCAGCTGTTAACTTGAAAACTACCACTTCATGACATCACAAGGTGGAACAGAGCATTTAGAGCTTTGCAGATGTAGAAAGACTAATAAACCAGGATAACTCAAACATGTGTGAATGAAACGAAACAGGCATGTTCCACAGTACGGCATTAAACAGTGTGGGGTTAAAGTAGTGTAGGGCTGATTTACTGTTGCTGACCTCTATACTCACACGTTCATAATCAAGCATCAAGTGTCTTGCTCAAGGACACAATGGAAATAAGGATGCAATTTATGAGCAGTATTGCACCAAAACAATCGGACGACTGAGCAATTACACGGTTTAAGCAGCGGGGACTATACTGTGTGGTCAGGTCAAATATTCAATCTAAAAAATGCATGTACGGTTTCTTTTTGTACTGTTTGCAGTTAGTCAATATTTTGCAATCACAATGATTAACAAAAAATAAATAAATTACATAGAGTATAACTGGAATATAACACTGGAAAGAAAAGCATGTAAAACTTTATCATACTTTACTATTCTAAAAATATTTTCAACAAATTGTGCACACCTTTAGACCTGGACCGACTACTGCAAATAAATAAACACACCTCGCGTAATTATCAACATATGATTTGAAACAAAAGACTTAATACTGAAATTCCTGATAATAAAATGCCAGTTACCTGTAGATTTTGAGGTTTGCGCCGCTGGTCTTAGTTTGCAGATGCTGATGTTTCGGTGCAGGGCGCAGCATTCCTAAACACATGGACAAGTGAAAGGCCTCGGATTTAAACCACTTCACGTTTCCTCTTTTTCTGTGCCCACGAGCGGGGTGCAAAGACACGCGTTTCGTCATGTTTTCCTATTTCTAAGACACTAATACACATTCAGCATAAGAAAAGGGGGTCACATGGAGGTGGATTCTTGTTTCTTGTGTAGCTTAACCATGGCTTAAATTATGTTATTAATGTTATTATTATTTTAAATAGGACAGGAGTGGGCAATATAAAGTACTACAATATATTAGGAGTATCACTATATATATTTTTTTAATTTCATTTTTATTTTATTTGTTTATAAGTGTACAGTTACATTAAAAAAGACGGCTGTACCAGATTTAGTATAAAACTACCGGTAATTTCCATCTGTAGTCCTCACATATTATAAAAAACACACATTACAATACAATAAAATACAATAAAATACAATACATATTTATAAAGAACCGGTTCTGTGTGAGCAGGACTATTATTAATGTGATTAAGAATCCAATTTTTGACTGCCCGTGAGAAGGAGTGAAGGAGTTTTTGTTTGTTTTTATTTATTTATTTCTATTTTCTATTTAGCAGGAGAGCTGCAGCATGAGAAATTATAGAGATATTGATACTGAAAAAGTTCAATGAATGATTTTAAGAAGAACTTGAGCTTGATCAGAATTAAGACGACATTATAAGATAAAAAAGTATGTCTACTTCGTGTTGGAAATTACATATATTATCTAAAAATAACATTGTGATGACGCTAAAATGGGTTTTATAGGTCACGTATTATGCAACACAGACGACTGTGGGATTTTAGTCATGTTGGAATGTGGTTATATTCTCAGAAACATACCCAGAATTGTGTTTTGTGTGAGTAACTCTTTATCATTAGTGTGTCTAATAATAATAATAATAATAATAATACGTTTTATTTATATAGCGCTTTTCAAGATACTCAAAGACACTTTACACAGATGAGCAAAAAATACAAAGGTAAAAAAACATTAAAAACAGGTCTACATCTGCAAAGCTCCAAATGCTCTGTGATCCACATGATTCTAGTGAAGGTGTATTTTTTATTTTTTATTTATTTATCGAATTAGGACAATGCGTATTACTCAACATATCCGCAGGTGAGCATCAATGTAAATACACCAGGATTAGCACAAGAGCTAAATTGCATCGGCTCCATAAAACAGTAACATACAGATACAAACATAATATCAAGTGTAAACAGACAATGAACCACAAAGACCAGTCACAAGAAACACATTAAAATCAACTTGTGATCAGAAAACAGTGGAGATTAAACATGAGGACACGACTGGTTTGTTTTTAACCAATGTTTTAGGGTTTTCTTGAATGTTAGATCATTATTACAGTTTCTAACATTCGCTGGCAGTGCAGTCCATGACTTTGTACCTCTAACAGACGCCACCATTTGGCTGAATTTAGTCCTATGGAGTTGTGTATTGCAGTCACCCCGGGTTAATGCTCTGGTATTGACTCTGCTGTTATTTTTCTTGTGTATAAAAACCTGCAGTGGTGGAGGTGCGAGGCTGTTCAAAACCTTAAAAACAAGACAGACGTCCAAAAATATCTGATAATTATCCAGATCTAAGCTGTTATGCTTCCTTAAGATGTTACAATAGTGAAAATGGAAAGGCTTCCTGTCTAAAATGTTCAATGTTTTTTTAAAGAGAGACTTCCCAGGTTTTAGTGCCCTCTGTGGTGTGAGACCAGGTTGTGTAACAGTAGTTAATGTGAGTAAAAATCATTGCATGCACATGAGGAGTCAGAAAAGGTCTTATGTGATAAAAGTTTGACAAGTTGAATTTGATAATATCTGAGACTTTCTTTACATGCTGCTTGAAATTCAAATGGAGTATGGAGTTTAAAAACACAGTGGCACACCTCCTGTATTATCAAATGACATCACAAAGTGGAGCAGAGTGTTTTCTGTGCATGTGTGAATGAAACAAAATACAACTGCGGCTACGTTTTTGATCAGGAAACAACATTATTACACAGATAAAGAAAATAGTGTAAAAAGTAAAGCCGTCACAGTCACAGGGCGATTATAAAATCCCCAATAATGCAACAAGCTCGTGTATTGTTAAATGTTTTCTAATTCCTATTCTTTACTCTTCTTTTTACCCATGATCCACCAGCGACACTTCGTCGTAAGCACTAAACAACGTGTTTTTTGGGCCAGGCTTGAGCAATGACATTTCAATGCTAAAGTAAAAGGGGCCGTGCACGGAGCGTTCATTTGCACAGTGTAATCTGCATAATAACAATGATGAACGAGCCCTCGGGGACTGTTCGAAAGAGAAGGGCACGCGCTCCACTCCAAACGCAAGCTGATTCTGTTTATCCAATGCAGTTAGGTTGATGAGGGAGCAATATGGAGGAGGCTGGATGGACACTTGTTGCGCGTTACCGTTAAAATAGCAGACATCTCCACGAAGAACAAACAGCACAGACAGGCTAAAATCAAGGCGCCGGCCGCAGCTCTCATCCATGTAAATTCGAAAGCTCTTCATTACCGCTCTTTTCCCTGCAATCTTGTGTCTGAGAGACTGAACTAAGTGGTTAATCAAGCTGAAGACCAAACTGTGTCTGAGGGGCAGGAGACGAGACACCCCGGCTCATTGACGATGGACTATAGAGTATCACATCCAAGTATAGGAACCGTATCTGTACAACCTTCCCATTATAAGGAACGGTCCGTGATGGAGTTTTTAGTCAATAGCGACTGATATTCTTCTGTTGTGGCCAATTAACCAACAGCAAAGTTCACAGATCAATGCATTTGTGAAGAAAATTACAACTAGGGGTGAGACGGAAAATGAGATTTGGTCCATGAAAACGAGAGAAGATGAGATTTTGATATAATTTATAATAAAGAAATGGTGCGGTCCAGGTCACAATTCAGCTTTTTTTGCTTTTTGGAAGTACAGCGTCTCATGAAATGTAACGCACAAGCACTTTAAACTCTTTTCTTTGTCAAATCCAAAACCAAACAAATGGAAATATCCACATGTCAGGTTTTCATAATAAGTTAGTTTGGTGTCATGGTACCTGTGTTAGACAGTTTTACATCAGTCCAGTGGCAGTTCACGAAGAAAAGTTGAAAATAAACAAAATCACAGCCAAAAGCCAGGGATCATTTCCAAATCATTAAGGAAGTCATAAAGGAACACATTTTTCTGACAGTTTAAACATTCATTTAACAAAGTAAAGGGTTTTGTTATATATTTCCAACTGTCAAATAATAACTATTAAATAAATTAAATTAGTCTTACCACTTGTTTACACTACGGACGCAACAGTTGAGGATGTGTCACATCTCAACCCAGGAAGAAAAATTACAAACTTCACCAAAAAACACCAAGATCCGATTTTCAGCAAAATTTGGAATATTATCCTGTTAGTCTGTGTAAAAAGATACTTCTGATGTACAGAGGACAACAACACAAGAGTACAAAGAGATGAATGAGAGAGGGAGGGAAAGAGAGAGACCGAAAGAGAAAGAAAAAGAGGAAGAAAGAGAGAGAAAGAAAAAGAGGAAGAAAGAGAAAGAGAAAGAGAAAGAGGAAGAGAGAGAGAGAGAAAGAAAGAAGAATGAGAGATACTTTAGTAAGTGTGTATTTCTATAGCACTTTTCACAGACAGATGTCACAAAGACGCTTTACAGAGGATTATTTACAGAACATTCTTCATTCACTCCAGACCCGGTGGTGTAAACTACTGTTATAGCCACAGCTGCCTTGGGACAGACTGACGGAGGCGCGGCTGCCAAACCGGCGCCAACCACCGACCACCACCAACACTCACTCACACGACTTTCACACCTACAGTGCGTGTTTGGGTTTATAGATCTTGAGGGAAATTGAAGTTTTGCTGTAGCAAACTGCAGGTGATGTTGCTGTAACATTTCCGCTGTGCGTCTCTGTGGCCTTTGTCTCAGTTTAACAGGAGGACTGGTCAGGGAGGGTCAGCAGAGCCTGTGTCAGGGCAGTTTGAGGAGAGGAAGAACCAAAAGTGTCCCTCCTCTGTGTCCTGCAGCATCACAGCAGTGTCCAGGGGGAGACAGGGAACACAGCAGGATTCACTCTATCCTGGTGTTTTGGTTGATGATGAAATGGCTCATTTCTTTAGTGTTTTCTGCCACATTTACTGCCACATACGGTGTAAAAAGCCTGTAGCATCTGACATTACCATGGTTAGCACCTTAGCTCTTGCACAGCTGCTCAGTGTGTGAGCCCGGTAGCCAAGATCAGGGTATCTTAGAAAAATTAGACCTGTAATAAGTAAAATATATAAATGTAATAAGACTGAGGCGTCTGGATGTATTATTTTTTGCACTGCACAAATATTGCTATGTCTCCCTACTGTCAGAATTATTTGGATTGACTGCATGTCTTCCACATTATTTTATTAAATAGTAATTTGCTTCATATCAGTTGTAAGAATTGCAAAATTGATACCAAGCCTAACATCTATTAAAATGCGTAAAATTTCCATAGTTACGCTGAATTTAAACCACAGTAAGTCAAAATAGCAGAAAATTACTCTAAATAAGGCTACTCACTGCATCTCTGTCACACACATTCCCCACATTATCTGAATAAATGCCTTAAATGTTTGGTACAGTCTCTATCCTCCAGCAGCTCTCCTTAAAACTTGAGAATATGTATATTAGCCAGATCTTTTCACATGCCTGTGCTAGCACTTTGCATTTCCAAATGTATTAGAATCCTATTTTAAAGCTGCAATGTGCAACTTTTCTGTATGGCATTAAAGTCTATCTATCTTGCATTGGTTTAATTAACAGTGTTATTGCTCAGAAAAAGCCTTGAAAAACATGAATTTGAACTCTGAGCGGGCTTGCCTCTGCACAGATCTGGACTGTAACCTGGCCTGGTGGTATCAGCAGTATCATGTTTCCTTATGGAGGTTAGTTTAGAGTTCAGTTTAATGCCATTTCGATGAAGTCAAGCGCATCAGCCACGTTTAAGCCACGCCCCTGCCTGCTGACTACAGGTTCTTATGACGTATGGGTCTTTCTCAGGATCTTGTTTATTGTTCCGTGAAGGTATGTGAGGAATGCAAGTGTGTGTGAACTAAGCTGTGGACACAATAGATTTAGGATTCAGAAGAAGACGGGGCTCAACTCTGCCAGAAACTATAAAAATATCACTCAAATCAGAATTGATGTAGTTATAACCCTATGTCCTGTCAATCATCATATCAGCTTTGCACAGTTTTTCCTTATGACCTCTTATATACAGCTAAAATATAGTTGTATTACTATATTTCTATATTTTATTTTAGTTTTTACTCCTTGTTATTATAATAATCCTGTATCCTTATGTACACAAGTACTGTAGGCGACTGACCATCCATCCAATATGTTACACAGTCCATCTTTAACTTACACAATCATTACAATGAAATAAAGTTTTATTCTTTTACTTTTTTTACAATGCACTAAAGTTAAGGCCACAGAAGAGAGGGAGCGAGACCCAGGACAAAAGAGTAAAGAAATAAAACGTAGTGTTTGATCTCCGCGGGATACGCAGGTTTTTACTGCCCAGAATCCGAAACACATTATAACTTCAACTAATGGAGATTGGACACAGGTTTCATATATTTATTTGTGCCAATCCATTTTCCTTACTTTGCACACTGGCCTATGATTGTTCACACTTTTCTCTTTCAAATGCTTTGCTGAAAAAAATCACTTAATCCCACCGCCTTTGTCCAAAAGTTTGCCGTAAGTGGCTATCTCTGTGTGTGACCGTGTCCCTATCTCCAATGCCCTCATCTTTCCTTTTCGTCTAATTGATAGCACTCAGAGAAACTTTTTTTTTCCAAATAAAAGGCTCTAAAAATAATAAAAACTAGTCTTTTCTCATACTGTATGTGGTGGCGTCTTTGTCTGGCTTACCTCCCGGGCTTTGATCATGGCAGCGTGTGACTATGTTTGATTCCTGAGGTACTTTGACAGGTTTCTGGCCGGTAAATGGTCCGTCCGTCTGTGAAGGTAGATCTGAAGAGACAGCAGATGTCCAGCTGAGACAGGATCAGAGGAGAGACAAACTTTAGTGAGAGCCATTGTGAGGGACAGAGCAGCATCTGGCGCCCGTAACTCTATGTCTGATATATGTGTTGCCATTTTGGGGTGATTATTATCATTTTGTTTTTAAGATGTTCACACCAAATTAAAATTCTGCTCGTAATAGTGTTGTAATCTAAAGTAATTAATTAAAACAGTGTCATGTAACCTCCTCATTGTGTAATCCTTACATAGATAAGTACCTTTAAGGGACCTAATGTCTTGAAAGCTAATAGGGACCATGCAGAGACTAAACCAGGATTAAATGACAATGACAGTGACATCTAAGAACAACTCTACAAAACCATATTTTAATTCACACTAACCTAAAACAATCCTAGACAAGGCATCCTCAACATGGCTAAGATTAAAACAGGAATAAAATAGGAGCTGGACTGCATTTTAGTGTTTCTAGAAATAAATAAACACATACGTTTAGGTTCCTTAACATTTTGTGTAAATTTGTGCTATTTTTAGGAGTTTAAATGCGTTTTATATATGTATAAAATATGTTGATCAGAATGTTATCCTCCAGTGTTAAAAGAATACACTGTTAAAGTAATAAAATGCATATGATTGTTAGGCTACAACTGTATTAATTTCCATTTGAATCAGACTATTTACAAAATCGTTAGCCTAATAGCATAGTTGCCTAAGTCATATTTGAAGAAAAGAAAGCACATTTTTAGCAAGCACATTGGTATTTTTTTTATATTATTGTAACAGAAAGTTCAACCAAGTTTCCCAAAAAAGAAAGACACAACACAACACAATTTGGACGAAAGAATGACTTGGGCAATTAAGCTATTAGGCTAACGAAAAGATTATTTAGTAAACAGTTCTCACGGTTAGCCTATAGGTGTGGCGATGGTGCCCTCTCGTGTTTAATAATGAGAACAACAGATGAGAGAAAGATCAAACTGGGGATAAATTCCAGTAAAATCTGAATTTCAGAGGGGAAAAAATACAACATAGATCAGAATCCATTTTCTCACAAATTAAAAGAAATATATAGGCTAGCCGAGAGATTAGCCCAGATGTTCTCATGACGTTACGTATCGGAGATTATGAAACAAGAAATAACTTAACCAACTAAATGAAAATACAGATTTACCAGGTGGACCCATGGTTGTGTTCATGGCGAATTTGATCAAGAAGAAATTAGAAGATGCACATGTCCAAGGAACGTGTAAATCTCAATAGCGCCCCCTGGTGTACACTGAGTGAACCCGGACAGACATCGGGAATCGATCGCAGATACAAACCGGGTCAGACACGGTGAATCGATTGCAGATACAACCCTTGACAGAAAACACATGAGGCTGAATTGCGCATTTGCTGCGCGGTGCTTGGAGCCATGGCTACATCTGTGCAACTCAACACCGGGGCTCAAATGCCTATTTTGGGACTAGGAACGTGGAAGGTGCGTGTTTGGTACCACACTTATTTTGTAGATTCATTTGTGTGAGCAGATTTCCAAATACTAGGACAGTGATAATAATAAATGTGTGTGAAAAGAGTTTGCAAAAACTTCTGCTCTCGGCCTTTCATGACATGTCAGTATAGTCACATTTTGGTTTGTTTTTGTTGTTTGTTTTTGTGTTTTGGTCACCTTTTACGCTGCTTTTCTGCATTTTACCTAAACAAATGAATTTATACTTCTCTTTACTGTTTTCAGGGATCTGCTTGGTCAAAAATAGGGACACTTGGGATATTTCCTGTATAAAACTGGGACAAATCTCTGGTTTAGGATAAATCTGCTGGGATAGGAGACACAGGGTTCAAAACTGGGACTGTCCCAGGAAAATATCCAAGTAGCTATTTCTGAATTCCACATATTGTACTGAATAAGTCCAATTTGATGAACTAACTTTGTACAGTAATAAATGGAAGGTTTAAGTTTTTTTATAGGCCTCTAACTGTATTTCATCTAAGGCTCGCCTTGAGTCTTAGATTTACTCAATTCCTTGTGACTGATAAAACTAGTGGCTCTTTGGCATTTTTGTTTTGTAAAAGTAGCTCAGGAAAAAGGCTGGAGACCCCTGCCCTAAGATTAATGTCTACTTTCTGTAAAATTTTAATTCACTGAAAGCAATAACAACTCATTGCAAACCACAAAAATACTTTTTTCATGAGTCACACAGTTTGCCCACATTTTGTGTTGTCAAACCATTTAGATCTAAAACTGATTAGACGGGTGTGTCAAATAATAGGTGCAGTGTTAAATCTTGTTGTTTCATACTCTGAATTAGACTCCTAGATCAACTGTGTAGCTATAATCTAACTAATGTATAAGAGTGTAAAGTTACAATAATTTCCTCATTTTAGTCATCGGTTTATTAAAACTGAAATTTAAAAGACCATTGTTTCTTAGATCAGCAGTGTTTTCAGTCATATCATTCCAAGGTCTTGCTGCCAAATAATTTATAATTTGTTTGTCTTTTCAGTCTCGCCCTGGAGAGGTGACGGCGGCAGTAAAAGCCGCCATCGCCGCTGGATACAGACACATCGATGGTGCGTACATTTACGAGAATGAGAAGGAGGTGGGAGAGGGAGTCAACGCCATGATCAAGGACGGTGTGGTGAAGAGAGAGGAACTTTTCATTGTCACCAAGGTAGGAAATATAGTGTCATCATTTTAATTCCATGCAAATTGGTGTTGTGAGATGCTGCATGTCTTTTATCAGTCAGTTGTAGCAGGTCTTTTCTTTGGGGTTGTGCTGGGGCAGTGGTCTGACTGTAAGAGACAGGAGCTCGACAAGCTGATTCTTAAGTGTGTGTCTGTCATGGGGGTGAGAGTGACTCAGTGGGGGCTATTGCGGAGACGAGGATGAGGAGCAGGATCCTTTCCATCCTGAACAACAGCAGGAATCCTCTGCTCAGAGAAGCAGCCGCAGTGACAGATGTAGGACTGAGAGGTTCAGGAAATCCTTTATTCCTGCTGCTATAAGACTGTAACTTTTAACTATTAACTTATTTATTTTATTGCAGATGTATTTATTTATGTAGGTTTTTTTTTTAAATTGGTTCTTAGATTTGTGTGTTTAATGCTTATGCTACTGGACAACTTGAATTTCTCCTCATGGGGATGAATAAAGTCTATCTATTTGTCTACTTTTTACTCATCCAGATCTGGAAACACTAAAAACAATATTATTATGTCAGTTTGAACAAATAACAAAATAATAATAATAATTTGGCTTTGAGTGTAATCATTTAAATATATTAAAGACGGTCCTAAACAGTGCCGCAATTATTAACTGACTAATCATGACTAGTCGATTATATAAGTAATCGTAGTCATATTTTGATCAACATAAACATTATCTGGACAATACACACTGTAAAACACATACAAAATTACTTTTTTTATAACAAGGTAGTGGCATTATTAAATCAAAATGTTAAAAAAAGTAAAAGATTTCTCATTTTCATAAACAATAATACATTTTATTCATACATATTCTTTATCTGACAGTCTTCAGTCACACTTTTCCATCGTTCATTTGGTTAGTAATACATTTATAAAGTTTCAATGCATAATAGAAGTATCTGTTTGACTAGTCCACTAATCACAAAATGTAAAAGTATAAAAATGTATACGTTACAGGCCCGACACTTTTGTCTGTTTTCTAGCTGTGGAGCACCTTCCATGAAAAGCCACGTGTGCGACAAGGCTGTGACAAGAGCCTTAGTGACCTAAAACTGGGTTACATTGATCTCTATTTGATTCACTGGCCAATGGGATATAAGGTTAATATTTACACTTTAATAATATGGATATTGATATATTCATTTGCCTTTGTATTATTCTAATGGGCTTTTATAATGTTCTTTAGTCTGGTGACGATAACTTCCCAGTAGATGAAGCCGGCGAGACCATTTCTGACAACTCCAGCTTCTTAGAAACCTGGGAGGTGGGTTGATAATAATAAAAGCTGTCAAATAATCACCTTATACCTTACCTTACCTTTGCTCTGCTCGCAGGCCATGGAAGAGCTTGTTGATGCCGGGTTGGTCAAAGCTATAGGAGTGTCCAACTTTAACAAGGATCAAATTGAAGCCATTTTGAACAAACCAGGACTCAAGTACAAGCCTGCAAACAACCAGGTGAACAGGTTTTGAATTTCACTTGAATGACTTTCCTAAGTACATTTTGGGCCGAACTGTTTCAACTTGTTACAGCTGCATGAAAAACTGCAGAGTCATCCAGCTATCCATTCAGCTAAAGCACCAACCAAGTTAAAACAAGATTTCAAGAACAGCAATGACTATAATGACATTATCTGTCCTTCCTCATCAAATCACAGAAGTTAATGCTTTGTTTTTGGTAATGGGGCCACAGCAGGCTCCCTCAGGCTGCAGTCATTAGCTGAGTTGACCTTATATCTCTGTTTTCTGAAGCCATTTGTCACAATCAGTGTCCTGACTGTTCAGACTGTACATTATAGTGCCATGTCTTATGTCTGTATAGCTTTACAGTCATACAGAACACAAGCAAATGGCATTTAAAGTGCTAAACCCAAGAAATTATTAAAAATATTTAAAAGGTTGCACTTGAAACCAGGCAGAGTTGGCAAAGAGCCATGTAAAAATGTATGCTGGAAATGAAGGTCAAGTAAACCTACAGGAAATGCGTCGTCTTTCTTCAAACTCCAATTTAATGAAGGCAAAAAAGCTACAGCCACAAAGTGCTGGACAAAATGCGAGTACACAAATCTACCATTTAGAACCTGTGCATGTACTTTACAGCACTTGCCATATTAGGCTATGAAGCATCTCATTGAAAGTACATAACCAATTTTATTTTTTATCTTCTACACTTCTAAAGTCTAGTAAAATATAATGCACAATCAAAATCTGCTGAAGTTGCTGTTTGTTGCCACTAGGTGGAGTGCCATCCGTACTTGAATCAGCAGAAGCTGATTGACTTCTGCCACTCAAAGGGCATCTCTGTGACGGCCTACAGCCCCCTGGGCTCCCCCGACAGACCCTGGTCAGTAACTGTTAAACTTTTATAAGGTGTTTTAGTTTTGTGTTTATAAGTAGGTCAAATTCCTCTGAAGCTGCCTTCATTTGCACCCAGTCCTTTGGTCAGATACTTGTGACTTTTGTTCCTCTTTGTGTTTGCTGGCGTACATCATATTTTGTAATAATTTGGGAGTTGAGTAATTTTGTGGCCTGTTTTGTGGCTGGTGTTTTAGTCTTCTTGAAACATATTTGCATTTTATTTTTTAATTTCTTTTATTTTAACAAAGAAGAAGCTTGTGCCAAAGAGTAAATGCATGTTGTAATTTTCTAGGGCTAAACCAGAAGACCCGTCTCTGCTGCAGGACCCTAACATTAAAGCTATCGCAGAGAAGCACAAGAAAACATCAGCTCAGGTACAAGTTAAAACATGGTTTATGTGATTTCACACTACACAATTCAATACACAATACATTATAGTTACTTCGACCTGTTTGCTCCTGTCAGGTCCTGATCCGCTTCCAGGTCCAGAGAAATCTCATTGTTATTCCAAAGTCGAGCAGTCCTCAGAGGATCCAGGAGAATTTTCAAGTGAGTAATAAATACTTTAAAGTACATTAAAGGTGCGTTATGAAAATTTTCCGGTGGGGAAGTCTATCACCTGCTTGTCTGTAAGGAAATACAACTCCTTTGCATGTGTTTTTTTTTTTTTTAACCCTGATCTAGCCAGTATTTATTAAATTATAGGTCTTTTTATACCACCTTGAAAACCAAGTATTATGACTGTGAGTGTGGCCTCCTCTCCACAGATCTGATGAGTAGCACTTTGTCTGGTGATGCCTCTTGTCTCCATGAAGATCAGTTTAATATCAGACTGTTGAACATGGCCAAGAAATAACATCTTCATGGAGGCTTGCAGGCGGCAGAAATCCCACCCCGCCCTCCCCAAACCAGAGAAATCACACACCGAACCTTTAGCAAGCAAATAATACAACCTTAAAGCCACTGGTAACACTCTAGAAAAGGGCACTCAAAATCCTGGACAAAAAAACAACTCTACATCATCACTCACATACTAGAAAAATATGACAAACTTAACTTTGATCATTTTCTTTTCCTCCATAACGTTCAGCTGATGTAGAAGATTATCCACAGCCAGGCCCCCCTCCCCTTAAGAACTATGTCCATCTGACCTCATACAACTACTCGAACCACAAGAACCACCACCAGGGGGCAGTGTAGCGTCTCCAGATGGAAAACAACGTTAGCTCAGTCGTCGTTCTCATACAAAGCTACAAAACCATGGAAATTGTGTCCTCAACAAACTTCTGCTCCTTTTCAAAGGAACTGAAGTCTTGGCTACTGCAAAATCAGACATGTAACCACTAAAAACTGAAAGACGGCTGCCTCTCCCCTGTCGTATGTGAAATAATGCACTTTAATACTGACACTGTGAATGAATGAATGCACTTTAATACTCACTCTATGAATGAATGAATGCACTTTAATACTCACACTGTGAATGAATGAATGCACTTTAATACTCACTCTATGAATGAATGAATGCACTTTAATACTCACACTGTGAATGAATGAATGCACTTTAATACTCACACTGTGAATGAATGAATGCACTTAAACAAGGGGAAGGTGCTCACACTTGATTTAGGTCATAATAATAATAATAATAATAATGCAATGTTTTATACAGCGTTTTTCAGGACACTCAAAGACTCTTTACAGCATTATTCACTCACTCCAGACCCGGTGGTGGTAAACTACTATTGTAGCTACAGCTGCCCTGGGGCAGACTGACGGAAGCGAGGCTCCAATCTGCACCATCGGCCCCTCCGACCACCACCACCATTCACATACACACCACTTTCATACTAGGCAATGTGGGTGATGTGTCTTGCCTAAGGACACAACAACAGTTTTTGTGACTGGCCCCCCTGTGGCACCTGGAATTCCTTGTGGTCTCCCATCCAAGTACTAACCAGGCCCGGCCCTGCTTAGCTTCTGAGATCTGACAGCAGTCATAGATGAATGAGACGCACTTTAACCTGTGAACAAGTGGCTCTTGTAAAATAAACTGTGAAACTGAACAATGTATCAGTAAAAACAGTGAAATTGTATATTTTAGTATATGTATGTTTAGCTCGAAAAGCTCTAATCTGAAACAAGCATATTTGCCCTGTGCATAATGTAATTTGTATACTGTCCTTATAAACAAATTAAATTAAATTAAACATTTAAATATATATTTTTTTTTTTATCATTCAAGCATTAGATTTGTTGGATTTAATGAGAGACTAGAATAGTTTTACGAATGACTCATTTAGTTTTATGTTTTTGAAGGTGTTCGACTTTGAACTAAGTGAGGAAGAAATGAAGACCATCCTGGGATTTAACCGGAACTGGAGAGCGTGTGCGATGCAATGGTGAGACACTTCATTATGTCATATGTCACTTTATCTTTCATATATTAATACCAAATTTCTCATTGTAGGAGCAAAAATCACAAGGATTTTCCATTTAATACTGAATTTTGAGACACTGCCTGATGGATTTAAAATTTCAGGATGCCTTTGTTTTACTTGCAGTCTTTGTTACCAAAACCTTATAGGATATTTTTTTTGTGTGTTGATATTAAATGTGAGAAATTGAAGCTGCATTAAGTCAGTTTTCATCTGCAGTTACAAAAAGTTACTGAAAATAAATTGTCTGTTGTACTTAGAAAATACAATATAGGAAAAAAAACTGAGTAATAGTCAAATGATCAGCTTCTGTTCTGATTTCTGATCATCATGTAAACTTAGAGGCTATGTACTTGTGTTTGTACTTGAAACTGCCTCGAGTTGGCCAAGCACTTCCCTTTGTCATATGAAGGTCATGTATGTCGTGTGTCTGGTTTAAAGTCATGTGCTGCTCTGTGCCCGGCAATAAAATGTCAGCTTTCACTTCTCATTCTCTGTTAAGTCTTTTTTTTCTCTTATTTTTTGTTATAACATCAGTCATTCTTGGGGTTATCTGCTTTACTGCTGCAGAACCATACCGACAGTGGCCACTAGAGGGCGCAAAGGTTTAAATCTCTTTAGACTACGTTAAAAGTTTGGCTTTTTCATCTATTTTTCTTCTTTATTTCAATGATTATTTTTCTTGCAGATTCTCAGTGAAAGCATCAAACCTTAATGGACACATATGGAATGTAGTAAATAAAAAAAATACACAGAACTTTTAATGTATTTATTTTTTTAATTGTCACCCTTTGCTTTGATCACTACTTCACACTTTTGACGTTTCTTGACCCTGAGGCGGCACCGCTGAGAAGTGAAAACCATTTCATGTGAATTCATCCTGAAGCTCATTGAGAAGCCAAAGATTTTTCTGTGACGTCTCCAAAGCAAAAGGTGGAGGCTTTGAAACTTTTCCCCCTTTTTGGACATAATTACATATATGTTGCTTCAAATATTTGATGTTTTCTGTAT
Organism: Odontamblyopus rebecca; assembly: GCA_030686955.1. Taxonomy (NCBI): domain Eukaryota; kingdom Metazoa; phylum Chordata; class Actinopteri; order Gobiiformes; family Gobiidae; genus Odontamblyopus; species Odontamblyopus rebecca. The sequence goes on along the minus strand of CM060653.1, from coordinate 2,495,161 downwards.
TAATGCAACAAATTCGTTGACCTTGTACAGGCTTATGGGCAATTCAAGGTCATCGCTGTACCCACTAAGTGAGGTGTTGCTGACCTGCCCTCTGCTGTGAGTGTTGTGAGGCTGGTGCTTGTGCAACTTTGTGCTTCAGACCTTTATTCATGTGTGTTTCCACTGCAGCCTGTAGCCTGTCGGACTGGCTGCAAGTAAAAGCACCTTTACCTCCTGTTTTGCTTTGACAGATCACTGCCCTCGTGTTATCTGTGACTGTTCACCGTGTTCCTGAAGCAGCCGTGGGTCCGGCCATCATCATTTGGAAGTGTAATAAGATCTTATTATTATAGATCCATGGAAAATACAGACTGCAAAGGCTTTGTAAAGCCTCCCAGAGGATCAGGGCAGTGTTCACTTCTTGGTGAACATGACCTCTGTACATTTCATACAGATCAACCTGCACTGAAATAGGTAAACTTCTGTGTAACTGATCTGAAGTATGTTTTTAAAACTGGTTTAATGGAGATAAAATGCACAAAGTTATATTGATACTATGGTGATTGTACTTTATATCGTATTTTATTGAATCTTTTCCCAAATTCTCCACTGAAATGAATGGGTTTAACCTGCTTTACTACTGACTTGTTGCATGAACTCAGTGTGATTTTCAATAGAAGCTTTTGATACTTATGCTTGTAATTATATTTCAGGAAACCATATGAAGCAGCAGATCCTGTGAAAATGTAATATTTGTCATTCTCAAAACTTTTGGCCACGACTGTACAGATGTTACATAGCAGCATGTATTAAGACTAGACAAACTTTATTTATCTACAAGCGAAATGGTTTGGACACAGCAGCTCACATACTGCACTATATTATAATAACAGAGTAAAATATATATAAACGGTAATAATAAACTCAAAATAAGTCTGAGGTCAAATATGGCATAATTATATGAATATATATGTGCGCCAACGGCCTTGATTGCAGCTGTGTTATAAAAACCTGTAATATTTCCTGCGTTGCACCCGCTGAGGAGCATTACACCCCCACACAGCTGAGGACGAGCCCACAGCAGCAGAGGACGAGCCCACAGCAGCAGAGCACCAGTGCTGTTTCAAACTCAATCCCGGTACTAATGAATAATGTTAATGGAGATTTCAATACTGCGATGATAACTTAAAAACGCTCTCAACATATGTCACCATGTGGTCTTATACAAGCTCTGATGAAGATATATATATATATATATATATATATACACACACACACACACACACACACACACACACACACAAATACATTTAAACTGTTTAAGGATGATGATTGACTGACTGATTGACAAAAAGTGATTAAATTGTAAATACTGATGATTAGATGAATAAGAATGAATGAAAACACCTTTATTTTTAGTAAATGAAGGTTTAAAATGTCAGAAAAAGGCGTTCGTTGCTCGTGAATATTTTAGATGGAATTTTCAGTGTTCATGAAGGTCGAGGGTTTCTGTTTTAGAACTCACACAACATTATCAGTCTTATGAGACCAGTGTCACTCTGACTAATCACTTCTAAAAGTGATCAGATTATTACTGTCATTGATTTATTTCAAAAATAATTATGGCAGATTGATGGTAGATTTGTGGTCACACCGGTTTGTCAAAGTCTGATCCCATCAGATCTCAGAGGCTCAGGTCCTGGTCAGGACTTGGATGGAGACACTGGGAATTCCAGGTGCCACAGGGGGGCGCCAGGTGCCACAGGGGGGCGCCAGGTGCCACAGGGGGGCGCCAGGTGCCACAGGGGGGCGCCAGGTGCCACAGGGGGGCGCCAGGTGCCACAGGGGGGCGCCAGGTGCCACAGGGGGGCGCCAGTCACAAAAACTGTTGTTGTGACCTTAGGCAAGGCACTTCATCCACATTATGTATGAAAGTGTAGTATAAGTATGAAAGTGGTGTGTGTGTGTGTGTGTGTGTGTGTGTGTGTGTGGCAGGACTCCCTTGAAAAAGAGATTAGTGATCGCAATGGGACTTTCCTGGGTAAATAAAGGTAAAAAAATAAAAAAAAGATGACTGATTACTATAAGTTACTTTGAAAAAAAAGGAAAAATACAGCTCAGGAAACAAAGCATATTTTTCCACTAATGATGTTATAGGACCTGATTCCGAGAAGAGGGAAGCCACAGTGCTCCATAAACTAACTGTTGTCCAGAAGAGGTGTAGTAGCAAAAGTCATTTGAACATATTTACTGTTAGAATGATCTGGCCCAGCTTCAGTCACTGCTTTTCCATCAAAAATGGCCTTTCCCAGGTCCATCCCCACTGTCCAGGCCTCCCCTCATATTTATGCCTTGACCTGTGCACATCCCTTTGTATAAATGCCTGTAGAAAACCCAGTGTGTTACTGCCTCTCTCTCTCTCTCTCTCTCTCTCTCTCTCTCGCTCTCTCTCTCTTTCTCCTTCTTCTGATTCACTCTCTTCTATCTCTGATCTTTCTCTTGCAAGAGAATAAACCCAAGAGAATAAACAGTTATTTGACTCAAGATCTTTATTTCGTTCTCACCTAAATATTTCAGGTCATCCTGTGCTTCCTGTTTATGTTTGACTGTTTTACGACACACATCACACACATTTTTGGCAGGAAAAAGTAACTAAAAGTTACTAGGGCATGTAACTGTAATCTAATTACTAATGAATAAATTTTCTATTGTAACTAGATACATTACTGCGTTACTAAAAAAGTAAACTGATTACAGCAATCATTTACTTTTCAACTACTTATTTCCCAACACTATGAGACACATGCAGCTGAGCAGAACTGACCTGCTGACAACAAACAGGTCTTATTATATTATCTTATTATTATATTATTTTATTTCTTTTGCCTTTGTCTCTCCATGTAAAGCGTCTTTGAGTATCTTGAAAAGCGCTGAACAAGTGTTATGTATTATTATTATTATTATTATTATTATTATTATTATTATTATTATTTTATATTCTCTCTTGACTCCTCCTTCCTCAGAGTGTGGACTCCTGCTCCACCTCCTCCTCATTCATGTGCACATAGGCTCCCTCTAAGTGCCTGTACGAGCGCTTAAAGCCATTTTGATGATCACTTCCTCTTCTCTCACCTGGAGGTGTAAAATACAGTTATGAAATACAGTTATGACCCCCATACAGCAAACATGCAGGAAACACAAAGTGGTGGATAATATATACACCACTGGATGAAATGTAGATGACTAAAACCAGAGTCTCGATGGATGAAGTTTTGCAAAGGAAACTGCAGCTTAGTTCTTGCAAATCGCTGGATGGTTGATTCTAACCTCATTAGAGAAGGATTCACATGAAAGAAGTTCTAAATTACACTATATTTTCTATTTAAAAAAAATAAATAAAAAAAAACGACTCAAATAAGGTATAGTCCAGTGTCCAGGAACATGTTTGGCTTTTCTTTTATTTAATCATGTGCTGTCAATATTCTCAAACTGCATGACTTACCTTCCACATCTCCACCAAAGGCCTGTGTGACTGTTTTTGAGTTTTACTACTGGAATTATCTTGGAAATGTTCCCTTCTTCTTTCTTCGGTTTGGTTTGAACAGCTAAAGTTGTTGTTGATCGTATAAGGCAGAGCCAAGTGCTGCTGCGTGAGCCCCGACAGCTCCGTTCATTATAAAACCAGGCCATGGAGTTCTCTCTAGAAATAACCAAAAAATGACTTGCTGTATTTTTTCATGGACAGTTATGTACAGCTAATGCATAAAGATGAAGTGATACGGCCAATATCAGAGACACTAAGTTTAAGAGCAACAATAAAATCCGGAACAGATTTTATTGTTGCTCTTAAACCTTTTAACTTACAAAGAACAACAGGTTTTAGTAAAGGTACAAATGTCTGACAGTCTCTGGCACTGGGTCTCCACAGGGTGATGTCCTGTCTCCATTTCTTTATCTAATCTAACAAACCCCTGTAGGAGCCGTCAAGAGGGCAGCGACCTCATCACATGTTATGGTAATGCCCTCTCCAGTGTCGTCTCGTGGTGTGGAAACAATCAGTTAGATCTGAATGTGTCAAAAAACAAAGAAATATACTTGAGTTCATGAAAAAACTGTCATCTTAGGCACAGTATTTGATTCAGAACTAACTATGGATTCTGCTGAAAATATTTCAACAGAGAATCCATCTCCTGAGCAAACTCAACTCTTGTTTAAACCAGTACTGTGCTTTTCTCATTATTTTGCTGAGTCTTTAACACTTATTTGTTGGCTTTATGGTTTGTCAGTCAATGACAAAACCGGCCTGAACAACACTGTAAATTATGCTCAAAGATAATAGGTGATGCCCAACCTCAGCTCTTCGTGGAGCAGTCAGATGCTCCAGAAGACCAAACGTATCGTTGGCAGCTCAGATCACATTTTAAAAGAGGTTCTCCCTGATGCCCTCTGGGAGGCGCTACTTTGCCTCCAGCAGGAAAACAAATTCCCGCCTCTTGGCCCCTAAACACAGAGGTGAAATAGGCATAGCTTATTGTTTATTTTTTTCTGTTGTTGTTATGCTTTGTGCCACATTTGCATATATTTAAATGTAATAAGACCATTTACATGTACTTGGCCCAGAAAGTCTCATGTTTGAACCTTTAGTTATACTCAGCTGTTCTGCAGTTACTCGAGAGCTAAATAACAGCTCTATATCGGCTCAGCTTTGTCTTATTTCATTTTTGTTTAAAGGTAATAAATGTTCTGGTATCATTTGATATCTGCAGATACTTAAAGCCACAGTAAATTGGTATGAAAGTGAAAAAGCTGAATGTAAACTAATCATTCACTATTAAAGCATTACCCGTGTTCAGAAATGAATGCAATGCCCGAGTTACAATGATAGTATATTTTATTAATATTGTCCACATTCACAACACTCCCACATTCACACAAACATGAACACAAAGTGCAGCTCTTACAAAGACGTTTGAGACCGACGCCACATTAGGCAGCACGAAGAGCAAAGGTGCTTAATATTGCACTGAATAAAAGGGAGTCATTATTTCCCCAACCACCGAGATTTACAAAGCCTCTGCTCAGGCTGCACATTATTGATGGTAGTGACGAGGTAACAGTAATGGTCAAGCCATTTTCACAGCTAAATTAAATATGTAAGTGCTTTAAATGGGCTTTCATAGCATTTACATTTTAACCTGTCGTTTTCTCCTTTAGAAAAAAAAAAAAACATCTGGGGAAATAATGAGACAATATGAATAAATAAAAATCCAAATGGCCTCAGCTCAACAATGTGATAACTTAAAGGTGCATTGTGTAACTTTTCTGGTGAATGGTGAAATGTTTTACCCATGTAGATGTTATTTCTTTGTCTGGAATGTTTCACAGTTTGATATTAAACACCATGGAGACTAAACCAGACCAAGTTACAGGGCAGATCTGTGGAGAGGGAACCCCGCACCAAAAGGGAAGTATTTTTGAGCTATAAAACCACCTGTAATTTTAAAATGTATTGTGGCGCTATTTAAGGTCACACTGTGGAACATTCCAGGCAGAGCAGTGACGTATCCATAGAAACAAGCGAGTAACAGGCCCCCCAATCAAAAAGTTACATAGTGCACCTTTAAGCCTGGGCCACTGCTGAGACAAGTACAATCCTATAGAAGTAAACATGAAAAGTTAAGCAAATAACAGTGAGGTATGTTTTGAACTCCATGAATTATTGCTGTGTTTTATAATGTGTGGCACGTTATTGCTTGTTGCGTCTACGAAAACAAATTTTGTTCTTGAAGGCAATAACAAATCACAAACCACATTCTAAATATTTTCCTCTCAAATCTACCACGTGATAAATTAACATTCAAAATTTCCTCACAACCGAGCCCAGCAGGACCCCGAGTGTCCTCCAGAGGGCACTGGTGCTGGGGTCTCAAACTCAGGAGCAGTCGGTGAAGGTGGTCACCATGTTGCCCCTCCGCTGTGTTACTGTCCGGCAGTGCTGTTTGGCTGAGCCCTGGAAGTGGCTCTCAGTCCTAGTGGTGTGTGAGTTAAAGGAGAACATCTTCTCCAAGTCCTCGAACACATCGTCAAACAGTCCTCCTCCGAACGACCTCTTCTGTCTCTTCATGGCCTCCTGGTGCGCCTGGAAGTGGCTGTTAAAGTGCCTCCTTTGGTGGGCCTGGGAGTTGGAGTGCAAGTTGTGGTGAAAATGTTGGTGGCCAAATGGGTCTGAGTCTTTGAACAGGTCGTCAAAGTTAAAGTTAAACGACTGGAAGTGCTGTTTAAAGTTATAGTCACTGTGGGCTCCACCAGCTCCTCCTCTGAACTCCTGCCCTGAAGGGCCAAACTGGTCATACTCTCGCCTCCTCTTGTCATCTGACAACGTTTCATAAGCTAAAACAAAAAACAAATCATATGATAAGTGTGTGTTTACAGTCTATAGTAACAATCACAGCTTTTGACTACTACATTATTATTTACCTAGCAAATCTTTAGTATATTTTAACAGACCAGTCCTGTAACCACTGACTTTTACCTCTTAATAATGTCCTGTCCTGTTCTGCTCTTATTGTTTCTATGATCCTGTCCTTTGTCTCGTCATGTTTGTGTGTTTCCTGTTGAGGGACTATGTATGCAAATGAGCAGTGTTGCTATAATCCAGCATGTTTATGCCTGTCACTGTTCGATAGATGTTCATTAATGTGCACTGTCCCCATTAAAGAAATAAAAAAGTAGAAAAATAAACATATCCATAATATAATAATCAATGTATTAGAATTCAGTCGAATATCAATTTGTGCCAGATATAGATTGAAGATTGCACAGCATATCTCTGGTATACAGCTGTTGTGTGTTGAACATGTTGACCTGTCAGTCACTCCTCATTTTCATGTTACAACAGGTGCGGGGGTAAAACATGTAAACCGCAGGCAGCTGCTAAAACACCGCCTGACGCCTCTGAAAACTCACCTTCTGCTATTTCTCTGAACTTTGCTTCTGCGTCTGGGCCCTTGTTCCTGTCCGGGTGGTATTTCAGCGCCAGCTTATGGAAGGCTTTCTTGATCTGGCGCTCAGTGGCATCTTTGGGCACCCCCAGGATGTCGTAGTAGTCCCTTTTGGCCCAAATGAATTCTGAAACCAGCAGAATGTGCACTGCCAGGAGCAACATGGACTGCGCTGTGGCCATACTGGCGGTTTGACACTTTTGCAACTGTGAAGAGAGAAAACGTTTGACAGCTACTAACGACACATCACTTACCACACGAAAACACATCCAAAACACTGAAGAATTAGCTGACTGATATTATAAAACATAACTCCCGTTTTAAGTAAAGCGAAAGCGAGACTGCCCCATAGTGCCAACTCACTCTTTGGAGAGGCGGAGACTTTGTGCGCCCTGTTCACTTTAGTAAACTAACCACCCACATTTGTCCAAATAACGCTTCTAAATCAGATTCGAAATATGAGAAAAGCTGAAATTGTTCTCACCAGGAGCCGAAGTGACAGAGAGCCGGGGACACGACGCTTCCAGCCGCCAAGTGCACCAGCTGATCGCGATCGAAAGCTTATAATTGTTGACGCCTAAACATTCCTGAGCCGTAGCACCACGACTCGGAACGCCATTGGTGCGCGTCTTTACGCACTGACTCGGTGCGCTCCGATTGGTGGAAACAATGTGCACATGGAGCGTGGTGCGTTCGCCGTCTCCTCGGATTTTCTAACTTCATGTCAAATACGGACATGGTTCGTACGGACGTAGAAGTGATTGAAACGTGGTAGATTAAAACGAAATGGCTGCTTAATTTAAAACACACTTATATCAGGGGTGTGGTGTGGTTTTAAAAAATGGTACTATCGACAAAATAATATATCAACAAAACATTTCAGCTATGCTTTCAGCCTAGTTTTACATTATCTCCAAATGTACAGTAGCCCATGAATGAGGCATAAATGTAGGTGAAGCAGTGAATTAGGCTAAAAAAAACATCTGGAAATGCTTTAGATATTGGAATGTTCGCTAAATGTTCAGACCTCCTGATAAAGGCTAAAGCCTGTAGTGTTCTGCTCTGTCTGAAACTCAGACAGAAGCCTCATATCTGAGAGAAGTGCTCAGGAGCAGGGCTCCATCAGAGCAGGGGCAGAATCATGGACAAAATAAGCCTATTAAAAAAACGACAACATATATATGCATGGAGGGTTCCATCCCAAGTCCAGCACCCTGAGACTGTACACGAGCCGGAAGGAAGGAGGCCGAGGACTAGTGAGTGTGGGAACCACTGTCCAGGATAAAACATCCAAGCTCCACAAGTACATCAGTGACAAGGCCCAGACTGATGACATGCTCAGAGAATGTCTCAGACAGTGGGGCACAGAGGAAGAGGTGCTGGAGGGACCATCATGGCAGGACAAACCTCTACATGGGGCGAACCACCGAAACATAACTGAAGTGGCTGATATCAAGAAATCCTCCCAATGGCTGTAGAGGGCTGGTCTGAAGGACACACCGAGGCCTCACCCTCACCTTCACCCTGGAGCACAGGAGCCTTGAGCACCCGAGCAATAGAGGCCCAGATCTACCACACCAGAAATGACAGATGCATCTAAAGGTGCAATAATGTAAAGCATGCAGCCTTCAAATCATAAAACATATATTCTTCCGATATGACTGTGGTTTTATTGGTCTGTCCTGCAGCCTTTAATCCAGGTAGGTAATTTGTGATATTTGTGAACCTTGTATCATGTCAAAACCAGGTCTCAAAGGATTCTAATGGCTTTTGGTTTGGGTCTAAACTGGTCCAAATGTGGTCCAGATTCGAAAAAGTGCCACATGTACATGGTTGATCTGGTCTGCTATTGGATTTGTACCCTTGTCTTGGTGGTGCCTGTCCTACTGCTGGTCTCTTTTGGGCTGATTTGGTCTAAATTTGGACCAGCTTTGAATTTTAAGACCATCATTTCCACAAGTTGCTTTTGGGTTTGGAGTCTATTGTATTGTTTTTGGTCTCAACTGATCTATAGATAGATATGGACACATTGAAATAACAAATAACGGCTCATTAAAGGGCCAAGTGCATGGAGCATTTGAGAATGGAGCATGCAATAGTTACACACTGGAGGAAGAGGAGGAAGGACTGCAGGGAAAAAAGGAAAGTTTTTATGGAACAAAAACCTACATTAAAATTTTGAAAACATCTCAGTCCTTTCAATGTCAGTGCTGGAGATCTCATTCCAAACTAAAACAAAATGCTTTTAACTAGGGGTGTGTTCAAAAAATCGATACGGGGATATATCGTCGTGGGCCTCTTGGCGATACACGTATCGATACGGAGGCGTCAGTATCGATATTTTACATGCAACAAACATTATTTATCAAGCTTCAGCAAACTGCGTCTGATAAGTGATCCTTGCAATGCGCATGTCGTATTGTCAGAGGCAGCATTCCTCCTGCACTACAGCCTTGTTAAGGCCATATCTTAAGTTTACTTTCATCAAAGGAGCTACATGTCAGCATACAGCCTTGTTAAGCCATGTTTACATTAATAAACTTAACATCCACCCGCCGGCGGGCGATTACACAACATTAACAAGAGCTCCACCAGCGGGGCAAAATACGCCCGTACTTTGAATTATTGTATATAGAATTCTAGAATCGGAATTCCACCAATCAGATTGCAGCAACAGAACTTAAAGACACTACAAAGCTTTAATGTGTCAAAGCTCAAAGAAGCAGAGAATGTGGGTTGTTCTCGCTTTCAGCAGCAGAACATTTGAGAAGAGAGTTCAGATCTTTCATGAAGACAAAGCTTCACAGACTTCAAAGCTTTGAAGTGTCCACAGACGGACAGACGGACGGACGGACAGACGGACGGACGGACAGCGCCATAGGATAATACGTCCCGTCTTACACAACGGGCGTATAAAAAGTCAAGCCAGATATTCACCGTACTTATTTTTCCAATATTGACATGCTATACATCGTTTGAAAGCTTAATTCCTCAGTAAAACCACCATATCATTCATTTTATGCCACACAGGGAGCCCAAAGAGCCATAACTTATAATTCCCGAAAATATTCATTGCATTTCTTACTTTGAGCCGGTTCTGTCGGTCCGAAACAGGTCCAGTCCAGGAATAACTGTGCTCAATTAGTCCGTAACAGTCCACAGAAAAAGAATATCCAGTTGTTATACGCCCGTTGTAAGACGGGACGTATTATGCTATGGCGCTGTCCGTCCGTCTGTCTGTCTGTCTGTCTGTCTGTCTGTGGACACTTCAAAGCTTTGAAGTCTTTGAAGCTTTGTCTTCATGAAGAGGCAAAAATGTTCTGCTGCTGAAAGTGAGAACAACCCACATTCTCTGCTTCTTTGAGCTTTGACGCATTAAAGCTTTGTAGTGTCTTTAAGTTCTGTTGCTGCAATCTGATTGGTGGAATTCCGATTCTAGAATGTGATGATGTCATACTCATACTCCTACTGCAAGAGCCAGATTTCCCTATTGATTATCCGTCCGTCTGTCTGTCCGTCTGTCCGTCTGTCCGTCTGTCTGTGGACAATTTCTTGTCCGCGCTCTAACTCGACAACCGTCTCACCTAGGAATGTCAAACTTCCAAACTGCACCAACACTTAATTAATTCAAAGTACGGGCGTATTTTGCCCCGCTGGCGGAGCTCTTGTTTTTTTCATAAAATAATTCCATGTGGAGAAATAATCCAAAAAGTCCAAGTTTGTCTGAATGGATGAGCGACGCATCTCTCTACTACTCTCGCTCTTGGTCCTTAGCATAGCTAAACGCTTAGCTCCTGTTAGCGGTGTGGGGTATGTTTGTTTTCTCCACACTCTTAGCTACAAAACAAGCGTATCCAGGCTTCGGTCCGGCTACGGGGCGCCGCGCTACAGCTTGGGGAACAAAACGAGTGCGTCCAGTTAGCGGCGAGGGACATGACCGAGGGACAGTTCCACGGCAAAACCTCTTCAGTCATTGGTTCTTTCAGGAAATGATTGACAGATCTGAGTAGCCTATGAAAAGACGATTTCAGCGGTGGGCCCCATGTGGGGCAGAGGTGCTGTAGTGATAGGCTCCATGCGCTCTGTGTATGGAGACTCTCTCTCTCCTCCTTTTACGCACACTCACAGGTGGAGGCACACGAGACATATGGAGCGAAATTTTTTGGCTTGTTTTAGTTATTTATCTTAAGAAAACATGCCTAAATTTCAGAAGATGGTTTATTTATTATACATTACATCTTATTACAGTTTGGAACATCTGGTACATATTTGAACACTTGTGCCGAGTGCGGCTGTTAACAGGTTAATCAAGGGCAGTTTCTGCCTTACAGCTTCTTCTGTTACACTGGAACTGATGCGCTGCACCAAAATAAAAATAACATTTGAGTAAACATCTGTCTTTTTTTTAAATTATAGGTTACGTAATGTAAAATATCGGGATACGTATCGCCTTGAAGACCATGTATCGGCATACCCCTGTATCGCGAATCGTATCGTATCGAGACCCCTGTATCGCGAATCGTATCGTATCACAAGGTTGTTGGCAATACCCACCCCTACTTTTAACAATGGAGATTATACATTCAAATATATAATAAACCCTCAAACTATATAAAGCCCAGTGATGGAAATGATGAAGATATGAAGAACCATTCAGAGCCTGTTGCAATGCTATGGACGACATTTGATGATTTGGAATGTGAGTAAGTCCTTCAGTTCAACCTGACAGAACACATAAATAACTAATATATATTGTATGTAGATTGTTTTTTGCAAATTGTAAATGGTTTATGTTGTTGTTTGTCTTTTGCCTGTAAATGTCTGAGGACGACGGATGGAAAGTAGCTTCTAGCTAAATCCGTCATATTTACACAATGTCATGAATTTGTACAAAATGTTCATTAATGTGCATTGTCCTCATTAAATTAAATTAAATAAATAACATAAAATAAAAATAAAATGGACCATTCAGACCACAGGAAAGTCACTGCAGCGAAAAATCCTCTGCAGCCCAGAAAATTAACAAGGCCCAAACAGCCCTGGGACTGAATGCTGAGTAAAGAATAAGACAATTGTTGCAAATAAGGTGGACAGAGAGGAAACCAAATGAAGTTAACTAAAAAAACAAAACAAAAAAAAACAGGTATGTTAAGGAGTATGGAGGGTTGTGTACTGACTGCATCACGAGTTAGAAGAAGCACCTGTAGGGTACAGGGCCCATTTTTCTCTGCCTATAGCGACATAAGATCAGAGTCACTGATGCTGGTTGGATGTTTTGTGCATGGAGGCAGCACATTGACTTTTATGCAATGTAGAAAAGCCATGTTGTGATGGAGTTTCAAACGACAATGCTGCGATGCTTTTTTGTTGAAAGGACATTGCTTTATTTCATACTTTGGATGTGTTCAAATGCAATCAATCACTGAAAAAAAGAATATTATAAAAGGGAAAACGTATCAAATGGCTTCACCTCTTGTCTTGAAACTGAGTCTAGTAAAAAGGTAAAAAAAAAAAAAAAGCTCTACCTTAAAGGCTTCTTGTCGACATGAGATTCAAAGGTTTGTTGGTGACTCATAACCAACATAATTTCTCTCATTCTCAAAAGTTCTAAAAACAAAACACACAAATAAGAACACAGATGTATTGTATTTCATGGAGCACCACTGCCAGAAAACCATAGAAAGGGTCAACATCTTAACCCTGACCATAGCTACACAAAGGCAAAGTATCTGATGAAAGGGGCCCCATCATGGCCCATTATCAGGCCTGAAAGTGTGAGAGTGCTCCAAGACTTGAGCCTGTTTCTCAGAACCTGCTACAGAACTATGGAAGATGTTATGATTTGGACAGACCTATTGAACAACATACTGAAATTTTACAAGCAAACGTCCACACAAACTCAGGCAGATGGAGAAGCCAACCCCTCTGGAGCAGGATACACTGGGTCTGTGTTTTCAGCTGGGAACATGAGAGACAGAGACACTTTCTAAAGGGAAATCGACCATTTCAGGACCAGGATGGAACTGACTCTAACCCTGCGACCATGACCAGCTGCGTCTGTGCTTATGGAGGAAAGGGCCACTCATTTTTTAGTCAGTCTGCCATTAATTCCTTTACTTTACTAATTCCTCATGACAGAGATTCATTTTCTGCATTTGACCCAAGATTTTTGGGCCTTTTGGGACTTGCGCACTAAAGTGAAAGTTTGCACCTCATATAACTGGTGATGGGGAAATTAAAAAAAAGGAAAGACTGAAGACGATGGTGGAGGCTGAGACAATGGCTCAGGATGGAACCAAATGGAGAAACTCCATTGTTCAAACCTGATCAAATTAAATGAAGTTACTGTTTACGTTGTTATTCTCGCGTGAGAGAAATTCATTCTCTGCATTTGACCCATTCATCAACCATGTACTGCTGGGGCACCTGTCAGGGTCACTGAGCTGCCACACACACAAGCAAAGTGTTGCTGTGAAGTGTGAGTGCTGATTCCTCCCCTCATATTCACACTTTGAATAGTCTGTTGCCTTTATATTCCTTTGTGTGTCTTGGATAATTGTTTCAGGCCTGGAGTGGTTCAGATTTGAGTGAAATTGTTATTGTCTTGTGGAATATGCTGATTCTAACCTTAACTCTTTTGAAATCTTTTCTCATTGCAGATATAAACTGTCACTTAACCTTTAAACTCTTCACAGGTCCCAAAGTCTGCTGTTTATTGTGAGTATGTCTCTACACACACTTATTAACACACTAATCCTACACAAGCACAAACGGTGAGTCTAATCCGGCCCCAGAGGTCCCTGTGTGTCCCTTTGTGCCAGTCCCCAGCCTGGATGAATGAAGAAAGTCTTTGCCATAAAAGTCCGTATGTTTTTCCCTCACTCAGTTCTGTACTCTGTACCTTTGGTAAATATCATAATATCCTCATATCATCATTTTAAGTAAAGTCATAGTTTGTGAACAAAAGTTGAAAAGAAAAGCAAAAAATACAGAATGTCGCAGAGAAAGAAGTCTCTCAAATCCAGGGACAGTTTATCAACTATTGTGTACAACAAAGACTAATTTAGAGAAGTACTGATCCCTTTAATGATCACTAAAACCTACTGAACTCCCTCTACATATGTTATTCATGTGCTGCGTAACTACAGGAGTGTTACCATCTATTACCACAATGCCTTAGAGCTGGGCTGTCCTTTTACAACATGAAGGGGTTTTTTTAGACAGAAATGGGAGTATCTGAAATGAGCTTTTAACGCCATTTTCTGCAGTTAAATCTTCTTCACTCCTTTCTCTAAAAGCCTATTGATCCTGTTCTAGGTCCAATTTGTTTGAGTGCACTTAATTCTGCTCGTATATAGATGTATATTTCATTCAGGACTATCTACAAATGATTTCTCTCACGGTGTTATTTCTCATAAATAATATGTTTCCATCCATCTTCTCCCGCAGAATCCAACTGGGTCACGGGGGCAGTTTGCTGCCCAAATCTCACAGTACCTGACCCCCTATGAACCCCTCTGCAGGTGGAGCCCACAGGAGGGAATAATATATTTATTTGCATAAATTCTATAATTATAATTGAAACATTTACATTCCTTTTGTTAGTGGTGAGGATGTGGTTCTTATGTGACTAGAGGAGTGTTATAGGGAGGGCCATATCATTGTGAACATTTGTATTAATTATTTGGTTGGATTGAAAAATTCCTCCAAGAGACAATATTTTGTATAAACTCTGTGCAGTTATTTGAATTTCATTAACAGCTTTTCATTGCATCAGAAGTGTTGTTTTTAAATGGGCCACTATGAGTCAGGATGTTCACTCACCATTAAAATACCACAAATAGGCCTAATATTATGTCTTATGTATACACTCAAAAAAGCCAGATTGTGTGTCTGCTTGATTAATCAAAGTGTAATATGTAGTATCTACCATATCTAATTATGTTTTGTGGTTGAACATCATTAAGTTATGCTATTTTAGCATGATATGCAAAAACCTGACACTTACTAAATTCAGTCATGCTGACAGAACATGAAGTATTTGAGGTGAGAGAGCCATTTGCGTGTACAACTCCACAACAGAAGATGGCAGTAAGGTGCAAGTCGCAGAAGAACATGAACATCCTCTTTGGTAGCAAGTGGCTTAACACGTGGAAGAAAGACAAGCGCGCTCATTGTTATTATGCCACTGTTGTTGCACTGATGCTCATTATTTTCACTGTTGCACTGATGCTCACTGTTCAGTTTTGACTGCTTGGACAATGTGCGCATGTGTTTTTTTTGTTTGTTTGTTTTTTGCATTTGAGCTTGAGGATGCGGTCATTTTGGAGGGGGCAGAGGTCCTCATTGAACTCGGATCACTCTTGAGTGGAAGTGTTACTATTTCAGAACTGTATGGAATTGTTCATAGTTCAAAAATGGACAATGCAAGCAACAATATAGGCAGGTAAAAGAAATGCATGTAAAACATAGCACCACAATCTTTTCTGTTAAGTTAACAAAGTTGTCAAGGACATAAGCTTTGAAGCACCTTTATTGTAATAAAAAATGAAGAAGCATTTGCTGTGGCTTTAGTGTATTTTCTTTGTGTACTAGTATATCTCATTTGAAATGGAATTTAGAAGGCACATTTGCTATACATTTGTATGTATGCAATGTACTTTTGCGATAAAGCCAGTGGAATGCATAACCATAATTAGGTTGAAAAGACCTTTAAAAATTATGTTGGCTTCACCTCTTATAATAAAGTTACAGTAACAAAAACACATTATGTCAGCCTAGCACATTTACATTGATGTCACTCAACAAATCCATCATAACTTTAACATGTTCGTTCAACATGTTTGATTTAGGTGTGGGTGACCCGATTTAATGGGGTAGGAACAACTATAATTTATATGATTCACTCAACAAAACAATGTCTTGCTAAATGAGCGCGTTATAATTGAGTGGAAATACTTTCCATAATTTTTTTATGTTCCCCCAACAAATTATTTTTTTGAGTGTACATGCTCTTTTTTCTGTCATTTGTGAACTAGCAATGACTGATTTTCAGCAGCAGCGGGAATATTGGTACTGACTGGAGCCACATGTCTACAGTCCCTGACAAAAGTCTTGTCTCTTATCCATTTTGTAGATCCAAAAGCTTATAACCTGACTTTAAATGAATCGATTGGTTTTAGAAATGTCTCATATTAAAGCTAAAACCCTCCCAAATTATGCTCAATATACTAAAATAAATTTGCTTCACTGAAGAAACATTGATCATTTAATGAACACAGAAAGGTCAGATTTTGGCAAGACAAAAGTTTTGTCGCCTACAGAAAACTGAACAAATAATTGACTTCAAATACAAAAATCTGTTGCATAACGTCAGTGAATTATGTAGTGGTGCTGTGAGCTCCATATTTAATATCTTGTATGACTTCCATGAGCTTGAAGGACTACATCCATGCGGTTCGACAATGATTCATACAATTTGTTGATGAAGTCATCAGGAACAGCAAAGAAAGCGTCTCACAGCCTCCAGAGTTCATCAAGATTCTTTGGTTTTGCCTTCCGTGCTTCCTCTTTCATTCTACCCCAGACCTGCTCAGTGATGTTCATGTCTGGTGACTGGGCCAGTCCTGGAGCACCTTGATCTTCTTCACCTTGAGGAACTTTGATGTAGAGATAGAAGTTTGCGATGGAGCACCATCCTGCTGCAAAATGTGACCCCTTTTATGGTTGGGAATGTAAGAGGTGCTAATACTTCTTGATATTTTAGGCTATTGATTTTGCCTTCACCCTGCAAATGTCTCGCACACCCCCATACTGGATGGAACCCCAGACCATGAGTTTTCCGCCACCAAACTTAACTGTTTTCTTGGTGAATCTTGGATCCATGTGGGCTCCAGTAGGTCTCCTGCAATATTTGCGGCGGCTGTGATGTAATTCAACCGAGGATTCATCTGAGAAATCCACCTTCTGCCACTTTTCCAGTGTCCATCCTTTTAGCAGGCTGTGGGCCTTGGCAAATGCCACACAGTTTTTTTATTGCCTTTTGTTTAGTGCTGGTTTCTGTGCACTGATTCGACCATGGAGGCCATTTCCAGACAGAATTCTACAATTTGTTCTGGTTGACACAGGGACTTGAGGTGACCAGGCCTGGTGGAGCTCTGCTGCGGTGGAAAAGGGGCCTTGGATTTTCCAATCAACAAACGGTCCTCCTGAGCAGTTGTCTTGTGGGGTCTGCCGGACCTGGGCTTGTCAAAAACATCTCCAGTCTTTTCAGATCTTTTTCTTATTCTTTGTACTTGACGCTGAGACACATTGAAGGTGTCAGCCACCTCAGCAGTGGATCTGGTCTTCAGCCTCTTGATAATTAACGCTTTGGTCTCAGGGTGGATCTTAGGCAGGTTGTCAGAGGTCAAGTTGCAGTTGATGTGAGGGTCTGGTGTGCTGGGGTTCTTTTTATACACACCCACTAAGTGACTGATCAGTAACTGATCACAGGTGAGGCTGGAATCTAGGACTGGGTGCATCATGTGACAAGGAGACAAGACTTTTGTCTTGCCAAAATCTGACCTTTCTGTGTTCATTAAATGATCAATGTTTCTTCAGTGAAGCAAATTTATTTTAGTATATTGAGCATAATTTGGGAGGGTTTTAGCTTTAATATGAGACGTTTCTAAAACCAATCGATTCATTTAAAGTCAGGTTATAAGCTTTTGTTTCTACAAAATGGATAAGAGACAAGACTTTTGTCAGGGACTGTACTTTATGCTTTGAGGGAGGATTAAAATGTGTTCCTCATTATGCCTGGACACACATCATTTCCTCATTTTTTTTAAGCTAATGAAAACATTGTATAATTTCTTGATTGTATATTCCATATCTTGAATCAGTGATGACCACAGGCACTTGTTCTGCCTGATTAGTGCATCTGCTTATCTGTTCAAGCACAGCCAAAAGCATTAAGATTTACATTTACTGTGACTGATTACAACTCTGCTTCTCTGAAGTGTCATGTAAATGCCTCTTATGGATTTTAAATGCTTAAGCTTTTGAACTGTGGAAGAAAAATGGGCAATGATACAGAAGTTGTTTTTTTTTTTATTCAATACAATGCAATGCAATGCAATACAAATCACATTTCAAATCTATATACATACAGGAAAAACATGTTTTGCCAGGGTTTTTGCTTAAACCACTGCATTAGATTATGTCAATAGCCGTCCACATGGTTCTTACCAATATGTCATATTTTACAGCACTTTTTATACGCCCGTTGTGTAATACGGGACGTATTATGTTATGGCGCTGTCCGTCCGTCCGTCTGTCCGTCTGTCCGTCTGTGGACACTTCAAAGCTTTGAAGTCTTTGAAGCTTTGTCTTCATGAAAGATCTGAACTCTCTTCTCAAATGTTCTGCTGCTGAAAGCGAGAACAACCCACATTCTCTGCTTCTTTGAGCTTTGACACATTAAAGCTTTGTAGTGTCTTTAAGTTCTGTTGCTGCGATCTGATTGGTGGAATTCCGATTCTAGAATTCTATATACAATAATTCAAAGTACGGGCGTATTTTGCCCCGCTGGCGGAGCTCTTGTTACGACCTGTTGACTATAGATTAGAAGGGATTTCACTTAATAACATCATAAGCATGGTGAGGAAACTGAATCCAGCCAGTGAAATATAATTAAAATGGAACTGGAACTGAGATGAGCGAAACAAAAACAGACACATGAGTCATGCATCATCAGTACTTCACCACACACTAATCCAATACACATAATACCGATACCATACGAATCTGCAAAGAAACTTACTATTGAAATAGCCTGTACCCATGGTTCAGATGTATCAGTTTCTTTTTCATATACAGAGATTTATTTTCAATCAGATGTCCAGGTTTTAGCTGTAGTAAAAGTATATCCATGGATTGGTGCAGCTGTTGAGACTGGCCAGCAGCATGATGATGACAAAAATTGGACCTGTAAAGAGAATTGAGGTGTTGATAAAGACCGGAAATGGATTATTAAAAAAAACACCAGAGATGTGTTTATTACCTTCGGTTGGAGCAGTGCTTGGGCTCCATGCTGTCCATAACTGGACAACAAAGAATGGACTCCAGCAAACGGTGTACGCCATTATAATTACAAATGTCATTTTGACTGTTTTCAGCATGGCACTGGACACCCCCTTAGGACCTGCGCGCAGGGGTCGTGCTTGGAGCGCTTTTTTCTTCATGTTGAGGTAAATTGTTGTACATATTCTCATCTGGCAGAAGAGTAAGATGACAGCAGGCAAAGCAAACACTGACAGAGTGATCCAGCTAATGTATATCCGCCGTCCCCAGGGCTCTATGAAGGTGGCCCAGCAGTCAAACTGCTTCTCTTCGACCTCCTGGAGTGAGAAGATGAAGAGCTGAGGCGCGCTGAACACCAGCGAGATCAACCACACGGCGCCTATAGAGAGATGCCTCTTAAATGAGCCCTTAAAGAAAGACACCATGGGTTTACAAACGGCATGGTAACGATCGATGGTCATAGCCACGATCATGTATGCAGAAGCAAACATCCCAACCACCTGCAGGTATTTCACCGAACGGCACACAAAGTCTGTGCCTTTAAACCTGTGCGTAATTTCCATGGATAACTGTGGCAACACTTGAAAAAATGCAACAACCAAGTCCGCAAAACACAAATGTAAGAGAAACAGTTGAGTTTTGTTTTTTTTCCTCTTCTTCCAGAGTGTATTCAAAAAGAAAAAATTACCACAAGCAGCAAAGAGAAACACCAAACCCAAAACTCCAGCTCGGATGAGCGCAAAACGTTCGTACTCATTTATACCCTCATCTGCCGCTTTTCGAGAGCTGTTGTTGCTGGAATCCATTTGCTGAAAATTCCACTGGCTCTATGTTTCAAGATCTAACTGTCTGTCCCTCAAGAACAGAAAAAGTAGATGCGCGCAGTTGACTTTCATGTCCTCCTGACGCACGACGGAGGTTCAGCGCAGCAGCTGCAGGAGGCGGGAGACCACTGGACTGAAGAAGAAACTAAAATATTGTCCACACATTTCATACAGAAAAAGGTTTAGATTGTGTAAGACGTATTGTGTGCTGCTTTTATGAGGCATCAGTGCACTTAGTCATGATGAAAGCTTTGACATTTATAAAGATAATGGGTGATGCATGAAATACCCCCCTCCTTTCAATAATAGTTCTATGCTTCCAACATGCACTAAAGGGCGCTTTTCACTCTCCCCTGTTCTGCCCTTTAGCCCGCAAAGCAAATACAATTACTGTTATAAAAATCAAGCCTAAAACGCCTCTTCGTGATGTAGCGCAGTGTTAAAACCCTTTCTTCTCTTCATCTTAATTATAATCTGTCCACTATTGTTCACACACAACGTCCACTAATTATATAACTGCTTATGCATATGTAACTGCTTCAAACAGAAACTTTCAAAACTGTTTTCTGCACAATAGTTTGTTTGTTTGTTTGTTTTTGTTTTTTTTACTTGAAGGTGCCACTTATCGTTTTTCTTCTGATACTACTCAACATTGAATCTGAGGGAAAGTAACTCCAGCGATAGCATAAATATGTCCTGCATATGTTTAAAAATAGTCAGTGCATGACAAAAGTCCGAATAAATATCCTAATATTATTTACAAAAACAACCAAGGGCTTGCTTTTACCTACTTGCCTGCTACCACACATAAATTCAACTAAAATAAAATAAAATACCTAATCCTGGCCCAGATTGCGAATGGGGCATTTTAGAGTCTTTACTACAAACAAATATAACTTTGTTAGGTTTACTGGGTCATAAAATAAATATCTATAAAATTGCAGTAGGTGCTCTTCGCGGGTTAAGGGTGAAATTATAACTTTGTGTTTCCCATCGTGCAAATTGAAGGTTGGACACTGTTGGTCTCCATGGTGCTGAACTAACTTTAACTGGACACAGGATTCACAAAGGTTATAATAATATTTTAGTTCGCCTGGCCCTAATGTGACCCCCACATCCTCAGATTTTCATTTTAGTTACATGTTTACGTGCTTTTTAACAGATTTTTTTCGTTTGGATTTCAGCAGGATGAAAACCAAACCCTTTACCCCCGCCTCGTGGTCATTTTGCGGTACTGCAAACTTAAGGAGCGCGACGTCACTTCCGGTTTTCTTCCTGTTTGTTTCTAGCATCATCCACACCTTCCCTGGTGAATCCTCAATGAAATACTGGCATTTTATAAAGGTAATACATCTACTGTCATAAGGCTGTTAGTTTATTAACCTTACATTTCTCTACAAGGATCACGTAGGCCTATTTATGCTGCGTACTTCAGTCAGATTACCGATAAACTCGCTAACATTACAGGGCAGACACATTAGTTAATTAATAAACAGTCAAAACAAACGGATTTGATTTGTGCAATGCGTTCTTTAATTGTCCACTGAACATAAGGGATTATTAATTCACGTTGAGCCTTTTGCAAACATGTCACGTTTCTCATAGACATGTACCCATGTCCATGACGGGACAGTGTCCATTGTGCCGTTTAGCTAGTCATTCTTCGTCCAAAGGTCCTGTATGGTCTTGCGTAACAGTAATTTACTCTCAATGACATCTGACAGCCACTTCTCCCTGAAAACCACCTTTCCAGCCCTGTGTATCAGTCTGTTCGACTCGATCACGTAATGCACGTCCACTGGCTGCGCCTCCGGGTGAACTTTATTCACGGCGAAATAAACACTGGCTGTTCCCACGATTGGTTTCTGCGCAGTCGGAGTGCTGAAGCGGGCCCGGTAGTGATAAAACGTGAAAAACTCCTCTTCAGTTACGCCCAAATAGTCCAAACTGTAAACCCAAGCAGAGGACAGGTCCCATGTTTTGATGTACTCGTAAATTTGCCTCTGTCCAGCTTCGACAGTAAAATCCTCGCTTGAAATCCACGCGGTGCTTTCTGCGGCGTCCTGGTTCCTCGCTGTGGTGTAGGGGTCCTTTAAGGCTTTCACGAGATGAGCTGACTCAGGTGCCAAGTCTTTACATTTTAAAGTGCGATCCATTGTCTCCTCCTACCAGATTTAAAGCAAATGTGTCATTAACCTGCGTGTTTTGTCTTCAGCCGGCCTCTGTTTAGATGTGCGCTGTTGCTATGACAACCTGGAGGCGCACGGGGCCCTCTGTTGGTGCACTTGGCTGTTTAATTTAGTGTGCAAGTGGAATATAAACACCATTTTAAAGCTGCACAATGTAACTTTATGGTTTGTGGTCCGCTTTCTGCTCGTCTCTATGCATATTGTTATTGCTTTGCATAAAATTTTCCACCTACGGCATTAAACATTCATCTCCATATTGACAAGCACACCAGGCATAGTTACTGGTTAGATCTGTGGTCAGATGAGCCTGATCACAGATAGAATGTATGCTTCTTCTAGATATATTTTATCTTAAATTTAATGAATAGGCCTATAGCGTGATATATATGTTTAGTGCTATATTCCGGAGTATTCCAGGCAAAAGCCGGTGGGGAAATGTGCACCTTAAAGATATAAAGACAAACTTATATAAATCACCACACCATCAACTATATTATTGTTTTATGTTTCACCTTAAACATGTTTCTTGTTTGTTAATTTTTTTATTCACAATAGCAAAAAAACTTATTCTGATTCATTAAGTGTAACATTTTCTTGCTAGGTATTAATTTCTTTATTCTATCTTAATTTTTTACAGAAACAAGTGAAGCAACTGACAGATTGGTTTTGGATTTCTATAGCTAACGAAGCCTGGCCCAGCAGAATGGTGCACTGTTCTCTACAACAACATCCCAAGTCCTGCTGAAGAAACACGTTTTCCGTTCACCACTGCTGCCCTCCTTTTACGCATGTCGCGAATCAGGACCACTATAGACAGTGTCACAAAGGCGGTGGGGAGTGCAGATTTCATTTCTAGGTTTTCTCGGCTTAAACCTGGAAGTTTAGCAGTGGACAGCCCTCACGTTGAGAAGGTTTTAGTTAGAGCAGAAGCAATAACACCAAATGGTTCAGAAGAAGCGACTCAAAACCACCCAGAAATTCAAAATATTGAGACCAAAATGAAAGAAGAAGAGGGTGAGAAAGACAAGGATGAACAAACCCAAAACATTTCAGAAAAAGCTTTTGGGGCTTGCAAGAAATCTGCCTCAACCTCAAGTGCATCTGTGCCAAGTTCCTCTACAAACGTGGCCAAACAAACTCTACAGATTTTTCACCCAACTGGATTTTCAAGTAACATGGACGAGACCTACAAAACACTAGCGACCCATATTAATAGTTACTTCGGGAGCAATGCAGGAGATAATGATAGACTAAAACAAGTATCTGAAAAGCCTGCTGTTCATATTGCATTTCAGTCATCCAAGGAACCAGTGCCAGTTATGTCTCCAGTAGCAGAAACTAAAAGCATTGAGACCTGTACAACCACGCCGATCCCAGAAAATCAAAGTTTATCTAAAGACATCACTACTCCACCTCCCTCTGCTCCTGTCCCAGCTGCAGCATCCAAAAAAGGCTTCACTCACTATCTGTCCTACCCCAGGCCGAGCGTTCAGGCATTCGTTGGCAGTTACATAGCTCCCCTGGTCCCGAAATTCAGAAGTGAAAGTAAAGTTGAGGTGGCGGAGAAAGAGAAAGCTCCAGTGATCGTGTCAGCTGAACAGAAACCAGGAGAGAAAATTGAAAGTGAAGAAGAGAAAAAGGAGAAAGCCAAGCAGCTCCTCATAAGTCAAAGAGAGAAGGTACCTGCTGTGAATTGTATTTTCATGTCACAGTCACTTCAGGAGTGGGTTATTTTATATAATCACAATATATTTTGGAATCCCAGTCACAATATTTTGCACAATCCATCAGAAATGTGCTTTAATAAGTGTGTAATTGTCTTGGTTGAGATTTAGTATCACACAAAACAGGAATAGACTGGAAAAAACTGCAGAATTATTGCATATATTATATTACTTTTGAATGGAAAAATCACATTTTTAAGCTGGGCTCTGCAAGTGATTTAGTTCTACATTTTATAACAATGTTTACATTGATTAAGTATTAATTACACAATGATTAACTTCTCCAAGGCTGCATTTAAATAGAATTTTTCTTTGGTTATTTCCCAGATAATCGCCAGAGTGAGTGTGGACAATCGGACCAGAGCGTTGGTGAAGGGTTTACAGAGAGTCACTGATGTTCAGCTTCTCACCACTCGAGTCGAGGAGCTCAGTTTTCACCTCCTCGAGTTCCCAGAGACGCGGGGCGTAGCGATCAAGGTTGGCTAGATGTTTTATAACATTTGATTTTATTGATATGAGTAGCAGTTAGAGTTTTCCTCAACCCAACCCAAAACATGCACTGTGGGTGTGAAAGTGGTGTGTGTGAGAGTGTTGGTGGTGCTCACTACCATTGGTCTGGAGTGAATGAACAATCCTGTGTTAATAAAGCTCTGTAAAGTGTCTTTGAGGACATGTGTCTGTGAAAAGTGCTATAGCTGTTGTTGTAAGGCGACCCTGGGTGTCCAGAAAGGCGCCAAAAATAAATAAAATGCATTTCCATTTTCTGTCAGTAGTGTCTACAAAGATGCAAAGATCGATGCTCTTGGAAAATATAAAATCGCCTCTCACCTAAAGAATGAATTAAAATGAATGTAGCATACAGCTTGTAATGGTTGTTTTCAGATTCTACAATGTGATGATGTCCCCTGTTCTTTAAGTGGTATTTTTGTTTGAAAAATTCACAAACGTTAACCCTGGTAATTTTTAGTAATGACCGTAACGGTGATGTCCAGTCTAGAACCCACAATATTACAACCAAAATCTGCATTTTAACCATATTATTTTTAGCTCCACTCATCAGTATTAAATGTAATTGGCCAAAGGAAGGTTGTAATGCAACTGCAACTTTATTTATAACGCACTTTAAAAACAACACAGGTTGACCAAAGAGCTACAGAATGTAGTTAAATAACGACAATAAGAACAATAAAACAGCTTATGACTAAAGTCTAGGGGTGTGTTCAAAAAATCGATACGGGGATACATCGTCGTGGGCCTCTTGGCGATACACGTATCGATACGGAGGCGTCAGTATCGATATTTTACATGCAACAAACATTATTTATCAAGCTTCAGCAAACTGCATCTGATAAGTGATCCTTGCAATGCGCATTTCGTATTGTCAGAGGCAGCATTCCTTCTGCACTACAGCCTTGTTAAGGCCATATCTTAAGTTTACTTTCATCAAAGGAGCTGCATGTCGGCATACAGCCTTGTTAAGCCATGTTTACATTAATAAACTTAACATCCACCCGTGCGCCGGCGGGCGATTACACAACATTAACAAGAGCTCCTCCAGCGGGGCAAAATACGCCCGTACTTTGAATTATTGTATATAGAATTAAGTTAGAATTTGTCAAACCTAGTTAAAGATGAATTGTTGGTGCAGTTTGGAAGTTTGACATTCCTAGGTGAGACGGTTGTCGAGTTAGAGCGCGGACAAGAAATTGTCCACAGACAGACGGACAGACGGACAGACAGACGGACGGATAATCAATAGGGAAATCTGGCTCTTGCAGTAGGAGTATGAGTATGACATCATCACATTCTAGAATTGGAATTCCACCAATCAGATTGCAGCAACAGAACTTAAAGACACTAAGCTTTGAAGTGTCCACAGACGGATAGACGGACGGACGGACAGCGCCATACCATAATACCATCCATCCATCTTCTCCCGCTTAATCCGGCTGGGTCTCATAGCACCTGACCGCCCCTATGAACCCCTCTGCAGGTGGTGAGCCCACAGGAGGGTGGACAACATGGTCCTTGATGTTAGTTCATAGGGGTGCGGGCATGTTTTGGGTTGATGGGGGAAACCGGAGCACCCGGAGGAAACCCATCCAGACACGAGGAGAACATGCAAACTCCACACAGACGACCCGGGGATCGAACCCGCAACCTTCTTGCTGTGCCGCCCGACATACCATAATACGTCCCGTCTTATTACAACGGGTGTATAAAAAGTCAAGCCAGATATTCACCGTACTTATTTTTCCAATATTGACATGCTATACATCGTTTGAAAGCTTAATTCCTCAGTAAAACCACCATATCATTCATTTTATGCCACACAGCCCAAAGAGCCATAACTTATAATTCCCGAAAATATTCATCGCATTTCTTACCTTTGAGCCGGTTCTGTCGGTCCGAAACGGGTCCAATCCAGGAATAGCTGTGCTCAATTAGTCCGTAACAGTCCACAGAAAAAGAATATCCAGTTGTTATACGCCCGTTGTAAGACGGGACGTATTATGCTATGGCGCTGTCCGTCCGTCCGTCCGTCTGTCTGTCTGTCTGTCTGTCTGTCTGTGGACACTTCAAAGCTTTGAAGTCTTTGAAGCTTTGTCTTCATGAAGAGGCAAAAATGTTCTGCTGCTGAAAATGAGAACAACCCACATTCTCTGCTTCTTTGAGCTTTGACACATTAAAGCTTTGTAGTGTCTTTAAGTTCTGTTGCTGCAATCTGATTGGTGGAATTCCGATTCTAGAATGTGATGATGTCATACTCATACTCCTACTGCAAGAGCCAGATTTCCCTATTGATTATCCGTCCGTCTGTCTGTCCGTCTGTCTGTCCGTCTGTCTGTGGACAATTTCTTGTCCGCGCTCTAACTCGACAACCGTCTCACCTAGGAATGTCAAACTTCCAAACTGCACCAACAATTAATTAATTCAAAGTACGGGCGTATTTTGCCCCGCTGGCGGAGCTCTTGTTTTTTTCATAAAATAATTCCATGTGGAGAAATAATCCAAAAAGTCCGAGTTTGTCTGAATGGATGAGCGACGCATCTCTCTACTATTCTCGCTCTTGGTCCTTAGCATAGCTAAACGCTTAGCTCCTGTTAGCGGTGTGGGGTATGTTTGTTTTCTCCACACTCTTAGCTACAAAACAAGCGTATCCAGGCTTCGGTCCGGCTACGGGGCGCCGCGCTACAGCTTGGGGAACAAAACGAGTGCGTCCAGTTAGCGGCGTATTACGCATGACCGAGGGACAGTTCCACAGCAAAACCTCTTCAGTCATTGGTTCTTTCAGGAAATGATTGACAGATCTGAGTAGCCTATGAAAAGAGGATTTCAGCGGTGGGCCCCATGTGGGGCAGAGGTGCTGTAGTGATAGGCTAGCTCCATGCGCTCTGTGTATGGAGACTCTCTCTCTCCTCCTTTTACGCACACTCACAGGTGGAGGCACACGAGACATATGGAGCGAAATTTTTTGGCTTGTTTTAGTTATTTATCTTAAGAAAACATGCCTACATTTCAGAAGATGGTTTATTTATTATACATTACATCTTATTACAGTTTGGAACATCTGGTACATATTTGAACACTTGTGCCGAGTGCGGCTGTTAACAGGTTAATCAAGGGCAGTTTCTGCCTTACAGCTTCTTCTGTTACACTGGAACTGATGCGCTTCACCAAAATAAAAATAACATTTGAGTAAACATCTGTCTTTTTTTTAAATTATAGGTTACGTAATGTAAAATATCGGGATACGTATCGCCTTGAAGACCATGTATCGGCATACCCCTGTATCGCGAATCGTATCGTATCGAGACCCCTGTATCGCGAATCGTATCACAAGGTTGTTGGCAATACCCACCCCTACTAAAGTCAGAAACTAATAAAACCACAAAACAAAATGAATAGAACAGAATCTAATAAAAACAATCCAAAACTGTGTCAAAAGCCAAAGTGAACAAGTGCGTTTAAGAAGAGATTTAAAAACAGGTACAGAAGAGGCTTGTCTAAAGTGCAAAGGCAGCTCCTTCCACAGTTTTGCTGCAGCCACCACAAAGGCCCTGTCCCCTCTGAGCTTCCGGCTGGTCTTTGGCACAGTCAGGAGGAGCTGGTCCGCCGACCCCAGAGGCCGTGCAGGAGTGTAAGGACGGAGGAGCTCAGAGAGGCACAGCGGGGCGGCACCATTCAAACACTTAAACAAACAAACAAAAAACGTTCAGAATGGATCCTAAAGTGCACAGGCAGCCACTGAAGGGAGGGTAAAATGAGGGTGATGTGAGGGTTAGGGTTGGTTATTGTTATTATATTAGTAATATCACGTGAAACCCGGCAATTGGTCCTTGACATAACAAATTCTTCTGATTTAGTCGAGCGTCCTGCCCACCCTGCTGCGTCTGCGCCAGGCGAAGGACCTGCCCCTGCAGTCGGCCGTGAGGGAGGCTCTGGCTGTGGTCGGATACACAGACCCGGTGAAAGGCAGAGGCATCAGAGTGCTGGCTATAGATGGAGGGGGA
Organism: Odontamblyopus rebecca; assembly: GCA_030686955.1. NCBI lineage: Eukaryota > Metazoa > Chordata > Actinopteri > Gobiiformes > Gobiidae > Odontamblyopus > Odontamblyopus rebecca. Next base: position 2,466,864 of record CM060653.1, on the reverse strand, counting down.
ACCAGGTACGTTTACTACATCAGTTAATCACCTTCAAATTTAAGTAATCATCAATAAGAGAGCTCTGTTCGGTCTGTTTAAAACGAGTTAACGAGCATCCGGCAGACCAAAGTGTGAGTCTCATTCTTGCTCATTCGTGCTTTCTAATTTGTTGTCTTGTAATGAATGCAAAATTACAATTGTAAAAGTAATATTTGTTTGAACTTATATACATATATATCTTACTTAATTAAAACTGCAATGTGATACCAACACTTTCTGTCTTCCCAGAGGTCTCCTGGCTCTACAGACTCTGAAAAAACTTGAGAATCTGACTGGTAAAAGAGTCCATGAGCTGTTTGACTACATCTGTGGAGTCAGCACTGGTATTTCTTTCTTTTTTTTCTTATGGCAGGTCAGTGTTAGTAAATCTCTCTCTAATAGCTGACACTTCCTGTTTCTTCCTCTTCTTCGTAGGTGCCATCTTGGCGTTTATGTTGGGCATTTTTCGGATCCCGCTGGAGGAGTGTGAGCTGATGTACAGGAAGCTGGGCTCAGATGTTTTTAAGCAGAACGTCATTTTGGGGACAGTGAAAATGGGCTGGAGCCACGCGTTTTACGACAGTGAAATGTGGGAGAACATCCTCAAGTCAGTGCTCTTGTCTAATTAAGTATTTTTTTTTGTCTGTTTTATCTCTTTTCCTGATTGGTCCAAACTGTGTGTTCACAGGGAAAGAATGGGTGAGGGAAGTATGATTGAGAGTGCCAGGGATCCACACTGTCCAAAAGTAAGTTATGTGGTAGTTTTAGGATTATTCAGAGTTTTGTCTATTGTGATTAGATTGTATCTTTTTTTTTAAAATAAAAATAACATGGCTATAGCTGTTGTAGGTGTCCAGAAAGGGGCTAAATAAATCAAATGCATAAATATTACACTTCCTCAGAAACATACCTTGAGTTGTTTAATTCACACATGTTTGAGTAAGTCTTTAGTCTAGTGAAGGTGTTTGGAGTTGTTTTCTGTTTAATTGAACGAACTCAGCATAAATATGCAGGGATTTTGTGTTAAACATGTGTGAATGAATCAACATTATAACATGGATCAGAAAATAATGTAATATGGACTCTTTAAAATCAAGATTCATAAACATTCAGTGAGTCTTACTTCAAAAATTTATATAAAAAAATAAATAAATACAAAACTTTTGGTTGGTTACCAAGTTATTGTATCCTTTGCAAATTGCTTAATGCACCCATTCATGTACTAAATTTGATTCTATTGTTATATATGTTCTATTGATCAGTCTGTATAACCCCTATAAAAACAAAGTAAGAATAGATGTCTGTGGAATCCATTGGGGGTCGGTTAAACCAGCTTTTCAGAATGATAAAACTGCTTACTTAATCGTACTTCCAGGTGTAATGTTATTGTATTCCTGTTGCTAGTCTCATTTTTTCCTGAATCTTCCGCCTCTGTCCATTGTCACGTGCAGCACTGTACTTTGTCTCCACTAGGTGTCAGCAGTCAGCACCATTGTGAACAGGGGTTTGCCTCTGAAGGCCTACGTATTCAGGAACTACCGTCTCATGCCTGGAGTGAGATCCCACTACCTTGGAGACTGCAAACACAAAATGTGGCAGGCGATCAGGGCCTCCTCCGCCGCTCCGGGATACTTCCAGGAATTTGTCCTCGGAAAAGATCTCCATCAGGTATGACGGACACATGGGAAAACTGGGAGAGATGCTTAATATAGTTCAGCTAATATTTGTGTCTGCATATTTGAGAGGTGCGAGGAGCCCAAAACACATGAAATACAAAGAGAGCGTAAGTGTTTTTTTAATTGTGGAATGTGCTGATATAAACATTTATTTTCACATGTCAAAGCTGATTATTATACCATATACAGAAAAACACAAATCCATTATTGATGTACTGTATTATATTACTGCACAACCGTATCTTTTAAAGTTGTATTGTGTACATTTTCTGACCTGCTATTCCCTTGTCTCAATACTGATGTGCCTAGAATAGTTAAACTTATCAGCCCTGCATTTATTCATATATTATTATTGCTCAAAAACATGTAAAACGTGTCTTCTTATAGTGGCCATGGTTGCCTCTTCACAGGTCTGACCTCTAATATAACAAGAGCTCCTCCAGCGGGGCAAAATACGCCCGTACTTTGAATTATTGTATATAGAATTAAGTTAGAATTTGTCAAACCTAGCAACAGAACTTAAAGACACTACAAAGCTTTGTTAAAGACACTACAAAGCTTTGAAGTGTCCACAGACGGATAGACGGACAGACGGACGGACAGCACCATACCATAATACGTCCCGTCTTATTACAACGGGTGTATAAAAATAATTGAGATCAAATGTAAAATTAAATGAGATGATGACTATTCCTTCCCATTGATACTTTGCAGTGACTTCATGCTGGGGGTAAATTTCTGTGCATTTATATTTGGGGAGTGTTCATTAATTGTCACAATACACACATTAGCAGTGTAACGACAATTTTATCCTAACCTTTTGTCGTTTCTGGGTGCCGGGGATCCAGGCATAACACGCTTCAGAGTCCAGGTTGTGATAGGAAAAAGATTTGGGGGGAAGCACTGATTTATGCCAGGAGTGATAGTCCAAACTGTGTGACCTCCTGTCAGCCATACACCCAGTGCACAGGCACCTGTGCGCTCCACCCTGCCCCCTTGTGGCCAAGCCAAACATACAGTCGTGGACATAAGTTTTGAGAATGACACAAATATTCATTTTGGTGCCAGAACGTCCTCCGAGAGCAACTTCTCCCAACCGTCCAAGAGCAGTTTGGTGATGAACGAAGCCTTTTCCAGCAGGATGGACCTTCCCATAAAGCAAACAGAATAACTAAACGGCTCAGGGAACAAAACATAAAGATTTTAGGTCCAGGAAACTCCCCAGATCTTAATCCCACTGAAAACTTGTGGTCAATCCTCAACAGGCGGGTGGACAAAAAAATAAAAACACAAATTCTGACAAATTCAAAGCTTTGATTATGCAGGAATGGACGTCCTCAGTCAGGATTTGGTTGCAAAGGTCTTGAAAAAGAAGGATCAACACTGCAAATATTGACTTGCTGCATGAACTCAGTGTAATTGTCAATAAAAGCTTTTGATCCTTATGAAATGCTTGTAATTATATTTCAGTAAACCATAAAAACATCTGAGAAAACACCTAAAAACCCGGAAGCAGCAGAACCTCAGGAAAATTTAATATTTGTGTCATTCTCAAAACTTTTGGCCAGGACTGTAGGTCACACTGCTCAAATATAAACAGTGAAATTAACCCAAGCAAAACAAGAATGACTCCTACAAGCAGTAACGACCAAAAAGTTTTTTAGATGATGCGTTCATGATGTAGCTGGTGACAGAAATGTTATTTGAAAGAGACATAAATCAGCTGACCTGTTGTAGCTCCAACTAAGTCAGCTCTTTATGGTCATATTGTGTTAAAATAAAGCTCAGATTAAATTCTAACTCGAGCAACAGCTTCAGACAGAGCAGTGCCTACGGTTAGCATCACCCCCCAGGGAATGTTGACGTCCTGAGCTGCAAAGTATCCATTAGAATTCACCTCTCATCTTAATAATCGCTCTCTCAGACTAATATCTTGATGCATTAGGTGTTAAGTGCCTGCGTTTGTTATTGAGACAAGCTGTAAAGAAACAAAATGGTAAGTAAGAAAGTGTTTATTTCTATAGCGCTTTTCACAGACAGATGTCACAAAGACGCTTTACAGAGGATTATTTACAGAACATTCTTCATTCACTCCAGACCCGGTGGTGTAAACTACTGTTATAGCCACAGCTGCCCTGGGACAGACTGACGGAGGCGGCTGCCAAACCGGCGCCAACCACCACCAACACTCACTCACACAACTTTCACACCTACAGTGCGTGTTTTGGGTTGATGGGGGAAACCGCAGCCAGGTAATCCATCCAGACACGGGGAGAACATGCAAACTCCACACAGAAAGGCCCGGGCGACCCGGGGATCGAACCCGCAACCTTCTTGCTGTGAGGCCACTCAGCCACTGTGCCGCCTAATGGTGCATTGAGCCGGCGGCCCTAGAATGACAGTCTGCCCATCAACGTTTCTATTCAGTTTACTATGTCCTCGGCCTGTCACGATAACACATTTTGAAGCACAATATGTTGCTGAAGTAAATATAGACAATAAAACTATAATAACACTAATTTATGCTACTGACACCATAATCCTAGAGCAGATTTAAACAACAAAAATATTTTAAATCTACAGTCTACAGTATTGAGCCGCAATAAATATTTAGCAGAATGAAACACTTTAGTACTTAATTTGCTCTGTAATGAGTCATATAAGTTATTAATTTTACCTTTCACAGCTTAAAGGTGCATTATCCCTGGAATGTTCGATAGTATGACATTAAACAGGAACTCCAGCACATTTGAAGCTAAAGTCCGTCACTAGAGGAGGTCGAATTCTGTCAGAAGCCAAAAAAACAGCACAGATCAGTGTTTCCTCCGTGGAGATCTCACTGTGGCAGTGAGTCTGTTAAGGCAACAAACTAGTGTAGTGATGGGGGCAAGTTCTGAACTTCCACGTAAAACGCCAATTTCTTTCACGCTGAAGAAGCTTAACTCCACTTTAACCCATCTGACAACAGCCACGAGTCTAACAAACAAAACTCTCTGCCTGGTTCACTCATTAGTGTCTGGAAACTTAGAAAACAACTTTATAAGCAGCCTTAGCCTTACCTTTGTCGATTTTCCACTGCACATGTGAAAGACCAAAAGACTCGATCACCAATGTCATTTCTAATCCCATCAATTTACGAGTGAATTATATTTTTGAAAAATGCTTAAAAAATACATTCCCGAACCATTTTCTTCCAACAACATTCAGTTTCTATTGTTCTTCACCATCAGTAGTCGATCTTCTTGTTGCTCGAGCCTCTCGCTGCTGCTGGAGTCGGCGGTCGAGTCTTTTGGGCTTTCGTAGGCGCAGTGGAAAATTCGACAAAGGTAAAGCTAAGGCTGATTATGAAGTTGTTTTCTAACGTTTCCAGACACTAACGAGTGAACCAGGCAGAGCGTTTTGTTTGTTAGACTCGTGGCTGTTGTCAGATGGGTTAAAGTGGTGTTAAGCTTCTTCAGTCTGAAGCAAATTGGTGTTTTATGTGGAAGTTCAGAACTTGCCCCCATCACTACACTAGTTTGTTGCCTTGACAGACTCACTGCCACAGTGAGATCTCCACCGAGGAAACACTGATCTGTGCCGTTTTTTGGCTTCTGACAGAATTCCACTACCTCTAGTGATGGACTTTAGCTTCAGACGTGCCAGAGTTCAACTTTAAACAGCTCTGCCTTACATTTGTTCAATTACAGGTGGTTTTATAGCTCAAAAATACCTTGAAAAACATTCATTCTAACTGTGAGCGTTCCAGAACATTTCAGACAAAACCATCGCCATGCAGAAAAGCACTTGATGGTCCTTCCACCAGAAAAGTCTTATCATATCGCCAAAAAATAATCCATTATCACATGAAGTTGAACATGGCTCTTTGGGACTGGCCACACATGCATTTGATGTGCTACATGAAAAAAGATTAGTAGGCCAGATATCTTTAGCTGGTCCGTGTGGAGTGGATTTTGGCTCGCGGCTTTAGTCTAATAAGTTTGTATTCTGATAACCTACTTAGGAGAAATTAGCTTTGTACCCGCTAACAATTAGTTCTCCTTTGGTATTTCCTATCACGCAGCCCTGACATATTCAATCAGTGTGTTTATTATACGGAGCAGCAGTGGTGCAGTGGAGCGAGCGTCTGCCCTTTAACCGCGGGGTCAGAAGTTCCATCGTGCTTGGGCAATACACATAAAACCCCACACTGCCTTTTCCAATCACATATGAGTTAACCAGACTGTAGGATTTTAACAATCACAGCTGAAAAACAACCAGCAAGAATAAAGTCGTATATTGTAGTTTGTTCAAACAAAGCAGACAAACAAATACACTGATATTTGAATATTGTGATATCATTTGCATCCACCCTGCTGCTACTGCTAAACCAGGTCTAAACCAGGTCTAAACCAGGTCTAAACCAGGTCTAAACCAGGTCTAAACCAGGTCTAAACCAGGTCTAAACCAGGGCTAAACCAGGGCTAAACCAGGGCTAAACCAGGGCTAAACCAGGTCTAAACCAGGGCTAAACCAGGGCTAAACCAGGGCTAAACCAGGTCTAAACCAGGGCTAAACCAGGGCTAAACCAGGGCTAAACCAGGGCTAAACCAGGGCTAAACCAGGGCTAAACCAGGTCTAAACCAGGTCTAAACCAGGGCTAAACCAGGGCTAAACCAGGTCTAAACCAGGGCTAAACCAGGGCTAAACCAGGTCTAAACCAGGGCTAAACCAGGGCTAAACCAGGGCTAAACCAGGGCTAAACTGGGCTGCTCGTATAGATCTAGTGTAAATGAGATGCACACCACCTTATGTTGGTTGAAGGTGCAGGAAAAATTAAATTTGAGTCTTCTGTGTTAATGCTGCATAATGCTATTTTTAAAAGTAATCCCACATTTTTTGTAGAAAAACTAAAGTACAGTGGGTATTGTCATCATCATGTCACTAGGCAGGTCAGCTCTGGTGATTTGGGTGTATCCTTCTCAAAGTCAAACTGCATGAGGTGAACAGTGCTGTTTAGATCTTCAGCAGCATGGAACCAGCTGTCAGCGAGGACAAGGCAAATAAGTAATAAATATTTGTTCAAAAAGACTTTAAAACAAATGTATATGACTTGTATGGAGTGAGCATAGCTTGTCTGAACTTACACTTGTTGGAGTTGTCTTGTATTGTTGGACTGAAAACACTGTATTTTGTAATGTCAGTCTGATGTATATAATTATTATGTCAACTGATTTTAATGCCAATGGACCCCAGGAAGACTAGCAACCACTTGTGGAAGCTAATGGGGTTCCAAATAAATAAATAAATAAACCAGGTCAAAACTAGGTCTAAACCAAGTCTAAACCAGGTCTAAACCAGGTCTAAACCAGGTCTAAGCCAGGTCTAAATCAGGTCTACACCAGGTCTAAACTAGGTCTAAACTGGGTCTAAACCAGGTCTAAACCAGGTCTAAACTAGGTCTAAACTAGGTCTAAACCAGGTCTAAACCAGGTCTAAGCCAGGTCTAAATCAGGTCTACACCAGGTCTAAACTAGGTCTAAACTGGGTCTAAACCAGGTCTAAACCAGGTCTAAACCAGGTCTAAACCAGGTCTAAACTAGGTCTAAACCAGGTCTAAACCAGGTCTAAACTAGGTCTAAACCAGGTCTAAACTAGGTCTAAACTAGGTCTAAACCAGGTCTAAACCAGGTCTAAACCAGGTCTAAACCAGGTCTAAACTAGGTCTAAACCAGGTCTAAACCAGGTCTAAACCAGGGCTAAACCAGGTCTAAACCAGGTCTAAACTAGGTCTAAACCAGGTCTAAACCAGGTCTAAACCAGGTCTAAACCAGGGCTAAACCAGGGCTAAACCAGGTCTAAACCAGGTCTAAACCAGGTCTAAACCAGGGCTAAACCAGGTCTAAACTAGGTCTAAACCAGGTCTAAACCAGCTCTAAACTAGGTCTAAGATAGGTCTAAACCAGGTCTAAACCAGGTCTAAACCAGGTCCAAACCAGCTCAAAACCAGGGCTAAACCAGGGCTAAACTAGGTCTAAACCAGGTCTAAACCAGGTCTAAACCAGGTCTTTAACATGACTACACCGTTGCTACAGTAGTTCTGACTATAAGAACTCACCCATAGGAGACAAATGCCGATATTTCTCATAGTCAAAGACTTTACTGTAAATTAATTCATGTAGTTCCACTAAGATCTCATGTTCTATGAAGTATATAGTATGTCTTCTTTTTTATCTTATTAATTCTATTGTTTTAAACACATTTTTTCCCTGTATTGTCGTATATATTTTAGGCCACATTGTCTTGCCCTACTGTCTTATGTTTTATCTTCTTTTGAGAGTGTGTGTGTGTGTGTGTCTGTGTGTGTGTGTGTGTGTCTGTGTGTGTGTGTGTCTGTGTGTGTGTGTGTGTGTGTCTGTGTGTCTGTCTGTCTCACATTCACCTTGGAGACAGGGTTTTATGGACACTTTGCAGCAGTCACACTCCCTCTCTAGTTTTCAGCACGAGCAGTGGTATTTCTCAGGAGAATTATGCCTGTAGCGCAAACCTAAAATACATGTACAGTAAGACATAAACGCGCTGGAAAAGCAGCTGATATCTCCTTAGCAAGAACTTCATTCTTGCCATAGTTTTCGCATTTCTTTAGTGTTAAATTTTGCTCGTAGATGTTGTTGTGCGATAGACTCCATTGTGAAAAGCTGTAGTTGAGCCTAGAGGTGCAGCTGAGCAATTAACCTGCTGAACCCACCGCAGGGTAACGGGAAGATTGTTTCTATTGCCTCTGTAACTGCGTGGTTCAGTTTAGTATTGTCCTTGATGAAAACATACGACACCTTCATAAATTAAAGGTGCACTGCGTAACTTTTCCACTTCTACTACTACTACATTAAATATTTCCATCCATCATTTATTCCTAATGGGTCTTTCTACTGCTCAAAAATACAGAACCGTAATTCCTTCTGTGACGGGGGAGACTCTCCACAGATCTGAATTGTAATGTAGCGTAGTGCTGTAACCTGCTTGTCTCTAGGTTAAATCTATACTGTGGAACATTCTACACCAGCCATGTCCAAACTATGGCCCGGGGCCCAAATGTGGCCCTCAGACCAGTTGTTTCGGCCCTCAGGCTTCCAGGTGAACCGCAAGTAGTACTTTTTACTGCGTGTGTTTGAAATCCACCTTGATCAAGCAGATTTCCTGTGTCCTTTTGAGGGTCTGAGCCTGAACAAAGGTCTGGAGGGTCATTCAGACCCATAAATGCACAGATTTGAATTCCTCCGTGAAGTCGCCCCATCAAACGCAAACCTGCACAAAAGATATGTCAATCGTTTGTGCTTCGTTTGTGCTGCAAAAAGTTTCGTTTGTACTTCTTTGGTTTTGGAGAAATTAATGATTCTTTTATAGGTCAAACTGGGGTCAGCCCCACAGGAAGCTTCAAAATGCACTAATACACCCAAATTGGAGTCAGTAGTTTGTGCAGCAAAAAGTTTCGTTTGTGTGATTCTGGTTCTTCACATATTTGCAGTTTTATTTTCGGTCGATGACGTCGTCCAGAACCTCAGAATGTGAAACAGCCTCAAAACAGAAAGAAAAGTATAGAAAACGTTTGTGCTGTTTTGTGCTGTGACAGTTTTCATTTGGATATTTCTAAAATTATTCATTATTATTTCTGTGGTAATTATAGGACGTCATTTCCGCTCAGCTGACGGCGACAAACTCCACAAAACTAGTGAAGAGAAACGACCTGAGGCTGAGGAAAAGACGTCCTATAATTACAACAGAAATAATAATGAATCATTTTAGAAATAAACTCACACAAATGAAACTGTCACAGCACAAAACAGCACAAACGTTTTCTATAATTTTCTTCCTGTTTTGAGGCTGTTTCACATTCTGAGGTTCTGGACGACGTCAACGGCCGAAAATAAAACTGCAAATATCTTAACCTAGAACCAGAATCACACAAACTAAACTTTTTGCAGCACAAACGACTGACATAGTTTTTGTAGGTTTGCGTTTGATGAGGCGACTTCACGCAGGTGATTGTGGCCCTTGTGGCCCTTGATGAAAAAGTTTGGACTCCCCTGATCTCGACAAAACGATCCCTGGAGACAAACATGGAAAGACCTGTAACTAGAAAAGTTACACAGTGCACCTTTTAAGTGACAGAAACATGTGCATAAAACATCTGGAGAGTTAGCTGTGTATTTTTCGATTAAACATTTTTAATAATTATTGGGTGTAATAAACCTGATTGCTCATTTAATTACGATATGTTCAAATGTGAAAATTCCACTGTTTACAACATCGATACACAAATAGTTCATTTTTTATATACAACACAACAACTACTGAATATTTTTCTCTATCTCAGAATAACATTAAGACTGTTCACCCTAATTTGGTTTGGAGCAGACCTCGTCCTTCTTGTTTTTGGCAACTGTACCATGGTCATTACACAAAGTGCTCAGGAGATGTCATAAATATTTTAATACTTGAAAAACAGGTTATGTAACTTTGTATGTACAGTAACTGCTTTACATTAAGAAATCCAAGCTCCACACATTCTTTAAAACACAGTTAAATATATTGACAGTAGTGCCCTGTTATGGCTCTATGGGGCTGTTGGCTTGAGCTTTCCCACTTGTTTAGATCTGAATGGACTGGGCTTAGTGCCAGAGGAGCACATCTCCAGCCCAAGAGCTTTTCTTCTTCTCTGGTTTAACCCCTGAAGACCTAAAGGCAATTTTAGTACATTTCTCCTCGCCTGGATTTTTTTTCTTAATTTTGCTTTTAAAACTGCCCCTTTTACCCCTAATGAAGTGTTCTACCTCCTTTTGTTCAGTCCAACCTGTTATTTCACAATCTGCTGCTGTAGTTGTGTCATGAGGCTGTGATAAAAGCTACAGGACCAGAAATAGAGACATAAATAGACATAAAAAATGCTTAATTTAGGGCCTTAACTACAAAAATGCAAAATCTCAAGTCTGTAAGTAAATTAAAAATCTCCTTATTGCCCTAAAAACAAAAAAAGTGCAGTGGCTCCATGACTTTCCTGGTCCAGTCCTGGAAACAGCTCCTGTCAGGTCCAGGGCCAGAGCCACAGCACTTCTGCATTTCCAGGGTGGAAATTACATTTGGATTTGTTCATTTGGACTGAAATAAACCTTTAAATAAAAATAGAAAGAGATGCACAATTACACACACCAAGATGTGTCATTTTCCATGTGTGTGAGAATTAACTCCACTTAGAGCGACTTTTTCCCTTGTTATAAACACACACAGTCAGAGGAGTCGACCATCTTGACTCACTTCACTCTTTGGCAAAGTTTGGCTCCATCAAAATGGACGGAGCGCATGAGTTTGGGGAAAACAAAGTTCCTATTGGACACTCGTTTTGCTCACGTCATCACACAGCGTGAGTGTGACGTAGGATAAAGCCGCAGAAATGTACGGAAACCTCTATGTCTGCACTTTCAGAGGGGAAAAGGAAGTTTCTGTCTTTTACGGTTAGAAAGTTCTGCGCGGTTATAGAAACATATTCCTCTGTATCGTGTACGATGTCGTAGGTCTTCGAGGGTTAATCCGTGCATCTCTGGGACGACGCTCCGTCACCTCATTTGTCCCCAGTGGGCAAAATCTCACAGGCACTTTGACAAATTTATTACAAGCACATTTTTATAACAACACTCAGACACGTACTTAGTCAGTCGGTTTCTACACAGACCGTTTCCTCTTGTACCTTTTCCCATATTCTTCAAGAAGAGTTTTCACATTGTCGTTTTAGGGGAGTTTTTCATTTCAGTCATTTCAGTTCAAGGTGCACTGTGTAACTCTTCTGGTGCCGTTGGTGTTATTGCTTAGTCACAGTATAGAATTATACCTTTCTATCGTCACGGAGACCAAACCAGGCCAAGTTACAGGTCAGATCTGTGGAGAAGCATTTTATTTTATTTTATTCATGCATTTAAAGGACAGTGCACAGTTAAACATAGTGCCCAGGGTGAGGGTTTCCATCTGTCGTCCTTAAACATTTACAATTATCATTTCATCAATACACATAAATAACAGTAAAATTTACACAACGATAAACTCATCTGTATTGAATCTTATTAAAACTACATAAATAGTCATTCATTATCATTATTTATCATAAAAACAAAAAAACAATCAATTCATCATCAAACCCTAATGTAAAATGTCACGTTTATTTCATTCAGCAATAAGACTCCCTTCTACAAAAAAAAGTTAATAATAATAATAAGTTAAATGACCATTATTATAAATATTTGTCCCACTTCAGACCACACAAACCCCACTGCACCAACATTAATGTGGATTAAATAATCAAACTATACAATTCCTCAAGAATCTAACAGGACCCAAAGTCCAGCCACAGCCTTATTTGTCAGATGTTAATGTTGAACTTAATGTTGAAATATTCAAACTGAAAATAAAGGCGAACAAAATTATTGTTTGTTCGATATTAATCAAAACATTTTTCATTTTAAAGTCGCTCAAAGTCCTTTAAACTGACAATAAGCGCAATTACTTTTAAAACTATTGTGGAAAAAATAAGTCTTTGTCTAGACGCAGTAATTAGAGACATTAACCAGGACAGAACATCAGATTCTTGGCAGTTAAAAGCCAAAATCTACAGTAAAATTCTCCACTGCTGCTCCTGTTCACTTTTTCACATCAGTTCAACTTGTTCCGATGCCTTTTTTTTGTCGTATTTCTCGCTGTAGGACGGCGGCCTGTTAATAAACAACCCCACAGCGTTGGCCATCCACGAGTGTAAAAACCTGTGGCCAAACACGCCGCTGCAGTGCGTCCTGTCCCTGGGAACCGGACGCTACGAGGAAGGAGTGAAGAACAGCGCCACCTACACCAGCCTCAAGACCAAGCTCACCCACGTCATCAGCAGCGCGACGGACACAGAAGGTCAGGTCAAATTTACTCTGTAAAACTGTTTAAACAAGTTCATTTGAATTGTCCAGGGAAGATTTTAACATTGTAGATCATTCTTCACTTTAAGACTTTTGCATGTGGCAGTTATAGGTTATAATGCAGGAGCAGAAATTTAATCTCATAAAATCTACACCAAATCAGTCACAGTTTGAGGCAGAGAAACCTATTAAGAAAACCTATTAATTCTGGTCTGTTTAAGTGTAAGTTACAAAATCGCACTGGCTTCTTCCCATAAAAGGATCCAAGACATTTGAAATCTGAAACTTGGATGTTCAGTTTTTAATGTTTTTTTTAATGTTTCCAACAGTATATATATTTTTTAAATACATTTAAATAAATAAAACGCCTCCACTATACTATTATACTATGCATCTCATTTAAAAATACCACAAAAACTGTTCCACTTTGGCTCGAATGTAATTTGAAGGATCAGTATATTCTGTAAAGGAAACATGTATGGTCTTGTTGATTGATAAAGTGGGATAAAGTGGTAGGATCTATACAAATATCACTCTTACACACTTTTTAAAAATACTTTTTTGTATTTTATGTGAATAGTTTTAGTATTTTTTGTATTCTAAACATAGACCCTCAATCAAACTGTTCACGTTCTTCGTTTTGCAGAGGTCCATGCCATGCTGGACGCTCTGCTGCCTCCGGACACATATTTCCGTTTTAACCCGTACATGAGCGAAGACATCCCGCTGAACGAAAGCCGCATCGAAAAACTCAACTTCTTAAAAAGCGAGGCGGAGATTTACCTGGAACGCAACGAGGCGAAACTCAAGAAGGCGGCCGTGGTTTTGGGACAGGAGAAGGGCCCCATCCAGAGAGTGGCCGAATGGGCGAAGCTTAAGGGGGACATGTACGAGGGCCTCCCGTTTCTGTCCAAGCTGTGAGGAAGCAGAGTATTAGGTAATAATACACATATACAGATAATAATACAGATAATAATACAGATAATAATACAGATAATAATACAGATATAGGGCCATAACCTGCTTTACCCTGGTAAGAGATGCTGTATGAACACAGGAGAATAGTTAATATGTGATAAAGAAGTAGTCAGGATGTGCCTCTGAAAACACAGCAGCTTAACACTCAGTCCACATTTAAATTTAACATTGGTTTTCATAAGTAAAATTTACATTCATTTTGCCCTTAAAAGTTTAAGTTTGAAAAAGGCTGTAACCACAGTAGATGTTAAACAGCGATGTGGAGCCCTGTGCCTGTAACTCACGTGTATTAGACACAAAAAATATATTTAAAACTTAAAAAGACAAGAACATGTCTTTGTTTCAGAATCACATTAGCCCCCATCACCTATTATGTAGTTTATGGGGAAAATAATGGTCATTTTACTTCCTGGATTAAAGCAGATCACAAAGTTTTAAATATAAGGTTTGGTTGGCTGGTGGATGACAGAACATGTAGAATCGTGTGTTATAGCATAAATCTCTCCCTTTGGTCTCCATTAGATGTAAAAATATAGCATTAGTATATATTAGCATTAGCATATAGTCGTACAAACTAAGTGGAATTTAATCAAATCCACGTGTGTGCCAGTATTTGCGAGACATTTCAGATTTTGTACAGGTTTTCATTTTACAAATAATAAAAATATTTGGTGTTGGTTGGATCAGAAAAACTTTTAGTATTACCTAAACAGTTTTATTGTCAACAAAAAAAAGTGTATCTAAAAGAATCATGACAAAATGCAACATTTACACTATCGTAAATAGTTTTTTTTTTAAAAATGCATGAAATTCAGGTGTATTGGATGTGCCTCAGTGTAAGTTCTTAATATTGTACATACATTTTAAATAAGTGGTAAATAGGTTTAACAGTATTGCTAATGGTTAATCATAAGGTCCGACTCATCTCACTGAACTTGAATTGTTCTAGTGATTTTACTTGACTGCGCAGTGACGACGTGACTGCCTATTTCTAACACTGTACGGGGCCTAAAGCACTTTTACAATGTTCTTAATGTGTGAGAAAATAATGTATAGAATTTGAACTGATATTATGAACCTCTAAATGCTCTTGTTGAATGGTACAAAGCAGCATGTTTTATTCCTGCTCTGTTATTAGCAGCACATCGTGGCCCCGTTTGCACTTCTCCAGTCTGAGTCCATTCAAGCCTCTTTGGTTATGAACTCAATAAAGCACACGTTTACCTCAGCCCAGCCGTCTCTTCTTTTGTCTGCAGACCTGATTCAAGCAAAATCCCACTGATGTAACTTTGTATTTTTATTGAAAATGTATAACAATGGCAGGTCAGCGGAGTTATACAATTATGAAATATCAGGAAAGTTTTCATCTGCAGTAGAACGTGCACACAGGACTGACCGTGCCTCATGTCAAAGCTCACAGTCTTCAGACAGTGTGCAGAGTGCAGCTAACCTACAGTACAGACATTCAAAAATGGAGAAAAATGTTTTGTTTTTGTCTCAGAAAAAATACAATAAAATAAAGGCCGTATCTTGGGCATTTGTGACTCACTAAACTCACTGTTCAAGTTGTTGCAACAACTGTGCAGAATTTCAGACTCTAGGCTTAAGGGTTTGGTGCTGTGACCCTTTTTGTAAAAAAAGTGACAATTCGGCACAAATGTCCAAATATGTACCAGATGTTCCAAACTGTAATAAGATGTCATGTGTAATAAGTAAGTCTTCTTCTGAGTTTTAGGCAGGTTTTCTTAAGATAAAAACCTAAAACAAGCCAAAAATGTCTCCCAAGATGCGTCAGATGCGCTACTTCAGTGTTTCTGTGCATCACCGATAGAGTAAACCTCTCCAAACAGCTCCACACTGAGCCGCTCTCTCACCGCTGCCACACGTCCCGCCCATCGTCAGAAAGCTCTGGTAATAGGCTGAAACAATATGTCAATCACTTTATGGAAGAACCAATGACTGAAGAGCTGTTGCCGTGGACAGTCCGTCTGAGCATGTGTAAACCGAGAACTAAACCGCTCCTTTTATTCACCGGGCTGTGCCTGCTGCACCGAACCCCGGATCGTCTCGGGGCTGGTCTCATTTTGAAGACGAGAGTGTGAGGAAAACAAACAAAACAACAGCGCCAACAGAAGTGAAAGATAAGCTCAGCGAAAGGATGAAAAGTGACAGACATGTTTTCATTCATCATTCATCCATTCATACAAACAAACACTGTCTTTCTGGATTATTTCCATCCATCCATCCATCCATCTTCTTCCACTTATCTGGGGCCGGGTCGCGGGGGCAGCAGTCTAAGCAGGGGCTCCCAAGCTTCCTTCTCCCCAGCCACTTCCTCCAGCTCCTCCAGAGGGACCCTAAGGTGTTCCCAGGCCAGCTGAGAGACATAGTCCCTCCAGTGTGTCCTGGGTCTTCCCCGGGGCCTCCTACCGGTGGGACATGCCCGGAACACCTCCCGAGGGAGGCGTCCAGGAGGCATCCGGACCAGATGCCCGAACCACCTCAGCTGGCTCCTCTCGACGTGGAGGAGCAGCGACTCTACTCCGAGCTCCTCCCGTGTGACCGAGCTCCTCACCCTATCTCTAAGGGAGCGCCCGGCCACTCTGCGGAGGAAACTCATTTCGGCCGCTTGTATCCGCGATCTCGTTCTTTCGGTTTCGGATTATTTCCCCACATGGAATTATTTATGAAAAAAACAACGGGATATTCTTTTTCTGTGGATTGTTACGGACTAATTGAGCTCAGCTGTTCCTGGACTGAAACAGTTTCAGACAGAACCGGCTCAAAGGTCAGAAATGTGCATTGTTGGTTTGATTATTTTGGGGAATTATAAGTTCTTGCTCTTTGGACTGTGCAGCATAAAATGAATGATATGGATGTTTTACTGAGGAATGAAGCTTTCAAACGATGTACAGTAGGTCAATAGTGGAGAAATAATTAAGGTGAATATCCGGCTTGACTTTTCAATGTTGTATAATCGCCCGCAGACGGATTAGAACAGAGTCTTTTACGTTTGAGAGAAGAACTGTAAACAGATGAGATGTAAACAGACTCATTTTCCTCAAACGTGTGAATGAAACAAAACACAACTCCAGGTATGTTTTAAGGAGGTAACACCATTATAACATGGTTTAAAGCTCACCACAGTCAAATTAGTGTAATATAGGAGCTTTAATTATAGCCGTAATGTCTTAAAGTGTCATTGAATTGGGCTGTAATTGCTTTTGCTTGGTTTTCTATTGTCTCCAGATTCGCGCCGTGTGGACACATGCAGAGCACAAAGGGGCTTTGTCCAGGCGTCTCAGAGGAATGCAGAGTGTCTTTAAATGATGAATTACTTTACTCTGAAGCACATTGATCTTCTGCCGTTGTTGTTTTGATCCCATTGATGAGTCTTTCCGATCACATACCGCTCATTCCTTTAACCTGCAGCAGCGTCGCCCCAAACAACCCAAACATCAGGACACAATGGAGAAGACCCCAAATGAAAAAGAAAGATTCAGATGATAAAGAGTTCTGTGACACGCAGTCATTCAGTAAGCCTGTCGATCAATTGATTTGTAGAAAATAACATCAAAAATTAATTAAAATACAAGAAAAACTAAATTATTAATTGTTTTATTTGATTTTATTTAACCTTAATTTAACCAGGAAAGTCCCAGTGAAATTATCAATCTCTTTTTCGAGGGAGTCCTGGCCAAGACAGCGGCTCAACAATACAATTTAGAATATTACAGGACACATTTCAAGCAACAATTTGTACAGTACACTGACCAGAAATCACCCATGTGGCATCATTATTCAAGTTTCCCATTAGCAAAAAACCCCCCAAAAATCTTTCAAGGCCCTTCCTTAAAAATAATTTTAGGAAAAGAAAAAAGAAATTTGAATTACACTGAAGAGAGAAACATATTAGAATATATTGCATCGTTATTTAAAACTGTTAAAAATACTATTTATCATTTGGATTCAAATACACAATCTCACAATGACGCGTTTATACATGTGTCTCACACTTTTCAACCTCACATGACATTTTAAATGCAGTTTCTGGTTTGTATGCATCTTTCTAGAACAGGGGTGTCAAACTCATTTTGGTCCGGGGGCCGTATGCAGCCTACTTTGGTCCCAAAAGGGCCGGATCAGAAAACTCAGTTCTCTCTTCAAGTTATTGTATTTTTCTCCGTGTCTCGTAGTGGTGTTTAAGATTATTTTCCTCGAGCAACGCCACTTGTTCCAAACACACTGAGCACAGATTTCCCAGAGGTGAATACCTCTGTCAACAAATAAGAATTAGACTATTTTTCTTGGGAAATCCTGAACTCAGCATCTGCTTTTCTCATTTTTTGACATTTTGCTGATGAGGGTCACGGTCGACAGTCAAAACGATCGTCCTTTAAGAGCATTTGGAAAGAGGAAAGTCTTCATTTGTGCTGCTCTGGTGGGAGTCGCAACGTACAGAAACGCCGGAGACGCTGCTCTGCTAAACGGTGCAGAAAATTAACAGAAAAATCTGAAAATTTTAAGTATTTTAATAGAAAAATCAGCCGAGGGCCAGATTAAAGGTCTTGGAGGGCCGGATCTGGCCCCCGGGCCGCATGTTTGACACATGTGTTCTAAAGGGTTAGTGTCGGTTGAGTTCTTCTCTCAAACAGAAAACACTCTGTTCCACCTTGTGATGTCATGTGGTGATACAGGAAGTGTTTCTTTGTGCTTTTAAACTCCATACACATTCACTATAAACATTTGGATCATTTTAGCTGCAAATATCTTCTTAACAAACCATAAACCTGTAGCTGTTTAATTGAAAACTACCAGTTCACGACTTTACACAGATGAACAGATCATTTTGAGCTCTGGAGATGTGGACGGACTAATAATACAGGGTCGCTTGAATATGTACGAATGAAACAAAACACAACTCCGGGTATATTTTTGATGAGGTAACAGCATTATAACCTGGCGTAAAGCTCACCAGAGTCAATTCAGGACCTTTAACAATGGTCTCATCATGTTTTTGTCTCTAATTGTTGAAATGAAATGAAATCTGCAGAGAGAGTCGATGCTGGAAATACCACAGACCTTCTTTACCGCGCGTCAGACTGGAAAACAAACACTGTGGTCGTGACACTCGCACTTCCTGGTCATATTCATCTCGTTGCCAATATCCCTCAGAGTCAGGGGTCAAAGTGCGCGGCCAAGTGAGGCCTGCCTGGACTTGTTTACACTGAATTGTGGGATATAACAGTGTGGGGCTCATGTGAAATACCTTCTGTTGTGTTAAAAGGCGTCTGTCTCCTCTCCTCGGGGCAAAGTAGGATTGGATCGTCAGGTTCATGGTGTTTCTTAGCAACAGTCCCCTTCCTCTGGTACAATATTGTTGATGAAACTACGCCCACGTCTCCCCAAAATGTCCATCATCCAAATACATAGTTACACAATCAGTCTATATGTTTAAAAGACATTATTTCATTTTAATCGTATAGTTAATACATTTGTAACCTCATTTGTTTTGTATTTAGTTCATGATTTAAAGGTCCAGCTCTTGAGAGATTTAAGCCGTGTTATAATGTCGTTACCTCCTCAGAAACATACGTGGAGTTGTGTTTTGTTTCATTCATGCATGTTTCACCTTGTGATGTCATGAAGAAGTAGCTTTCATGTTATCAGAAACCTTTGGCCTTTTGTTTAGTGGAGATTGGCAGTTCCAGGGCTGAAATTATCCAAATGATCCTAGTGAAGGTGACTGGAGGGTAAAAGGATGATGGAGCACAGTCTCACAGTCGAGTCTTTTGGTTTTTCGCATGCTCAGTGGGAAATCGACAAAGGTAAAGCTAAGGCTGCTTATAAAGTTGTTTTCTAATGTTTCCAGACACTAATGAGTGAACCAGGCAGAGCGTTTTGTTTGTTAGACTCGTGGCTGTTGTCAGATGGGTTAAAGTGGTGTTAAACTTCTTCAGTCTGAAGCAAATTGGTGTTTTACGTGGAAGTTCAGAACTTGCCCCCATCACTACACTAGTTTGTTGCCTTGACAGACTCACTGCCACAGTGAGATCTCCACCGAGGAAACACTGATCTGTGCCGTTTTTTGGCTTCTGACAGAATTCGACCTCCTCTAGAAACGGACTTTAGCTTCAGACGTGCCGGAGTTCAACTTTAATGTCATACTATCGAACATTCCAGGGATAATGCACCTTTAAGCTGTGAAAGGTAAAATTAATAACTTATATGACTCATTACAGAGCAAATTAAGTACTAAAGTGTTTCATTCTGCTAATTATTTATTGCGGCTCAATACTGTAGATTTAAAATATTTTTGTTGTTTGACAGAATTCCACCTCCTCTAGCAATGGACTTTAGCTTCAGACGCGCTGGAGTTCAACTAAGTGAAGAACTCACCCTAAATATATTGGATTTGCGTGTTAAACATGTGTGAATGAAACAAAATGTAACTCTGGGTGTGTTTTTGATCAGGACACAACATTATAACTTAGATTTTTTTTTAAAAATAGGAACACAAATCAGGACTACGAATCATTAAGATAAGATAAGATAAGATATCCTTTATTTGTCCCACAATGGGGAAATTTCAGTGTTGCAACGCACAGTAAAGAGAACAGCAAGAAACAGTAGCAGCAATAGAGTACAGTTAAGTTAAAAATAGACAAACACTATAGGGATCTAAAGACAATATATACACAATATATACAATAAATTGCAATCAAAAAAGCTATATATACAATAAATTACCTCCAGCCACAAGGAACAGCAAAGTGTGACGCTATGTTAAGCAAAAGAGAGTTTCAGCCAAGTTCAGAGACAGATTTGCTGTCCTCTCCTATTTTAATTTTCTTTTCTAATCCAGTGAATACACCTTGACTCACTGCACATGTGTGAAGACAAACATTTACTCTGTATCTGAGAAAATAATATGAGAAGGGATTTGATTAGTTTGTCCCCACATGAGTAAAGAACCTGGGGCAGTTGGGATTAATTTGTGAAGTGCTGCAGTTTCACACATCATTGGTGCATGATTGAGATAAAGTGCTTTGGCCTGGGGTCAACCGGATGTGCACAGTTAAAAGACTCAGGCTCATTATTGAGAGAAAGTTAAATGACCTCCAACTGGTTCACATCACAGTGAATCATTCTGTCTCTTCGAGTTAAGTCAAAGAGTTCAAATCTAGAGTTTCAGATGCAGGAAGTAAACACTTGTCAGGTTCTGCTTTAGCCCTGTGGTTAAATTTGTTCTCGGTCAGCAACTGACGAACTAGTTACAAATATCAAGAATCAAGACAGCGCAGCGCTGGTAGATAATGAACTATTGAAGCAGACCAGAAAGAACATTGTGAAAGCCAGAGAGGAACAACACAAAGCCACTTTACAGCAAGTTCGTGAAAAGATGAACAAAGAGCAACTAAGAGCAAATGACCTAAACATGAT
Source organism: Odontamblyopus rebecca (assembly GCA_030686955.1). Lineage (NCBI taxonomy): Eukaryota > Metazoa > Chordata > Actinopteri > Gobiiformes > Gobiidae > Odontamblyopus > Odontamblyopus rebecca. Next base: position 2,445,818 of record CM060653.1, on the reverse strand, counting down.
GAAGGGAGCGTCGAGCTGGTTAACTACTCTACCAGTACAATCAGAGGACCTCAACTTGAGCAAAAGAGAATTCTATGATGCTCTTTGCCTTAGATACCGCTGGACTCCAAAGTACCTACCAACAATGTGCGCCTGTGGTAAACGTTTTGATGTCGACCATGACCACGTCATGTATGAAAGGCGGTTTTATACACAGACGCCACGATGAAGTAAGAGATCTTTTTGCAGATTTACTCAACGATGTACGTCACGATGTTCAAATCGAGCCACAACTTGAAACGTTAACCGGCGAAGCTTTGCACAGTAGCGCCAACTCATCAGATGAAGCCAGGTTAGATGTCTGCGCAAGAGACTTCTGGATAAGGGGGCAACGAGCATTTTTTGATGTAAGGGTGTTCAACCCATTTGCTAAGAGCCTGAACCAGAAACTAGAAACAACATTCACCACTAACGAGAACGAAAAGAAACGGCAATATAACCAACGCGTCATTCAGATTGAACATGGTTCCTTCACGCCTTTAGTCTTCACCCCCTATGGAGGGAACGGAAGGGAAGCGGAACGTTTCATTAGCGAATTATCAATTAAAGTTTCAAGGAAAAAGGACCAAGATTACAGTCCTGTCCTACACTGGCTAAGAGTCAAACTGTCACTCAATCTTACCAAATCAGCAGTATTAAGTCTTAGAGGATCGAGAACCATCAAGAAACTGAACAATGACTTTGAAAATGCGGATATAGTCAAAAACTATCGAATCGAATAATTTATTTCAACTTTGTAAATAGTAAATATTTTAACCCCTGGACAGGGTTTTAGAATTTTTTGGGGGGGGGTTTTGTTTTTTTTGTTTTTACATTTATTTGTATATTATAGTTTTATCTATTGAGAGATATTGTTAATAAAGTATATTTTATAATAAAAAAAAAAATTGTTTTCTCTTATTCATTTTTGGATTCATATTTTTGGCTGTCTTGACTTTGTTTGTTCCTGATCAAATGTTTATATCTGGTTAATTCCTTTAGTGCAAATATAGTTCGGTTTCATTTCAGTGTTAACCCAGACTTAGTCCAGGTTTACACTTTTTGATTTCTACCACTAACCTGTTTTTTGTCAAAGAATTCAGCAACTCAAAGTAAAATCATTCTTCTTTCTGATACTCGAATAATCATCTTAAGGATTAAAACACATAACTTGGCCACAGAGAGTAACGCAATGTCAATTAAAGTTACTGTCAGACCATTTAATTTGATTAGAACACATGTGTCAAACATGCGGCCCGGGGGCCAGATCCGGCCCTCCAAGACCTTTAATCTGGCCCTTGGCTGATTTTTCTATTAAAATACTTAAAATGTTCAGATTTTTCTGTTAATTTTCTGCACCGTTTAGCATAGCAGCGTCTCCGGCGTTTCTGTACGTTGCGACTCCCACCAGAGCAGCACAAATGAAGACTTTCCTCTTTCCAAACGCTCTTAAAGGACGATCGTTTTGACTGTCGACCGTGACCCTCATCAGCAAAATGTCCAAAAATAAGAAAAGCAGATGCTGAGTTCAGGATTTCCCAAGAAAAATAGTCTAATTCTTATTTGTTGACAGAGGTGAATGGGAAATCTGTGCTCAGTGTGTTTGGAACAAGTGGCGTTGCTCGAGGAATATAATCTTAAACACCACTACGAGACACGGAGAAAAATACAATAACTTGAAGAGAGAACTGAGTTTTCTGATCCGGCCCTTTTGGGATCAAAGTAGGCTGCATACGGCCCCCGGACCAAAATGAGTTTGACACCCCTGGATTAGAACATGTTTAATTATCTTAGGTTATGCAAGAACACATTTTAATCTTTTTTAAATCTTTTTTATCTATTCGTTTTCAAGTTTAGTTTCATAATCATTTGGCATTGTTTTGTTTTGGATTTGTTTTTAGTTTATCTCTAATTTCTTCTCACTTAGTCTGAGATAAATGATCTTTTACACCTCATTACTTTTTTGTCATTCACGTGTAAAGTGAGAAGTGACGCCTGTTATGATTTTGAGCTTTGCAAAACTGAATGGAAAGTTATGAGTCTCTTCAGGCGTGACATATTTTCTGAAAAGGCGCTTGCTTAAAGACTAATGGAATATAAATGGGCCATATATAAGTTTACGAGGAGATTTGTGAGGAAGTTTTGAGAAGAAATTTGTATTGAAAATGTGTTGAAAGAGGCTGGGAGGAGTTCTGTCTGTGCAGCGGCTTGTGTAAAGTCCCAGTGGGAGAAAACATTTGTCTGTCGTCGCTTCTCCTCAATGAAGAGACGCTGCTGCTGTTTGCACACTGGAGCTGTCTGCACACGAGAACACACAACTAAACCCACTTCTGTAACTTCGTCAACACGTCATTAGAATCTTAGAAAGCCCTAGACTCAAGTTGGGATTTTGGTACAAGAAAAGGAACTGATTAGAACATTTATTTGTTCTGTAAACTCGGATAGTACATTTATTTGGATGGGTGAGCCAACGTTGCTTTGATTCTTTCAGTTTATCAGTTTGAAATAGTCACGGATCGTTTATTCTTCAGATTCATGTATATCCTGTACAGTGTTTCCTATAGGTTTACACTAAGACTACAGTGGCTGAAGCTTTTCATATGAGATCATTTATGCAGAAAAACCTCACTTATTTCCCTCACTGATCAAAAAAGCAACAACAAATGAGTCACTTCAGTATTCTTACAATAGTATCAAGGAGAAACTGTATCACCGATTTGTGTTCAGCTTCTTTTTAGATTATAGGGGCAAAAATGGGAGGCCACCATAGTCTCCTCTATTAAAGTTGAACTCCGGCACGTTTGAAACTAAAGTCCGGTGCCAGAGGTGGTGAAATTCTGTCAGAAGCCAAAAAATGGCACAGATCAGTGTTTCCTCGGTGGAGATCTCACTGTGGCAGTGAGTCTGTCAAGGCAACAAACTAGTGCAGTGATGGGGGCAAGTTCTGAACTTCCACGTAAAACACCAATTTGCTTCAGACTGAAGAAGCTTAACACCACTTTAACCCATCTGACAACAGCCACGAGTCTAACAAACAAAACGCTCTGCCTGGTTCACTCATTAGTGTCTGGAAACATTATGAAACAACTTTATAAGCAGCTTTCAGAATCAGAATCAGAATTACTTTTATTCATCCCTGAGGGGAAATTTTCTTTGTTACAGATGCAACCGACCAAGAGCATGTAAATCGAACCAGTTACAAAATAAGCTAAATACAATAAGATAAAAGATAAAACTCTCTGGGAAATTATTTACATCAGTGACATATTTATGACTATATACATGTGTGAGCCGGGAATAGGATGAAAAGGATAGAGTAGTTTGTGAGTTAAAGTGCAGCGTTCAACAGTTTGATGGCGACAGGCAGGAAAGATTTCCTGTGTCTCTCAGTGGAGCAGCGCGGCAGCCGCAGTCTATGGCTGAAAGAGCTCCTCTGATTGGCCAGCACCTTGTGGAGGGGGTGGGAGGGAGAGTCCAGAATAGTCCAGATTTTGTCCAGCATTCTCCTGTCCAACACCACCGCCAGAGAGTCCAGCTCCTCCCCCACAACATGTCCAGCCTTCCTAATGATCTTCTCGAGTCTATTAGTGTCCCTCAGGCGCAGACTGCTGCCCCAGCAGACTACAGCGTACATGATGCACTGGCCACCATAGACTCGTAGAACATCCTGAGCATTGTCCTGCAGATGTCAAAGGACCTCAGCCTCCTCAGGAAATAGAGGCGGCTCTGGCCCTTCTTGTAAACCGCGTCCACGTTCCTGCTCCAGTCCAGTTTATTGTCCAAGTTCACCCCCAGGTACTTGTCCTCCTCCACCACGTCCACACTGACCCCCTGGATGGAGATGGGGGTCACAGCAGCTTTGGTCCTCCTCAGGTCCACCACCAGTTCCTTTGTCTTCATCACTGTGTCTTCATTTAGCTTTACCTGTGTCAATTTCCCACTGCACATGCAAAAGCCCAAAAGACTCGATCGCTGATGTCGTTTCTAATCACATTTATATTTTTTGAAAAACGCTAAAAATACATTCCCGAAGAATTTTCTTTCAACAACTTTCAGTTTCTATTGTTCTTCATCGCCTGTAGTTGATCCTCACTTGTTGTAAGGCTAAGGTCAGGCCTGCCCCTAACCATTTTGACACCCTAGGCAAGATTTCAGGTGGCGCCCCTTGGATTGCAAAAAAAAATAAAAATACTGCCAGAGTACAGATACTCACAAGAAATCAAACAGTTCATAGTGACGATGTTAGACAGTGGAGGATTTTATCCCCCATCGCCGATTTTTGCGCTTGGCGCCCCCTAGTGGAGCGGCGGCGCCCTTAGCATTTGCCTATGTTGCCTAATGGGGGCCGGCCCTGGCTAAGGCTGCTTATAAAGTTATTTCATAACGTTTCCAGACACTAATGAGTGAACCAGGCAGAGCGTTTTGTTTGTTAGACTCGTGGCTGTTGTCAGATGGGTTAAAGTGGAGTTAAGCTTCTTCAGTGTGAAGCAAATTGGTGTTTTACATGGAAGTTCAGAACTTGCCCCCATCACTGCACTAGTTTGTTGTCTTGACAGACTCACTGCCACAGTGAGATCTCCACTGAGGAAACACTGATCTGTGCTGTTTTTTGGCTTCTGACAGAATTCCACCTCCTCTAGAAACTGACTTTAGCTTCAAACGTGCCGGAGTTCAACTTTAATGGGAAGCACTGTGTAATTTGTCAGAATTTGTCAGATAAAGATTACAGTATTTTCTTTGTGTATTTTCCACTAACAGCACATTGTCCTGTTCACTGGACGTAACATAACATGACAGACGTGTGAATGCCCCGTGGCCTGTGGTGACTGTTCCAACACATGTGAGCTTCATACATGTAAATACCCTTTTCTCACTGCAAACATGGCTCTTGGGTCATATTGAGGAAAATGGAAAGTGAATGCCTCTCTCTCCATGGTCTTTGCCTGAAATATTCTGTAGTATAACATTAAACCTGTCTGTCTCCGTGGCAGGAAACAGCTGAGAGGTCAGATCTCTGCAAAGACGACTCCACTCAGAATTACAATACATGTTTTTTCAAATGATCTTTAGCAATAAAATCATCTTAAATGTAATAAATCCATGACAGACAAGTTAATGTAATACTGTGGAACATTCCAGGCAAAGCAATAACATGGAGACAAGGCCGACGTCTCAGCAGAGGAGCTTCTTGCACCTTTGGTTTTTGTTATAAATATAGGCTACTCGATTAATTTTGCATCTGGAAACATGACTAATGCATTTGTGTGAGGATTATTTCTGCAGATTTGGCGACGGGAAAGCGCTGGTACCACTTCAGCAGGTGTGAGGCATGTGCGTCGTTCATCACTGGGGGTTAAATGGGGAAGGGGCGTCTGCGCTGTTATTGATGTGTTTTGAGTTAATGACAAAGCTCCGAGTGTGAGAGACACGTTTGGCCTGTCTGAGATTAAACTGGAGAGATAGAGTTAAGATAAGAGCTAATGATCATGTGCATCTGTGAAATGAAGGAAATGTTTGGACTGGATTGACTCATGAGGGTTTAGAAAGATATAAAATGGATAAGACTCAGATATTGGCCAAAATGAAGCATAGCAATAAGTAATATTTTCTTTAAACCTATTGATACTGAGATTGTGTTTATCTGCACCTGCCAAAAGAACAAGAAGTCTGGAGCTGTGGGGGTATATGGAAATATGTCTCTTTACAAGACCAAACACCCAGCAATAAAGACCATTTTCATTTTAGACCTGTATTGTCTTGGGTCATGAGTAGAATTATTATTTTTGAACCAGTCATTATGCTTCATTCTAATTCTGTTATGTTGTTTAATCCCACAGTAACTGAATAATCTGCAACAATAGTATTGAATTGTATTGTATGGTTTGATATTTTACTTTTAAATTTGATCTACATTAAGTTAAGGACCTTGTGGCCGTATCGGCCGGTCAAAGCCTGATCCCGTCAGACCTCAGAAGCTCAGCTGGGGCCTGGTTAGTACTGAGGTGGGAAACTGCTGGGGTCACAGGAGGCGCCAGTCGCAAAAACTGTCACTGTGTCCTTGGGCAAGACACTTACCCACATTGCCCAGTATGGAAGTGGAGTGTGACTGAGTGATGGTGGTGGTCTGTCCCAGGGCAGCAGTGACTACAGGAGTGTGGCCTGACTGAATAAGCTCAGTAAAGAGTCTCTGAGGGTCCAGAAAAGTGCTGTATAAAACTGATGCATTATTATTATTATTATAAGGACTGAGACAGACTGAAGGGACTCTGGCCTCTGATAAGGGATCTGCCTGTAGCTACTTCATGATAAACTATTAGGCATATTACTAATCAATAACATAAATAGGCTACTTTAATTTAATTTTTAGGCTATTGTAAGGCTTTGGCGTGTTCCTTCATCTGATTTGTATTCGTTTAGCCCTGCAGTCTTCCAAAAACAGTCACTATTGGTCTAATAAACAAATCTAAACCTTCTGTCTACAACATTGTGGCTGTAACAGACAGAAGAGACACATCACCATGTGATGAGAAGGCCTCACTCTGAAGCCTTTAGTGACAGCGCAGGATTTACACACAGTGTAATCAAATTAAGGTTAGTCCAATCAGTCAATAAATCAATATGCCTCCCAGTTTGATACACGTTTAAGGCCAACAGACAGAATTCCTCAAGATAAATGGATATTTTTCTCATTATAGGCCACTGGAATTTAGGCTTGCATTTTCTTTCTTTAAATAAATAAATAAATAAATAAATACTACTACTACTACTACTACTACTAATAATAATAATAATCATACATACATGCATACATACATACATACATACATACATACATACATACTAAATTAATAAAATAATCTCTACACAGGCCGCGTATGTTCTGAGCATAGACTGTCTACGGTTCTGAGTAACTCCTTTGTACTGCCCATATTCTACGTTTCAATCAAATAAAATGAAAAACGATTCTCAGAATCTCGTATGTTGTCTCGTCTAAAACTGCTTTCGTTTCCCCTCGGGCCCCGCGCTCTGGTGCAGACTCTGGTGCGCTGCTCTTCTCCACAGCGCGGGGGCGCTGCTGAGGAGCCGTGCGGACATTACTGCAGCGGCTGCCGGAGGAACGCACTCACCACCCGGGCACCGTCCCCAGACCCACACCTCCCCATCTACAGCATCTCCTCTCCACACCGCGGACCGGAGCAGCAGCGGCGGCGGCGGCGGCGGCGCACGGTGAGTTTCCCCCTTCGCTTTCCACGTTTTAACATGGACTCTCCGTCACGATGCCTACTCCTGTATCATATTTTTTTCGCTTGAGGTAATGGTGCAGTGGATGTGTCAAGGCGGCTCGTATCCACTTGCACCGGGGTTGGTTGGTTACGCTTTTACGCACGACAGGGCCAGGTGCATACGCCGTAACACGGGAATATGGAGGCGCCTGGTACGTTTGTCGCGTTTTTATGGATTTTTTCCCTGTGTTGAGCATCAAAAGCAAAGCGCTGCAGCCAGGATCAGTGCCTGAACCGCGTCTCGAAAAGCGAAGGGACGAAGGGAGAGAGAAAGGAAGCCGCGCGCAGTGTTGATCTGTTGTATGGAGATATTCAGATGGTGCTGCAGCGTTCTCTGGTTTATTGTCGTGAGTACCGGCCGGTGCAGTCAGGCCCCAGGCGCTGAGCGGATTATCTGATGTCTACCAGAGATGCTCCAGCTGTAGGACTTTGCCTCAACATCATCTGCAGAGAATTAACCAGAGGAAATACCCTAAACACGCTTATGTCGGTTAGTGCTGTTTAATTGACTAATTGAGTGTCGTAGCCCAGTGAACAGCACAGTCAGGTGCCTCTTGTACTAACATGGCACCACCAGCCTCCTTTGCTTTATTATTGATCAGCAAATTTCATTTCGCCCTGCACTCTGCGTTCATTGCATGAGGCAATTTCATCACCTAGAAGATTCAAGCGGTTTTATGGCTTTCTCTCTGATGCCAGTTCAGGAGGCAGTTTATATGGTTCAATGTTTAAGATGATCTGAGGAATCATTGGTCATTTTGTGCTTTGGTCAAACTCTTACAGTTCTGTGCACTGTAAGAAGCGTCTAAATCAAAAAGGAGCTTCACAAACTGACTTTTCAATGTGATTTTTTTTTAAATACTTGAAATGTAACAGGGAACCACAAACACATTTGTTTTTTCAGACTTTAATTCACATCATTTACTTTGTAAAACAGACAGACCAGTGTAAATGTGTGAAGTGTTGTTACTAATGTTGACATCAGATGTTGATTTCGTCTGTCAGCTTCAGTCTGGCATTTGTTACTCCAGCTACATCACAACTCAGCTTCAAACAGGAGCACTAATAATTATTATTCTTTTAGCCTTATCTATATCGTCATAGTTTTTAAAATAGACCTAAACTAACTATTTTCAAAATTAGCCGCTCGGTACATGTTTCTTGTGGGAGTAGAGCTCTTTTAGTAGTTTGTCTAGTGTCTGAGTGTGTAAGTGTGAGGCTTAGAGTTTGATTTTTCCAATTATATTTTACTACAAACTCTATTTAGCAAAGCTTTAATGACCCATAAACCCACAAACAAATTTAAACACAGGAGCCGGAGTTGTTTTTACATCTTCTAGAGTAGTAAACCTAACAATTACAACAAGTAATTACTGTTAATGTAATGTACTTTGTGGATATCCCTCATTTTTAAGGATTTTCATTTAAACTGGGGCTTATTTTCTGACAAAAACCACACACTTCAGCATTTTTCGACCTCAGCTGTGGAAATATGATGATTGATAGGACTCCCTTTGTGTTTTTGTTCCGACACCGATCCCGTTTTAGCCGCGGTGTGACAGGTCGCATCAGCCCCGCTACGACTGTATCCCGGGGAGATACGTCAGGAGACTTCAGCCTGTCCTCAGTCTGTCAGCACCCAGCATTACTCACACACACACACACACACACACACACACACACACACACACACACACACACACACACACACACACACACACACACACACACACACACGGTCAATGTCATCTTTTACGGCTGCTGCGTTTAAGTGTGGGTCATTAGATACACTCAGGTGATGGGGGATTATGGTTGGTTCGGGTCTCTCTCTGTCTGCCACACATCCCATTAAACCGTGGCACATTTTGACACCAGGAAAACACCAAACAGTCCAATTTTATCTCATTTTAAACCAGAACATATTTAAAGAGGTGAGTTATGAGCATTGAGACTGCAAATTTTGTTGTTTACACGGGACTTTCTATTGGATAACCGCAGTCTTTAGATAATTATAACCAATCAAATGAGCATTTCTGTTGAGTGTAATTACAGTATGTGCCTAACCAGCTCTGCCTGCACTCATTAATGGAGGTAATATTTGGATAAACCTGCTGTGAAAACCATAGATACTTTAAAATTTCTAATGCAAGATTGAAAGCACAGGACTCCCCAGGACTTATTAGAACTGAACTGCATATACATGAATAAGACTGTTACCTTAGGCTGCCTTTATTCTTATTTGTATTATCTTATCTTTGATTTCATTTACACATGTTTGAGTAATTCTTCTTTATTAGTTTGTCTATGTCTCCGGAGCTCAAAATGCTCTGTCATGGAGCAGTAGTTTTCATTTAACAGATCCTTTTACCTTTTGTTCAAGTCCAGGGCTGAAATGATCCAAATGATTCGATTGAAGGTGTTTAAAACAGAGCAGAGCACTTCCTGTATCACAATATGACATCACAAGGTGAAACACGAGAAGAATTTGGCCTAAATATACAGTTTTTGTGTGTTAAACATGTGTGAATGAAACCAAACAAACTCCCAGTGTGTGTTTGAGAGAAAACTGTAAAACTGTAAGATTCTGCCACTAAAAAAATGTCTTTCATAATTCAGATAAAACTCTTATAATATTATGATAAGTGCATTAACAGTTTGGCCCTAATCTTCACTCTTTTTGCTCAAATTAGTTTCACATTTTATTATTAAACATTATGATAATCCCCTTAAGCCTTGAATCGCTTCAGGCATAAAGCTGATAATGATTTCACTTCCTCCCCACACACGATATTTCCGGGAGCTCTTGGTAATGAAGTTATAACGGCTGCAGTCTGGCTTTTGGTCCCCGCAGATTTCCAAAACTCTGGCTCAGATCTACAACTCTGTGGCCAAATGAATACAATTAGCATCACAGGCTGTTGGGGTTAATAGCTAATCTCGTGTGATTGGTCTGGGGGTAGAGAGTGGGAGGGGCTTTAATACGACCCTGTAAACAAGTTTTCCAGCTGGACATGTTGTGATGACTGTTTTTATTAACAACAAAAGCAGCACAGATGAAGACTGATGATATGGATGGACTTCCCCAACTGGACATTTGTCATTTTTTTATTCATTTTTTCTCCCCATTGACTTCCTTGGGGGTCGGTCTGTCAGACGCTTTCTCCACGGAGATGTTATTGCTTTGTCTGAAATATTGCACGTTATGGAAACATTTCTATCTTCATGGAGACCAAACCAGAGAGTTACAGGTCAGATCTGTGGAGAATTGCCACCGCTCGCAGCCACAATGCCAGTTTGTACAGGCATTTTTGCGCTATAAAAGCACCTATAGTTGAATAAATGGAAGAGCAATTTTAGTATATTTCTTCTCGCCTGCATTTTTTTTCTTTATTTTGATTTTGCAAACTGCCCCTTTTACCCCTAATGAAGTGTTCTACCTCCTTTTGTTCAGTCCAACCTGTTATTTCACAATCTGCTGCTGTAGTTGTGTCATGAGGCTGTGATAAAAGCTACAGGACCAGAAATAGAGATGAAAAAAAAAAAAAAACAGAAAATAAAATTCACACTTTTATACAAAACAGAAACAACTTTTTGGACATAAAAAATGCTTAATTTAGGGTCTGAGCTACAAAAATGCAAAATCTCAAGTCTGTAAGTAAATTAAAAATCTCCTTATTGCCCTAAAAACAAAAAAAAGTGCAGTGGCTCCATGACTTTCCTGGTCCAGTCCTGGAAACAGCTCCTGTCAGGTCCAGGGCCAGAGCCACAGCACTTCTGCATTTCCAGGGTGGAAATTACATTTGGATTTGTTCATTTGGACTGAAATAAACCATTAAATAACAAGAGCTCCGCCAGGAGGCAAAATACGCCCGTACTTTGAATTATTGTATATAGAATTAAGTTAGAATTTGTCAAACCTAGTTAAAGATGAATTGTTGGTGCAGTTTGGAAGTTTGACATTCCTAGGTGAGACGATTGTCGAGTTAGAGCGTGGACAAGGTAATGTGTAGTTGTCTTGTATTCTCTCTCTCCCGTTGCCTAGCAACCGCTGCAGCTGGAACTGTGTGTCACCTTTGAACTTTAAACTTCAAAGCTTTGAAGTGTCCACATACGGACGGACGGACAGCGCCATACCATAATACGTCCCGTCTTATTACGGGCGTATAAAAATAGAAAGAGATGCACAATTACACACACCAAGATGTGTCATTTGCCATTTATTTGAGAAAAAAAAACTGCACTTAAAGTTTTGGCCAATCAAAATGGCTGGAGCGCATGCAGAAAACAAAGCTCCTTTCGGAAGTTCCTCTTGGTCGTTTTGCTCACGTCATCACACAGCGTGAGTGTGACGTAGGATAAAGCCGCAGAAATGTACGGAAACCTCTATGTCTGCACTTTCAGAGGGGAAAAGGACGTTTCTGTCTTTTACGGTTAGAAAGTTCTGCGCGGTTATAGAAAACATATTCCTCTGAGTCGTGTACGATGCCGTAGGTCATGAATGTCGTACTGTGGAACATTCTAGGCAGAGCAACAGCATATCCGTGGAAACAAGCATGTGACGGACCCCCAACCAAAAAGTTACATAGGACACCTTTAAGTTTTTTATGTGTTCCGGATATTCGTTACCACATCGCTCATTACCCTCAGTGAGAATTCAAACTTATATTTACCTTTTTCTAGTCTATGGTAAAAATGAATGGGAAATTTCTTCACTGGAACCAAAACAGGCCTTGAAGTGGGCGGATCCGCAGGCTCCACTGGGAAAATAATGTTAGCCTGCCATGGAGTCTGACACAAAGCCACCAGATTTCACAGCTGCCTCTGTCTGGAGCTTTTGCGATTTTCCTCATTCTTTTGGCTATGATTTTGTTTGACGGCGTTTGAATAGGTCTTAATTTAGCCGATTTAGAACAAAAAGGGCTCCGTGAAATAATTGGTGAATTTGGATTTGAATAGATCGTTTTGGCAGGAATGAGCAACTGGAAGACAGAGAATCATCAACCGATCAGGCATAACATTATGACCATGTCCCCAGTACAAAGCCCTGCAGTCACTACAGTAGAATTGATTGTATATTCTGAATTTAGGCCTGAGCGAAATGATGATAAAAGTAGAGATGCACCAATACAGATACTGATATTGAATATTAAAAAATCTGCTGGATCTGGTATTGGTTTCCTCATATTTGTCCCACTGCTATCCTGAGTGGGCCTTAAATTTGATGTAATAAGGCTGATTTTGAAGTAATAAGGCTGATTTTGAAGTAATAAGGCTGATTTTGAAGTAATAAGGCTGATTTTGATGTAATAAGGCTGATTTCGATGTAATAAGGCTGATTTTGAAGTAATAAGGCTGATTTTGATGTAATAAGGCTGATTTCGATGTAATAACGCTGATTTTGATGTAATAAGGCTGATTTCGATGTAATAAGGCTGATTTTGAAGTAATAAGGCTGATTTCGATGTAATAAGGCTGATTTCAATGTAATAACGCTGATTTTGATGTAATAAGGCTGATTTCGATGTAATAAGGCTGCTTTTGCACTAGAACATCTCATAATCTTTGAACTTTTTAGTTGGAGCTAGAGCTGTAATAATTATTTGAAGATTAAACAACATTTGCTTTAGAAAATTGGATCTTTTGTGATGTAAATTAACTGTGTTTTAAGGAAATAAGTGCCATTTTTCAGCCCTGCACTGTGTCGGTCAGTATCGGGTGTCAGCAGATAAGTCACAGTATTGATATTGGAACTGAAAAAGCTGTCTCGGTGCTGTCTCGGTGCACGTCTCGATAAAAGTCAGATACTGTACTGTAATATTTAAATCTGTATAATTCTGCTCTATACTCAAAGTCAGTTCATTCCTTTTATTGATCAGCCTCTGTCACGCTCTGAGTGAGTGACAGATGCATTAAACCAGTGAAGTGTGAACTCTAGAAGAAACAAATACTTGTAGTTACCTCTAAATGTTCTTGTTATTTAACCTTTACAAAACTGGTACAGATTTTGTTATAGAGCTCACTTTAAAAAACAACACTAAAGTCTGCAGTTCGCTTATTTCCTGCACCAACTTGTTCTGACCCACTTACCCAGCGAGTGAAAAGTATGTCAAATTTACTCCAATCTTCACTATTTTGCTCATTTTCAAACACATCATTAACACCCGAGGACCAAATTATCACCTGCTTTCTGTCAGGGGTCAAAACTATTCAATACCCAAAAACTCACGGATCCTAAAACTGATATTAAAACTAGATACTATTACCAATGAAAGAAAATAAACCAATTTTATTTAAAGACAATACTTTTCTGGGGGAGGGCCCGCCACCTGCTTGTCTCCGTGGTGATGTTATTGATGTTATTGGCATGTTCCATGTTATGACATTAAACGTTTCCATCTAACACTCATTCGTCACAGGTGTTTCTATTGCTCAAAAATACAATAATTCCTTCTGTGAATAGGGACGACTCTCCACAGATCTGAACTGTGATGTAGCATAGTGGTGTTGTTGTTGTAACCAGCTTGTCTCCCTAGTGATAGTTTTAATCTTTACTGTGGAACATTCTGTCAGCAAACCAATCAATCAAACTTTATTTACAGGGCACTTTTCATACAAAAAATGCAACATAAAGTGCAATAAATATGGATAAAATGACTGGATAAAACAGTAACATTTCCATGGATTCAAGCAGGTGGCAGACCCTCCACTAGAAATGTTCCGCACTGCACCTTTAGTTACTTAAAGGGATAGTTTGGGTTTTTTGACATGAGTCTGTACGTCCCCGTCAGCAGTGTCGTCATTAACGCTGACTTACCTCCCGACAGCGTCCGGTGAGTCCAGTTCTTCCCCGGTTTCAGTGCTGAAGAAAGTGTCCGGTGAGTTGGCTGGAGTCATGAAAATAAAGCGTTTTTCTTCTCCAATGTGTTCAAAAGAGTGATATATTTGCATCACAAAACAGTGAACAGGGAAAAAGTCAAACCTAATAATCGCTTGGTACTATTTTCTCTCCGGTTCATATCACTGCGCTGCCACCAGGTGAAGTCGCACCTGTTTCACTGTGTTTCCTGCTTGGAAAGTTCACGACAACATGTGTGACACCGACGATGAAGACGTGGCCTTTAGCACAGAGCCAAGGGGAGATCTTTATGAACCCGAATATCCTGATGCCCAAATTCACCAGATGGAGTCAGAGAGAGAGAGGAGACAGAGGAGGGACAGAGGGACGAGCTGAAGAACCTGGAGTTTTGTTGTTCCAGCCTGGAGAAGTCTGCACCATTTTTTATATATATTCTTATAAAGCTCATATAAGCTTATATACTTATCACTGTAGCTCTCATGTTAGCTCTACTGGATCGCGGTGGTCAACAGTCTGAGCACGTTAACAAAGTCAAACTACTGAAAAAAGTGTTGGATTCGGCTGTCACCTGGCAGCAGCGCAGTGATATGAGCGGAGAGAAAATAGTACCGAGCGATTATGAGGTTTGACTTTTTCGTGGTTCATGAGAAGAAAAACGCTTTATTTTCGTGACCTCAGCCAACTCGCCGGACACTTTCGTCAGCACCGAAACCGGGGAAGAACTGGACTCACCGGCGCTGTCGGGAGGTAAGTCAGTGTTGATGCGACTCTGCTGATGGGTCAAAAAAACCCAAACTATCCCTTTAAAAGGATTTTGTGTTTTCATAGGACAGAAATTTGGTTTAAATGTTACTATACAGCACTATTTATTCTCCCATATTACTGTAACTGCACAGCAAAGACAAATCTCACTTGACTCTCATTTCAAAGTGAGCTGGAGATAATAATATTCATGAGTATTTTTTGCTTGCTGTCGGATCTTGTGGGCTCAGGTGGGGAACAGATGGGAGTGGGTGAGCGAGCGGAGCTGCCAGACTGGTGGTAGTAACTGTGACGTGCTCAGTCTACATTGGCATAACGGGGGATTTTACATGGAGCCATATGCCAGGATACGATTTGTCATGCTTTTTGGGTTTTGGCAGAATACGAGTGTTTTTATGGGACCAAACAAGATGACAACCAAACATTTTTGTACGTCTACCATTGTGCTGAGATTGCAAATGGACAGAGGAAATCTCCAGGTCCTACTTAGTTTTTAGTTTTAGTTTCATCTTTATTTCTCAGGGGCCATGTACAAAATTCATTAATCTCTATAAAAGAAGAGATGAACTGCAGCAGATTTAGCTCCTGCTACTTTCCCTCTGCAGGTGAACACACAGAATATTTACAATTTACAATAGAGCAACAAAAATACACAATAAAACATCACGATTCATAAAACCTGACGTCCTAAACTCACAGCAATAATGAGGTTGAATGTAGTTGTGCTGAATTTGTGAGTAAAAACATTTGAGTGTCTAGAATGTGCTTTTGTAGGTTCGGAGTAAAATGCTGAATGTCTCCAGACTGTTTCAGAGTCTGGAAGTTTATTCCACTGTTTAAGAGTTAGAAATGAAAAGGCGACTGTGCAAAGGCCGAGGATCTTTGTGGAATCGTACAGTTTCTGTTTGTCGTGGACGTGTGGATCGAGTCGTCTGTTCTGAGCAAAGTTTGATCAGTGTTTTCAAGGGAGGAGCAGCTTTATTCATCATTAATAATACTAAAAACCTTCCTTTGTTGCCATAGCAATTAGCAATTCAAGACAAAATATGCTGCTTTTGGATGGTCAAAAGTCCTCAAAATGTCGGCTATAAATAGGAAGCAGAAAGTCATGATGAAGCGCTCTAAAGGAGGTGGCGTCATTGCTGCTCATTGCAATGTTTAAGTTGCAGACTCTTTGTTAGGGCTGCAGTCATTGTTATTAACCGATCTCTATATTGTTTGTCTCTTCGTAAATTAAATAAAAAACAAAAAACTTAAAATTTCTCAATAAGGGAAGTATGTTTTATGCCGCTAGTTTAGCATACATTCACATAAAATGTTAATAAATGCTGTGATAATTTGAAATATCTTTCCGTTTTTGTGTGGGACGCTTACTTTAACTATTTGAACTAGAAAACTCAGAGAAATTACAAATCGTTTAGCCCTGCTGAACATAAAACAACACTCTCATTTAGTTCCTACGGGAGCTCAAATCTTCGTTTCGGGGGTTTTAACAACAACAGTATCCTCCTGTATCTATAAGTCACAGCTATAAAATGATTAGTGGAGATTTAGGTCAAAGACGCCATTAAGACTCTTCCCTTATCAGCTTCAACATCCTGCACCAATTTCACCCATCGGGCCGAAGCAGCCAACCTTAAAAATAATCATTACAAACGCGCCTCGAAATGACTACATCAACAATGACTGTATTATTTCTCGATAGCGAATGATAAATCGCGACCTTTTCACTTCTGGTGGGATTAGCCTGGTGGAAATGTTATCTTACAGTTGTCCTGCGTGATTTGTAGAGTGTGTAATTATGCATGGCCTGAATTTTAACCCTTTTACTCCCCTCCAGTTAATATATAAGAGCATTTTGTGGCTTATTGTTGTTGTGATTTGTAATGTGTGGATTTATTATCGCGCTTGTGTGAAATTATAGCATCCGACACCAGCCCATATTAGAATAGTTTATTGTGGGTTGTTAAATAACTCTGAATAGACGCGTGTTTTGCATTTCACCCTTTTTATGGCACTTTTACAATGTATGCACTATATACAGTAGTTTTATAGACCAGTCTTGATTTTTATGAGAATTGCTGTAGCTGTAGGGGCGGCGCTGTTGACAAAAGATTTAGATTTTATTATTTGCACATAAAGTTAAAACAATTTCGCAATGCTAAAAATCTAAACATTTGAGTGCAGGAGAGTGTGAGAAGAGCATTAATGGGCTTAAAGGCACCTCCCCTAAAACATTTTCATTACATCATGAACAGAAGGTCACATTTATGAACACTTTAAACAATCCTGTACATTCAGATGAGCAGCGTTTGTTTCTATTGACTTTCAAAAGAAAAAAGAGTGGAAATAGCCTTTAGCACAGGGGATAAGGGCCTCTGAACCTGACGGCTCTTTGGTTCGTCGACGTTCTGCACAAGGGAAAAGTCTCTGCAGCGTCTTGTAGGTGTGAACATCTGATGAGGACATGAAAAAGTTCTCAAAACCTCTGGGTAAAACCTGGGACTTATGGACATACTTAAACATAAATAAATACAATATATGTTGACATTATATATAGTCAAAATATTGTATTTCCGAAACAAAGGAGCAGAGGAAGTCAGTCTGTTTGAATCATTCATAATTCTAAGAAATCTCTTTTGTATTAATAAAATCTTATTGAGGAATATGTTAAAGGTGTTGCCCCAAACCATATTACAATATAAGATATGTGGACAGATTAAACTATAATATAAAGTCATCATGAAGCATTTATACAAGAACGAATTTTGCTCAAAATTCCAGTGGATTTCATAATTTTGCTCCACACATGTTGAGTTTGGTATTTCCAGGTCAGTTTTTGATCAACAATCACTCCTAAAAACTTAGTTTGAGCAACTCGATTAACTGTAATACCATCGATGGACAGTGTAACGTTTTGACATTGACAGAAAGCAATACTCACAGGATATTACGGCTCTTCTATTAGAAATGTGCAGGAATGTCACCTCATGACCTGATTTAAATGGCCTCCTCCCTCATTTTCAGTGAATTCCTCTTTATCTGAATGTCGGATAATCACGTCTCCAGTGTTGTGGCTTCTACTTGAGTCCTGATTAAACTGAACCATTCCTGAAAAATATCTCATTGTGATTCCTTCCTGGCGCTGTGATTGCAATTATATTTGCTATTCATGCTTCATAATAGAATTCTGTTAAAAGTTCACGTTTGATGAGGCAGAAATACGACCTGCCAAACTAATACAAGAATCACCTTTCAGAACATTTGCACAGATCTAAACTACAGGATTAGCTGTTTTTATGCAGAATAAGAAAAGATTGCAATGCATTTTTACACTGTTATTGTATCAATCGAAATAATCTTCTTACATGATGACAAATTGCCCAACTAGCGGATGAGGAGGAGTAAACAAAAGTCGCCTTTGAGGGGAGTCGTCTGTCAGCTCACAGGAAACATATTTTAACTGATAAACCGAGTGAAATCCATCACTTTCAGACATTCGGACAGAGAAAAAGGGAGTATGAAGCCATCGCGCGTTTTTCTTCTTGCGAATCGATTTCCGCTAAGCTAACTTCTCCTCCTTATGTTTTATATCACCAAACTGGATGACCGGCCCCAATGACTTACTGCTCAAATAAGTGCTTTCCGGTTGGTTCTTACTCAGCATCGTTTGAAGCATTGGACGTGAGCCTATAAAAATCAATGATGTTTCACAGAAGCCACCTCACCATCACTTTGTCCTCTGTGTTTGCGCCTCTCGCCCTTACAGAGTTGCTGACTGCGCTGTTTTTTGGGCTGTCATGTGTTCTGCGTTGTCCTATCCGGGCCTGATGCAGTCACCATTCCTGTCATAGCCGCTCTGAGGACTGCTGAGGTCAGACGGGCCAAAACAACACAACACAAAACAACACAAAACAACACAAAACAACACACTGCTCCTCTGCTTTATGCTGTGTTTTCCCATCAGGCACTGGACACTGTGTGGAAATGCATTGGGTTTCAGTTGTTTCCGTTGTTGCTGAAGTAAACAGATTGTGGTCAGATCCAGATCCATATTTTTTTGTTATTTGTCAGGGGCCATGTACAAAATTCATTAATCTCTATAAAAGAAGAGATGAACTGCAGCAGATTTAGCTCCTGCTACTTTCCCTCTGCAGGTGAACACACAGAATATTTACAATTTACAATAGAGCAACAAAAATACACAAGAAAACATCACAATTCATAAAACCTGACGTCCTAAACTCACAGCAATAATGAGGTTAAATGTAGTTGTGCTGAATTTGTTTTAGTAAAAATGTCCAGTATAATGAGCTCGACTGATGTTTGATTGTCTAGAATGTGCTTTTGTAGGTTTGGAGTAAAATGCTGAATGTCTCCAGACTGTTTCAGAGTCTGGAAGTTTATTCCACTGTTTAAGAGTTAGAAATGAAAAGGCGACTGTGCAAAGGCCGAGGATCTTTGTGGAATCGTACAGTTTCTGTTTGTTGTGGACGTGTGGATCGAGTCGTCTGTTCTGAGCAAAGTTTGATCAGTGTTTTCAAGGGAGGAGCAGCTTTATTCATCATTTTGAATAGAGTTTTTAGATTTGAAAATAGAATTAAATTGTCGAAACTGAGCAATTTATATTAGGGTGACCAGATTTTCAAAATAAAAAAGAATAAAATTATGAATCGAGTGCATAATTAAGGAAATTGCTCTGCACTCGGCCCATTCATGACTAACCCGTAACAGTAGTGTCACATTTTCTTTGTCTTTTGGTCATTTTTAAGCAGCTTTTCTGCATTTTACCTAAACAAATGACAATGTTCACCTCGCTTTACTGTTGGCAGGTCAAAAACAGGGACACCTGGGATATTTCTTGTATAAAACTGGGACAAATCAGTGGTTTTGGATAAATCTGCTGGGACAGGGGGCACAGGGCTCAAAAGTGGGACTGTCCCGGGTAAACTGGGGCGTCTGGTCACCCTGCGTATTATGCCATGTTCTGATCTATGTTAAACTGTTGCTGATGTTGCTTCAGTCGCACATGTTTAACGCACAAACTCTGCATATTTAGACTAAACTGAAAACACCCTGTTCCACCTTGTGACGTCATGTGGTAATACAGGAAGTGCTCCACTGTGTTGGATTTGGTATAAGATAAAAGGAACCTTTGGACAGCATTTAAGACTTTAATCTTTACTGTAAACTAATATTAATTTTTAATAGAAACAGCAGTTGTTTGTTGCCCACCTCGATGTAAGATCTGACCCTGTGATGCCAGTTTGATGAGGATTATTTTTATCATGATTTGGTGCTTTTTCTCTGTCTACTTTTCTTATCGGTCAAGAAAAGTCTGTTTCAGTCTTTAGTCATTTGCTTTTGATTCATATTTTCTATAATAACACAGACTTTTCCTCAGCCTCAGGTCGTTTCTCTTCACTAGTTTTGTGGAGTTTGTCTCCGTCAGCTGAGCGGAAATGACGTCCTATAATTACCACAGAAATAATAATGAAGAATTTTAGAAATAAACTCACACAAATGAAACTGTCACAGCACAAAACGACACAAATGAAATACAAACGTTTTCTTGCTGTTTTGAGGCTGTTTCACATTCTGAGGTTCTGGACGACGTCATCGACCGAAAATAAAACTGCGAATATCTGAAGAACCAGAATCGCACAAACGAAACTTTTTGCAGCACAAACGATGGACATAGGCCGACTTCACGCAGGTGGTCTCGTTGGGTCTCCATGAAGATGCAAATAATTATTTCCATACTGTGAAATATTCCAGGCAAAACAATAACATATCCACGGAGAAAAGCGTTTAACGGAGCGTTGACCAGAAAAATTACACAATCATACGTAACTTTGAACCCCCAGAAGAAGCAGAGACCTTTAGTTATGATCCCAACCTTTCACACACACACACACACACACACTCCTACCCCAACCACACCCGTCTACATACAGTGAGGGGCTGACCAAAATGTGGAGGGGCATGTGCAGTTGTTCTTGTGGCTTGTATTGATGTCTAAAGCGATTGTGGTCAGGTCCATTAGCCTGTGTGTGAGCCTGTTTGATTGGGATCGAGTGCATGGAGATAACCTTGATGTCTGATCCTCTGTAGGGATCGATCTGGCCAGGAAAAGACAGACACTTTCTGAATATTTAAAAATCTTCAGACTGTTATCCCTTACTTTCTCGTGTATTTTGTCTTTTTTAAGGATGCACTACTTTGTTAAGCTAAAGAGTGGATTGTGTGGGGTTAGAGAACTCGTAACTCACAGCTGCTAAAGCGTCTCTGTATTCCAGGTCACTGCAGAGGTGTGACCTGTTGTTTCTACCTGTGTGAAGTCGCCCCATCAAACGCAAATCTACACAAAAACTATGACGATTGTTTGTGCTGCAAAAAGTTTCGTTTGTGCTTCTTTAGTTTTGGAGAAATTAACGATTCTTTTACAGGTCAAATTGGGGTCAGCCCCACAGGAAGCTTCAAAATGCTCGAAAATGCCCAAAATGGAGTCAGTAGTTTGTGCTTCGTTTGTGCCGTTTTGTGCTGTGACAGTTTCATTTGTGTGAGTTTATTTCTAAAATTATTCATTATTATTTCTGTGGTAATTATAGGACGTCATTTCTGCTCAGCTGACGGAGACAAACTCCACAAAACTAGTGAAGAGAAACGACCTGAGGCTGTGGAAAAGTCTGTGTTATTATAGAAAATATGAATCAAAAGCAAATGACTAAAGACTGAAACAGACTTTTCCTCAGCCTCAGGTCGTTTCTCTTCACTAGTTTTGTGGAGTTTGTCTCCGTCAGCTGAGCAGAAACGGACGTCCTATAATTACTGCAGAAATAATAATGAATAATTTTAGAAATAAACTCACACAAATGAAACTGTCACAGCACAAAGCAGCACAAACGTTTTCTATAATTTTCTTCCTGTTTTGAGATTCATTTAACATTCTGAGTTTCTGGACAACGTCATCGGCCAAAAATAAAACTGCAAATATCTTAAGAACCAAAATCGCACAAACAAAACTTTTTGCAGCACAAAACAGCACAAACGATTGACACAGTTTTTGTAGGTTTGCGTTTGATGGGGCGACTTGTTTCTGGGCTGTTTCAAGGCAGGTCACTCTGCTCTGTCTTTGTCCATCAGGGTTAAAACATCAGGTTGTTGTTCTGTTCATTCTCATCATTTAGAATTATTGGTGCCCTGGGGTTCAATCTAATCGTTGCCCCAGTTGACCCAGACAAGACAGTTGTTTAGATCAATCCTATCGTGTGTTCTACCTCATGTTGATTTCATGACGTTTGTCGACTGTATAAGAGCCGGATTTTGTTTTGCAGTTCAGATCAGGAAGAGACGGACCTCACGTGAGGGACAGAAGGTTTTATTTTCTTTATTTCTCTGTAATTGTGGCACAATTGCTTAAATAAATCCAGACTCTTTGATTTAAGACAACTTTTCTCCAGTTTTATTCTTCTCAGATTTAGAAATTCACAACAACTACGTAATTTTTCAGGTTGTGGGAAGCCTATGCAACGAGCGTGTCTGAAAGGTGTTCCCCAGTATCACATTAAACTATACTTATACTTATCTATATTTCATTTGTTCAATTATTCCTGTTTTAATACTCAAGAATCCCTTGGATCCTTATTGTAAGTGGGGTCACCTCTCCACAAACCTGACCTGTAACTACTCTGTCCAAGTCAGTTTGCATGTGGATCAGTAAAGTTTGTCTAAGGCTTCATGTTCATGGAGTTAGACAAGTTAAAAGCCACTATGGAACATTACGGGCAAGGCAATAACATCTGCACATTTAATGATCTATTGTTTGTCAGATTTCTTCTAAATATTTATCTCAATCCAAATCCGCACTCACTCCCTGTTCTTTTTCATGTGCAGTTTAGGCCTGTCACCATAAATACACTATTGTGCCGTAGTTCAGTGCCTAATGGACCCGTCATTTTGGAGGGTCAGTTTATGGGCTACTTTTTTCTTGCACTAGTGGGGAAATGGTGGCTATTTTTCTGCTCTATGATTATATTTGAGCTGCAGAGA
This sequence comes from Odontamblyopus rebecca, assembly GCA_030686955.1. Taxonomy (NCBI): domain Eukaryota; kingdom Metazoa; phylum Chordata; class Actinopteri; order Gobiiformes; family Gobiidae; genus Odontamblyopus; species Odontamblyopus rebecca. Next base: position 2,422,847 of record CM060653.1, on the reverse strand, counting down.
GTTGAATACTTTTTGGGGGATCATTCCACTTTATGGTTTGGTTTCAATATTATCATTTATCATCTATATTTAGTTCAACAATATATCGAACAGCAACATATCGAACTGCCTATAGCTCAGACCTGTTATCTCGCTGTGGCGGTGCGTCTGTCTAAATGAGATTAGAAACGACATCAGCGATCGAGTCTTTTGGACTTTTGCAATGCACAGTGGGAAATCGACAAAGGTAATGCTAAGGCTGCTTATAAAGTTGTTTTCTAACGTTTCCAGACACTAATGAGTGAACCAGGCAGAGCGTTTTGTTTGTTAGACTCGTGGCTGTTGTCAGATGGGTTAAAGTGGAGTTAAGCTTCTTCAGTGTGAAGCAAATTGGTGTTTTACGTGGAAGTTCAGAACTTGCCCCCATCACTGCACTAGTTTGTTGCCTTGACAGACTCACTGCCACAGTGAGATCTCCACCGAGGAAACACTGATCTGTGCTGTTTTTTGGCTTCTGACAGAATTCCACCTCCTCTAGAAACGGACTTTAGCTTCAGACGTGCTGGAGTTCCCCTTTAAAGCTGGATACTTCTGCTGTAGCCTAAAGTCTACTGGCCACAATTTGTTAATGGCCCCACGGACATGGACAACCTTCAGAACAAGAGCAGATAAATCTTTTCAAGGCGTCTCTCCTAAACTCTGAAACAAACTGCCTCCTCACCATTGACTGTATATATAAATGGACATAGCTAACGTGTTAGCCGCCGCGTGCCAAATAGGAAGTTCTCCAGGAGGCTGTTCCGGCTCCTTCTGACCCTGGATCCAATTGAATTACACTGGGATCTTATTGCTTCTCTCTCCGTAACTGCTGCACTGAGCCTCATAATTTTGGTCTTAAAACTTTCGTATGAACCTGCTTTACATGATCCTGAATTTTTTTTTTTGCTATTTTGTCCGTCAAAAAACCCTATTCATAACTTAGGCCTGGCACCAGATTCGCTCCTGTAACCGTAGCATCTCGAGCCTCATTTGAGCGGCGCTGACGCTGTGCAGACGTCACACTCACTAAGTCCACTTTTATATACAGTCAGCTGCAGATTTTCTCTTTGAGCAAGTGTTCCCACCCTGTAGGTTAAGTCAAGTCAAGTTTATTTGTACAGCACTTTTCATACACAAGGTAAATTCAACAATCATTGAACAAGACAAGGTATTTATAGCATAAGTTTCATAAAAAGCATTGGTTAAAAACAGTTAAAAGCTCAAGTAAACATAAAAGTCTTAAGCTTGGTTTTGAAAATGGACACAGTGGGGGCAGATCTGAGGCCTTCTGGGAGTTTATTCCAGCTGAGGCCTGATGGCAGGAAGAAGCGGCTGCACCATGTTTTGTTTTGATCCTTGGAACCATTAGCAGGTCCGTCCCTGATGACCTGAGGGGTCTGGAGATGGTTTGTATTCAAGAAGCATTTGGGTGATGTATTTTGGGCCTAAACCGTTTAGAGATTTCTACACTATTCAAAGGATTTTAAAGTCTAGTCTGTAATATACTGGGAGCCAATGTGGGGATTTGAGAATTGGAGTGATGTGTTCTGCTATTTTTGTTTTGTTTTAGTTAGAATTGTGGCAGCGGCATCTGAATGAGCTGCAGGTGCTGAAGAGCTTTTTTGGGGAGACCTTTGTAGAGGCTATTTAGAAATGACTCATGTCCGATGGCGCAGATTGGAGCCTCGCTTCCATCAGTCTGCCCCAGGGCAGCTGTGGCTACAATAGTAGTTTACCACCACCGGGTCTGGAGTGAATGAATAATGCTCTGTATGTCTTTGAGTGTCCTGAGAAGCACTATATAAAACTGATGCATTATTATTATTATTATGTTCTTGTGGTGGGTCCCTCTGCCCTCACTCCACTGTCAGTATTTTATTAATTAAGTTTATATTTACATTTTCATTTATACCCCAAACTTGTGTTTATTCCTTTTTTCGGTTTGAATCACCCAGACGGACCAGACCATCGCTGAGCCGAGGGGGAGTTTGTTTAGTTTGTTTTGTTAAGTTTAGTTTAGTTAATGTTACTTTATTCAGGCTAAAAACTGTTCTGTTTAGCTGTGTCTGACTGAAAGGTTTTCATTTTTCATTCCGCACTCTTCTCTTCTCTCTAATTCTCTCTAACTTAATGTCCCGTCTCTATTTTAAAATGTTATGATGATTATTTATGTTTTGATTTGTTCGTATTGTGATTTTAATGTATTTCTTATTCCGTAAAGCACTTTGAATTACTCTGTGTATGAATTGTGCTGTACAAATAAACTTGCCTTCATTATACTACAGAGAATAAGCATTTATTTTCTGTAGTAAAATGATTTGTTTTTGTGTTGCTTTAAATAAGTTAGTAGTTTAGTTAAATGTTTAATGTAATTTCCCCCCTGTTTTTGTGTTCAGTTCATTGGCTCCTGGGCTATTTAAGACCTGTCCCCTGTCTGGGTTTCTTTTTTTTTTGGTGGTGTTCAGTTGACTTTAAGTTCCCTCAGTTTTGTTGATGGTTTGCTTGTGTTAAATTACTTTGGACTTTATTAAATTTAAACTTCTTTTTATATCTTTATCCCTTGTTTTCTCTGTTTGGTCCTGGACAGTTATTATAAATGTAATTAATGCTGGTTTTATCTTTGCATGTGAAGCACTTTGTGACCTACGTCTGTGAAAAGCTTTATTTAAATGCACTTTGCCACACTGTTTAAGCACTAATTTAGCTGTGTAAACTCTGCATATATTTGTGCACAAGTGACATGCTCCAGTCTGACATCTGAACACTTTCATGGCCTTATGTGAGCCTGGAGCTTTGTGCAGGAGTTTTAGCCGTTTTGTGCCCTTTCCCACCCTCGGTGCACAGCTGTGTTGACCCTGAGCCCACTTCATCTCTGCTGCTGCTGTATTCACTCTGATGCATGACTCACAAAGCCCATTTAACCTTTACACGGAGACCTGCAAGCCGGCGTTTCACCAGCTCTCCACTGTAAGCAAGTCCTGAATATTCTGTGCTGGCAAATGCTGCTCTAATTTTGGATTTCATTTGTCTTCTCAGTCATGTTCAGGCAATTTTGAAACAACAATTTTGAAACATCCTGTGTAAGCGATGCATATAACTGTACTGAGACCTACTTAAGTTGACTTGGTTTATCCCCTTGAAACGCACTGATGCCTCAAAATTCAAATTCGAAACAAAATATTATCCCGCATGTAATAAAGCAACGCCGTGTAACTTTCTGGAGGGGGCACATCACCCACATTATTCCATGGAAATAGAAAACCATGCTTTGGATTATTCTCCATGGAGACAGAAGAGTTTAATGCCCTACTATGGAAGATTATAGCCAAAGGAGCAACATTTCCATGCACAGAAGCAGCAGGTATGCAAGCCCATTTAAGACTTTCAGTGCAATAAAAATATAAAAAGGCATTTATTTTAATATATTTTTTAAAAGGTTACGTGGTTTAAAATAGGGCTGTGTTGAAAAAACCCCAATTCTGAGTCGATTTGCATATTAATTCCTTAAGATCGATTCGTACGTCCAAAGATCGATTTAATTTCCAATAAATTTTCCCCTGGCGAACTTTAACCCCACTGGTCGCGTCATTGAATTCTCGCAGGCGCCTGTGGTCTGACTTTATCAAAACAGTGAACACGGCGCCGGACACGAGTGGCGACGTGAGCCAAGTCCCGACTTTGAAGACGCCAGAACCACTCAAAGCTCCGTCTGGCACCATTTCAGGTCCAGAAACGATACAGACAAAGATGCACTTGACAGAATTAAAGCGATTTACAAGGCCAAATGGAGGTGAAGTACGGCGGAAATACAACCGAGCTCAGGAAACACTTGTAACAGCTCAGGTAACAGCTCAAAAATAGTTCTAACAACACTAATCGAGATCGAATCGTGATAATCGATTCTGAATCTTGAGAATCGGAATTGAATCGATACCCAGCCCTAGTTTTAAATCAGTTTCATAATCTTTCTGAGAATTGCTTCTGTCACTGTTATGAAATGTAATGATATTTACTGGTAATACCTGATTCTGCACAGTGTCCCATGTGTATTTGGTTTTTCCTGGTATCCCACCCCACATTCCTGCCTTAAACAGGTCTAAACAGTCCCAGAGCAGTGCTATTGGTGACACTAGTATCATTTAGTCTCTTCCCAAGCGATTGAAACCTGTGCGCTTTGTCGTAGTCACACAGGCCTCTCATCCATTACAGTTATGCGATATATAACCTGCAGATATATTAACCCCACAATAGGCCCATTAAAAAGTGGAAGAGCTACTCTGGAAAACGGCGTTGCATATTTTTCTCACGCCTGTGCTTTTCCTTGAGTCCACGCTGACATGAACTATCAGGTGTCTGGGAGTGTCCTGGGACGCTCGGATCACATTTACGCCGTCACTGTCGGAAGAAACGGATAAAATACCGGTTTGCAAGTTAGGGTCTTTAGTGTAGAGTGGAGGGACACGGCCACCACATGCACTTCTGAAAGTGATATTTGACCAATCTGGGTTCAACAGTGACTTGGGATTTGAGTAATTAATTTTAGATCTCCAGTGCATATATCTCTCTCATAATAAGATTTCAAGGTTGAATTTAATACGGACATTGTTATCATATTATAAAAATGTACTTTTCAACTCAAAATAATGGCAGTTTCTTTAATATTATTACCATGAGGTCTGTTACTACTTCTGGTATAGATCAAAAACATACAAAAATTATTCAGGAAAGGTCAAATTTTCAGTTTACTTACTTTACTTTACTTTAGTTTTTCGACTAATTTCAGTATTGATTAGAATTAAAACTGAGATATTTTTTTTAAGATGTGGTCCAGGAAACACTAATGTCCAACTTTTGCAGTTTGAGCCTTGTTTAGTTCATATTTGGTCTTCTGATAAACTCATGTTATTAGGTTATTTTTTCAGACCAAGGGTTTGTTTTCATACCCGACACATATTTAGTTGTTTAGTTCAGTTTTTAATGCTGCTTTATTCTGTGTCTTATCCTGATTGTTGTACAGCTTGATTGAGTCCAGGTTTAGGCCACTTTGTGACATGATTTTGTCTGGATAAAGTTGTATTAAAATGTCAAAAACTGTATATAATGTGGTGGCTCGTCATTTTCTAGTCTTGTGGTATAACGACATAGCAGTATATTCAGCTTAGAAGGTTAAAAAAGTAGTGCTGCCAAACTATTTAAAAACAAGAGCTCCTCCAGCGGGCAAAATACGCCCGTACTTTGAATTATTGTATATAGAATTAAGTTAGAATTTGTCAAACCGAGTTAAAGATGAATTGTTGGTGCAGTTTGGAAGATTCCAATACTGACAAGGTTTTCGCAAAGGGTCGGGCCGTGACCTTGACCTTTGACCCTGTGACCTTGAAATCAATAGGGAACATCCTTGACCCATGGGGTGTCCAGCCATGAAGTTTGACATTCCTAGGTGAGACGGTTGTCGAGCTAGAGCGCGGACAAGGTAATGTGTAGTTGTCTTGTATTCTCTCTCTCCCGTTGCCTAGCAACCGCTGCAGCTGGAACTGTGTGTCACCTTTGAACTTTAAACTTCAAAGCTTCAAAGACTTCAAAGATTTGAAGTGTCCACAGACGGACAGACGGACGAACGGACGGACGGACAGCGCCATACCATAATACGTCCCGTCTTTTTATACGGGCATATAAAAAAATCAGATTAATCACAATTAATCGCAGTTAATTATGCTTCAGAAAGTGCAATTTATCATCAAAAAGTTATATTATTGACATTTTTTACATGCTGTGGCTCCATTTTGTAAAGACGTTGGTCAAATTATCGCTGGTAGTTTTGTTGAGATCATTGCTGCGTGTTCGCTCGGTTTGTTGTTGGTACAAGTCAAACGTGTTTTGCTTTCAGACGTATTTTAAACTTGTGCTTCTGTGGAAAGAGAGTTCATCGCTGCAACATCTGCAAACGGCCTTAGTTTTATCTAAAGTCCCGTCGAACACACCAGTCACAGCCTCGTCTGTCGCCTTCACATCTGGATATGGACCTGATCACTGACCTAATAACCTGCGCGATCGAGTGTTTTTCAGAAAGCAAATGTAAGGACGAGCTTAAAAAGTAGATGTGTCTCTGTTCGAGGGGTTCAGCTATGGAACAGTTTGGATGAAACATTAAAAGAATAAAACAGTTTACATCTTTAAAAGAGAATTTAAGTCCAGTGTGGTGGGGAAATATGGAGAAGTGGAATGAATTGTGTAATGAAAGTTGTTGAGGTTGAAATGTCTGTGTTTGTGTGTGTGTGTGTGTCACTAGGTGTGTGGATGTATTTTATGTGTCTGTGTGTTTGTGTGTGTGTGTCTGTGTCTGTCTGTGTGTCTGTGTGTGTGTATGTGTGTGTGTGTCTGTCTGTGTGTGTGTGTGTGTCTGTCTGTGTGTCTGTGTGTGTGTCTGTGTGTGTCTGTGTGTGTCTGTCTGTGTGTGTGTGTGTGTCTGTCTGTGTGTGTGTGTGTGTCTGTGTGTGTGTGTGTGTGTGTCTGTGTGTGTGTGTGTGTGTGTGTCTGTCTGTGTGTGTGTGCGTCTGTGTGTGTGTCTGTGTGTGTGTCTGTCTGTCTGTGTCTGTGTGTGTCTGTCTGTGTGTGTGTGTGTGTGTCTGTCTGTGTGTGTGTGTGTGTGTCTGTGTGTGTGTGTGTGTGTGTACAGTCTGTGTGTGTGTGTGTGTGTCTGTCTGTGTGTGTCTGTGTGTGTGTCTGTGTGTGTGTCTGTGTGTGTGTGTGTGTCTGTGTGTGTCTGTGTGTGTGTCTGTGTGTGTGTGTGTGTGTGTCTGTCTGTGTGTGTCTGTGTGTGTGTCTGTGTGTGTGTGTGTGTCTGTGTGTGTCTGTGTGTGTGTCTGTGTGTGTGTGTCTGTCTGTGTGTCTGTGTGTGTCTGTCTGTCTGTGTGTGTGTGTCTGTGTGTGTGTGTGTGTCTGTGTGTGTATGTGTGTGTGTATGTGTGTGTATGTGTGTGTCTGTGTGTCTGTGTGTGTGTGTGTGTGTGTGTGTGTGTGTGTGTGTCTGTGTGTGTCTGTGTGTGTGTGTGTGTGTGTGTCTGTGTGTCTGTGTGTGTGTGTGTCTGTGAGTGTGTCAGTAGGTGTGTGGATGTATTTTATGAGTCTGTGTGTGTCTGTGTCTGTGTGTGTCTGTGTGTCTGTGTGTGTGTGTGTCTGTGTGTGTGTCAGTAGGTGTGTGGATGTATTTTATGAGTCTGTGTGTGTGTGTGTGTGTGTGTGTCTGTGTGTGTGTGTGTCTGTGTGTGGGTGTGTGTCTGTGTGTCTGTGTGTGCGTGTGTGTGTCAGTAGGTGTGTGGATGTATTTTATGAGTCTGTGTGTGTGTGTGTTTGGAGGGGATCGGATGAGTGTGTCTGTGCCATGTAACATTTCTTTGCAGTCGTGGTGACTACAGTAGTGTTGGTTTCAGATGTACTGTGAGTTTAGTTGATTTGCTGCCATCTTGAATGTCTTAAGTGAACGAGGCTGAGACAGAATAAGTGCTGAACTTCAGCCTAGACCCTTTCAGTCTGTGGGATGTCTTTTTTGTTTTGTTTCTTTCTTTGAGTTTGTGAACTGACTGAAGAAAATAAACTAACTAACTAAGGAGCATGTGCGTTCCAAATAAATTGTGGGATTAATCGCATGTGTTAATGCGTTAACATTGACAGTCCTGGTAAAAACGTGGTTTTCTGATTCATGAAAGAAGGACAGAAACTCCTGTTAAAAAGCAGTTCAATGACAGTGTCTTCATATCGCTGGCTAAACAATTCTTTTCATATCCGTGCTGTCTCGACTCTATCCACACCTGCTTCATTTAAATGACTTCACATTTTCCTGCTGAGCTCTTTTGTTTGTGTGTTACTTCAGTCTGAGTTATGGCTCAGTATCAGTGTGACCTGCATGTGGAGCCCGGGTCCTGCAGAGGGTCTCTCCTGTAACCACGGGTGGGGGAGGGGCTTCAGTCAGGTGTGGCGCACCTGGTGGGGGAGGGGCTTCAGTCAGGTGTGGTGCACCTGGTGGGGGAGGGGCTTCAGTCAGGTGTGGTGCACCTGCCTCTTTGTGTAAAACTGTCATTATCTGTCTGCTGCTGCCAGCCCCTCATCTGTCTCTATAAACTGCTCTGCTCGGATGGCTTTGTTGTTTTTTCTCCAGTGTTCAGTGCCGTGTTTTATCTTAATATTTGAAGAGTTCATTTGCACAAACACAAGTGCTGTTTTAAAAAATCACGACGCTTACGGGTTTTCTATCCCTGCTTGATCAGACCCACTCTGCCTTAATTTTATTGGTGATCTGTAGAACAAAAATACCACTGATAGCATTAGTGTTGTCAGGATACTAACATTTAAAACTACTTTTGATACTAAGGAATAAACTTGATGCTCAGTACCGATTCTGATCCCATGATGATGATTAATGACGCTCTTTATAGGTTCATTTTTTGTCCTTGTGACTTTTTTAGTATCGATACCTGCTCAAGCGAGTATCCAGTCTCAATACTAGTTTTAGTTTAGATTTTTGATATTTTTGACAACCCAACTTTTTACAACAGAAGTCCTTTAAAATGAGTTGATTTACTCTCTGTTGCCTCTTTTTTGTCTCTCTAATCACACTTAATGCATTTGAACAAGCGGAGATGTGGAAGAGCTGTATTTATCCTCTGTGTAAATATAATTTTGACGTAGGAGACGCGTTTGGAAAAGACGATAAAAACATTGTACGATCCCCACACTGCTCTGTAACGTTTCAGGTGTCACAGATCTATTCAGTTCGTTCGTCTATTGACACGGAGATTATTGATTTGAGGATTAGAGAGGGGCCCAGAGGCACTGCTTAAAGGGAGGCCCCTGTATTATTTTGGACGAAAGTGCCCGGAGCTTTCGAAATCGCATTAACTCAATCTGGATACAGGCTGCAGTGAGTTAATTTAGTTTAGCTTGGTGAGCCAAATCCACACAGCCGGATGTCGGATGAGTCTGTGATACTAGTGGGGACTGTGTAAGAAAGAAACTAAAGGTTGGTAAGTATCGATACACTGATACTATAGTTTTAAGTATCTGCAGACCCGATATTAACTGATACTGGTCCCAGAGACTGAAAAAAGCATTTATTTCCTTCCTAAAATTAAAATAACACAATAACACATAATGATCTGTTCTTTATCTCTCAAGTAATTACAGAACAAGTTAAGTATGAACAAAAACATTAAATAGAGAGTAAATAGTCTTATTACATCAGGCTGTATGTCCAACCAGGATATTTGAACCAATATTTGGAGTAAAACATGACATTATCTAATATGATCTTATGAACGTGAGTGACTGTGAGCCGCCCCCATAATCCCCTCCTGCTCCACCCCACACAGGCCTTTAAAGTAAAGGCTTTAAATCTTCTGTGTTCCTGCAATGATGAGTTTCAATAACAACTGATAATGTTTTTTTTATATATACTGTATTTTCATTTTTTTTTTTTTTGCATTCATAAATGATTTTTGTAAAAGCAAATAATTTCCGACATCAGTAGACATTTCCAAATCAACAGAACATGTCAAACATCTCTGGTCTTGTGCCGTCCTCCGAGCGCGTTGGTCAAATAGGAGGATTCATTCTCCATGTGCTGGTTCCAGACGGGGACGAGAGCGCAGAGGACTGGGTCTGAGCCGCTCTCTGGGTCTGAGCGGGTCTGTGCCGCTCTCTGGGTCTGAGCGGGTCTGTGCCGCTCTCTGGGTCTGAGCGGGTCTGTGCCGCGCTCTGGGTCTGAGCGGGTCTGTGCCGCTCTCTGGGTCTGAGCGGGTCTGAGCCGCGCTCTGGGTCTGAGCGGGTCTGAGCCGCTCTCTGGGTCTGAGCGGGTCTGTGCCGCTCTCTGGGTCTGAGCGGGTCTGTGCCGCTCTCTGGGTCTGAGCGGGTCTGTGTGCCGCTCTCTGGGTCTGAGCGGGTCTGTGTGCCGCTCTCTGGGTCTGAGCGGGTCTGTGCCGCTCTCTGGGTCTGAGCGGGTCTGTGCCGCTCTCTGGGTCTGAGCGGGTCTGTGTGCCGCTCTCTGGGTCTGAGCGGGTCTGTGCCGCTCTCTGGGTCTGAGCGGGTCTGTGCCGCTCTCTGGGTCTGAGCGGGTCTGTGCCGCTCTCTGGGTCTGAGCGGGTCTGTGCCGCGCTCTGGGTCTGAGCGGGTCTGAGCCGCTCTCTGGGTCTGAGCGGGTCTGTGCCGCTCTCTGGGTCTGAGCGGGTCTGTGCCGCTCTCTGGGTCTGAGCGGGTCTGTGCCGCTCTCTGGGTCTGAGCGGGTCTGTGCCGCTCTCTGGGTCTGAGCGGGTCTGAGTGGGTCTGTGCCGCTCTCTGGGTCTGAGCGGGTCTGAGCCGCTCTCTGGGTCTGAGCGGGTCTGTGCCGCTCTCTGGGTCTGAGCGGGTCTGAGTGGGTCTGTGCCGCTCTCTGGGTCTGAGCGGGTCTGTGCCGCTCTCTGGGTCTGAGCGGGTCTGTGCCGCTCTCTGTGCTTCTGTGTGGGGAAAGTGAGAATGCACCGTGGAATATAGATCCGGGCGGGTTCCTCATTCTGTGGCTCATTCTGAAGTGTCCGGACAGAAGCACGAATCCGGTTTGGTTCATTATATCTCGTGCTGAGCGAATCGTCCTCCGTCGCACTTGATTCTTCCCGGGGAAAGTGCTTCTCGGCAGACTCAGAACCCGACCGAGTGAAACTGAACTTTAAATAATCAGGATCATATTTCCTGTGTTTTTTCCTGGGTCCTGCCTCCTCCCTTACTGCTGATTTCTGTTGAGATGGAATCAGAAAACGATGCATTTTACAGCTGATACGCGCACACACACTCACCCATCTCAATACTGTTATTTTTTTTCATTTGTGATTAGTAGCGCTGATGTTTTAATTGAAATGCACACGAATACTATTTATTTCCAAACACTAAAATATGTATTGCTCATTTTTACATCTACACAATTCTGTATTTTTCAACACCACGACCTGCAGCTGGGTTTCACATGACTTTACTACATTCTATAGGCCAGTGTTGTTTAATACAGATGGGGAACAGCTAAAATGAATATTCAGTGGTTGTAATATAGCATTTTCTTTCCAATATTTCATAGCAAAGTTATGAATAGAAAAAAAACTGCCTCTTGCCCCCGTCTGGAAGTTTGACATTATCACATTCTAATCAAAACACTTCAAACTCACATTCTGAATCCTGCAGTGAGAAGAGTCCCGGGGCTGTTCTTTTTGTCGTCCGTGCGCTGCTTTAAAGAGCCTCTCGTCCCTGCACAAAGCCTGTGTGTCTCTGGTGCTGACTGAGCTCTTTGTGCAGAGATACAGGCCGAGGCCCGGTCTGGGTCTGCTCCACGACTCAGGCTTAGCGAGGTGCAGAGCGATCGCACGGCGCTCATGTTTGCCGCTCAAAAGGCGCTGACTGAAGCTCCCGGTTGAGCTTCTTTGTTTTGGGTTTGAATTCGGGCTGAACGGGTTTCGACGAATGTCTCACTGCCATTTTTCTGACAAGCTTTAGATTACGATGGATTTATAATTTATACTTTAATGATATGATTTTGATCAAGTTCACAAGGCTGAAATGAACTGACAATATACAATTAATACAAGTATCACAGGATCACTACAGGATTCATAGTTTTCTTCCAATACAGAAACTCAAACATGACGTCAAATCAAAATGTGCGAGCAACAAAATCTGTTCCAACATCTTTCGATTTTACGGCAAAAATCTACTTGGCAGTTGGTGGTGTGGACTTTTATATCTCACATAATACAACACAGTCAAGTTTTAGACAAAGAAGGACGACTTTTCCAGTCCAGAATTCATCTGTGTTCATAGTTTTCATAGTTTTGTGCAGAATAAGACAGAATATTTTGTTCTTTGTGGAGGAAATCACGGTACTTAAAAAACTGCAGCCTCTGTGATTTCCTGGCTCAGATATCGGCTTCCAAATATCATTCAGACAAAACTGTTCTGTAGTTACTTGAGAGATGAATAAATCCTATTACAACACATCTGGATTACACTGCAAAAAAGGATTTTCTAGCATAGTTAAACTGACTTGAATTAAGCAGATTCATTTTTTTTACTTGTTTCAAGATATTCCATCCTGATTTATCTTATCTCGATATTACAACTTATTCTATGCACTTTTTATATTAACTCAGTCCAGGTTAAGCCTCTTTAACTTCCTTCTCAAACCAATAAGGTGAAAAATCTTGTCATAAATACTTGAAACTTGTGTTTTCTGATTAGAACAAGATTCATATTTCGTCTTGTTTTAAGAAAACTTGGTAAGTGAACATTTCTTACTGCACTGGCAGAAAATTTCACTTACCTCAAAATTGTTTTGTTTTTTCTTCTTATTTTTGATAAGCCTTTTTTGCGGTGTAGTTTTTTCTTATTTTATTTTTATTGAGGGAGTAAATGCTGTTTTCAGTCTCTACACTGGTATCGGTTGATATCGGCAGATCCTTAAAGCTCCAGTATGGAACAGTGCGGCTGGATCGGTGTTTTCTTACCTGTCATTTCATTTAGATTGTGCACTACAAAAAAGAAGAAGAAAAGAAGAAAAATACCAATTTTGAGGTAAAAATGCCCCATTTTAAGTGAAATTTTCTGCCAGTGCAGTAAGAAATTTTCACTTACCAAGTTTTGTTAAAACAAGACGAAATATGAATCTTGTTCTAAGCAGAAAACACGAGTTTCAAATATTTATGGGAAGATTTTCCACCTTATTTTAAGTATATTTATCCTTGATTTAAGTAAGTATTGCTTATTACTGCTTATTTAGTATATAACATGTCTTAAATCAGGCTATTATTTCAGATTTTTGTTTAAAGAAAACCTTCTTTCGAGTGTTCACAATATCCACACATTTTGATCAAGAACAACATGAAATCAGTCACATTTGAAACTGCATTTATTGAAATGTCACATTTTCCACTTTCCCAACATAGAAAAGCCGTAGATCTGCAGCTAAAGCCCCGAGACACGACTCTGAGGACAGAGGAACAGATCTGAGCCTGAGAGAAGAACTGGTTTGAGAAGGAAGTGAAAGAGGCTTAATCTGGTTTGATTTAATATAAAAAGTGCTTAGAATAAGTAAAAAAAAATCTTAAAATTTATCTTTTGAGATGAGTCCGCTTAATTCAAGTCACTTTAACTATGTTAGAAAATCCTCTTTTGCTGTGTGATTAGTCCTGGTTTGTACTTGAGCCATAAAACATGAAGAAACTGCTGGACACTCGATCTGTGCTGTGGGTTTTTTGTTGAATTTGCCTTTGTGTCTGTGTTGATTTGCCTTATGGAAATGAGTCCGGAGGTGGGTGAGTCTTTAATGCAGCGGCTTTTTTCATTTGTTTAGTGTGATGCATGTGCACGTACTTTACCCAAAGCTGAATTCGGCCAAGGCATTTTTATCTTCACCAGTTAAGGTAAGAAAAAGTGCTTTGTTTTTATTGTTACATTCACATTGAACAAGTTCCTCCTGAGCAGAGATTAAGTGCATCTGTGAAATGAGCCACGTGTTTTTGGGTGTATTTGTGTGTTTCCGCTTCCTGCTATTCAACTGTAGGACTTTAAGGATAGTTTGTTTTAAATTGTTTGTTTTAAATTGTTAATTACTATGACAACGGTACTAATTTTTCATCATTCTGAAACCCATGAGACACAAAGATTTGGTCTGAGAATTGAAGCTTTGAACCATCTTGTTGTTAGGGAGGATTAATCTGTAATATTTCTGATAACAATATACAAAAAGCTAAACTAATATTGCCGATAATCTTGAATTTCAATTAAATATACGACAACAAAGTAAAACGTGAACGTAAAGTGCTTTTTATTCGGCTTTTTACATCACTTAAACCTTTTATTATCGTTCATAAAGGACAGTGGACATAGAGGATATATGATATGATATATTGGAAATTTTAGGCTTTTACTTTTGTAATAATTCATTTATTTATAATTAAACATTAAAATATGTTAAGATGTGAACACAATCTGCCCCTTCTCCCTTTTTACCACACTGCGTCTGCTTTTTTTGTCTGTTAATGTGTAATTTTTGGTGTTTTTTTTGTTTTGTTTTTTCTCCCCCACATTAGTCTTATGTTATTGTTGAGTCCATTATCTTCCTTATTGTCTGTTTAATACAAAAACTAGAAAAAAGATGAAAAGACGCTATTGTAACATCCCTAAGTGCTATGGTAATTATCTTAACCACTCTTCTTCTATCTTGTGATGGACCATTGCAAACCAACAAAGATTTAGAGCTTTTGTTGTTTGTGTCTTAACAGTTTTCCCCTTTGCAGCTGCTCGAGTGAAGCTGCAGATGAAAGAGCAAAGTGAAAGGACCCAGAGCTGCGGTTTCCCTGTTAGTTTAACCTGAGGGTCATAAACAAATGCGGCTCTTGTAATGTGAATGCAAAAGCTGGAGACATGTCGAGTCCTGCTGGAGGAGTCGCGCTTTGTCCGTCTCTTTTACGGTTCTGCTCGATTGTTTCGGCGTGTTTTTTGAACCTCGGTTTGGTTTGATCTTTGGATTCAAACGTGGATCTGGACAGAGGCACAGGTGGAACATTTCTCACACATTTCTCAGGCTCCATCTCCGAACACTTGACACGTCTCATCCGCAAACGCACACGATCGGTGAATCCGGCTTGGGTTTTTTTAGCACTACAGGTCTGAGCTCTGTCACTCCCGATGTAGAAACTCAAACCTGATGTCAAATCAAAACGTGTGAGCACCAAAAATCTAATGACAAAGGATTTCACACGAGTCAAACAGGAAGAAGAGACGTGAGTACAGACCCCGAGTCCACAAGAGCACATTACATATTATGGTACGAAAGTAGTGTTGATGTATTTGCTATTCCAACATCTTTCCGACGTTTTCTTCTTCAACTACTGCAAAAATCTACTTGGCAATTGGCAGTTTGTACTTTTATACTTCACAGACAGGTTTTAGACAAAGACGCACAACTTTTCCAGGCCAAAACTCTAAACCAGTGCTTCTCTGTGGCCCCGGAGAGAAGGACCAAAAGTTTTGAGTTGCAGCGTCGAATGAAATAACACAGAAAAACACATGATTAAAGTGTGAGAGTTTTGACGATTGATCAGTTTTGAATGAAAAACCACATTTTGCTGAATTTTGTTCGGGGAAACCATATCCCCGTTTAGGATTTAGCGTGAGCTCTTTTGCAAATGTCACTTTTCAGTAGATAAAAGTGCTAAAGCGATTGAAAAAAACTGTAATACAAGTGGATCATCAGCCTCTTGACTGGAGTGCGCTTTTCAACGGGTTTTGTGTTGAAGTAGAAATTTGAAGTGTTGTGATTTCGTCTGATAAATGGAGCCTGAATCTTAACACTTGGTCCACATTTTGTTCATTTGTTTTCAACTGTTAGCCTATATATAGCCTTAGTGCGCATGCTTTTGCTCTTTATTTGTTCCATTGCAGACGCGTGGCCTTTATAAACAATACAGCCGCTGCTTTCTTTTCTCTTTCTCATCTTTCTTCAGTCCATCAATTGGTTTTCCTCCCCTGAATCTGGACTCACTCAACTTAAATAACGCTTCTTCCAAAATAGTTTCTCTTCCCCCGCCTCGGTCTGTCTGGCTTTATCTGCAAAAGTTCCAACCTGAGCTGTTCTGAAAAGGCCCAAATAAATCCCCCAACGCTTAACGCATTTTGAAGCACGATAAATACCTACAGAGAAATATCAGTCAGTCAATCAAACTTTATTTATAGAGCGCTTTTCATACAAAAATGCAACACAAAGAGCTTTACAGTGATTAAAAAAAAGAACAGTCCCACATTTCCCCTCCAGCCTCTCATAAAGCTAAACTAAACAGATGAGTCTAGAGATTATAAACTCTAAGGTAAAGTGAGGTAACTTTATTTATACAGCGCTTTACACAGACACACGTCCCCAAAGACACAGATCTGTGACAATCCCACATAAAGCTGAACTGAACAAGTGAGTCTAACTGTGATATAATTATCTTTATTTACCACTAACTGAAACAGGAAACTATGGGATTACTGCCCTGACAAACTATCTTTCCAAACTCTTTCTATCGGCTTCAGACGAACAGTTTAAGTCCAGAATGACGAGGCTCAGAGCAGCAGGTACAGACAGAGGGACGAGAAGATCCTAATGTGAAGGAGCCCCAAGAGCCTCCTGGAGCACTTCCTGTTTGGCACGCGGCGGCTAACGGGTTAGCGGCTAACGGGTTAGCTTAGTCCACTTATATACACCGCAAAAAAGGCCTATCAAAAAATAAGAAAAAATAAAAATTTTGAGGTAAAAATGCCCTATTTTAAGTGAAATTATCGGCCAGTGCAGAAAGAACCAAGTTTTCTTAAAACAAGATGAAATACGAATCTTGTTCTAAGCAGAAAACACGAGTTTCAAGTATTTATGACAAGATTTTTCCCCTTATTGGTTTGAGAAGGAAGTTAAAGAGGCTTAACCTGGACTGAGTTAATATAAAAAGTGCTTAGAATAAGTTGTAATATCGAGATAAGATAAATCAGGATGGAATATCTTGAAACAAGTAAAAAAAACTCATCTTATTAAGTAAAAAAAATCTTAAAATTGATCTTTTAAGATGAATCTCCTTAATTCAAGTCAGTTTAACTATGCTAGAAAATCCTTTTTTGTAGTGCATACGGTCTATGACACATTATGACACAACATTAAATTATGATACGACATCGTCATAAACGATAATATTGAAACTAGGCTAAATAAAGCAGGACAATACCAGTAAACTATTTTAAAGGCAAAAACATCAGAATGAACCATTATTACAAAAGAATAGCAAAAATCTCCCTCAAAAGAAACTACACCTGATTTTTTATTGCATCCCAAAAAATTGTTGCAGCTATTACCTATTTAACGATAAATCAAAATACTGTAGTAATTCTGGTGACAGGTTTACTTTACTTACTTATTCTGCCCGTTTTTATTATAAACTTTAGCATCTGGTCCCACAACTAACAACTGCACCAGCTGCTCCTGCGATGCACATTCTGCTTATTTATACATGTTTTTTATTTATTCTAGTGAACATTTAGAGAACACTTTGTCAAATTAATATAGTTAAACGTTTAAACAGTGGATTAAAATTGCATTTGGAATTAACTATCAGTTCTATCTCCAAATCTATGTGTAGTTAATTCACACAAAGCAATGACATTGAGACAAGCGTCTTTAAGAAAATGGATTTCTTAGTGTTTTATACTTTTGTATTTCATGAATGAAAAGGTGAAGAAATAGCAGTAAAATTCAGCTCATCCCCTTGTTTAGAAATGCAGTTTGTTTCTTTACAGTATTTGAAACTTGACTCTGCAATAAGCTCAGTCTGTTTCTTCTGGGGTTAATCCGGGGCTAATAAACCTTGAGGCGACTCCACATTTCTTCATCTCACTCCTGGTAACTTCAAATACATTCAGACTGATCTGACCCCTCACATTAGATGAGGCGTCGCTGACACATCCGACACTCGCAGCTGCCCAAAGGGAGATCACAGAGAAAATGCAGGAATAGATAAAAAAAAAAAGAGAAAAGATCCTTGAATCTCTTCTCCGTAAAGTCTAAAAATAGCTCAGTTTTTGATGCCGCCTGATGGTGTCTCTGGAGTTTTGATCTTCCTTCACACGGGGCTGGCGTTGCATGCGCGATGGCCAGGGGAGATACCAACTACCCAGGGTGCATCAGTTTGCCGTGCAGCTCCTTTCTGACACGTTAAATCCTCTAAGCATCATCACTGCAGCTACAGATGGAAAGCTGACAGGAATGTGTGCTAAACTGCTACAGGTTAATGTCAACTCTGGTGTTTGCATGTCGCCTTTTCATCTCAGCTTAAGGTTTTTGCGAGAATCCTGCATTAATGAGCTCATGGAGAAATAGGACTGCATGATTTAAGAGTGTTATTTGCGTCGCGATTTCGGTTTTAATTAAGGCTGTCAAACGATTCATTTTTAAAATCTCGATTAAGATCAGAAATCCGTAGTTAATCACGATTAATCGCATATTGAATTGCATGTTTAAAATTGTGTTATTTTGCATTTCAGGACAGTTTTAAAGCCATAATGTAAAGCAATTCTTACTCATTTAGCGATCGCTGCCGTTATTTTCTTTGACGTGTGATTTTCCAGGTCTTGGTGATTCTGCCAAATGGTCGTTTCGCTCAGTTCGCTTGTTTCAGATGCTCCGGTTGCTGCACTGGGCTGTTTAGCTTGGAGGTGCTAATTTAGACTAGAGCAGTGGTTCTTAACCTGGGTTTGATCGAACCCCAGGGGTTCAGTGAGTCAGTCTCAGGGGTTCAGTGAGTCAGTCTCAGGGGTTCAGTGAGTCAGTCTCAGGGGTTCAGGGTCAGACTCACATCCAACTCATAGGATTCGTCTCGCCCCATTTGGCCGTTATTGGCTGCAGGAAATTTTATGCGTGAAATAGTCTTGTGACTGTCGTGATGGTGTCGTGTCATTTCTTTCTTAATATTTTCCCTTCATACAAACTATGTCTAGAGTGACCAGATTTTCAAAATAAAAAACTGGGACATCCCTGCTTTGGGTCGGTAATGATAAAATTGTGAAACGAGTCCGTACAATCACATTTTCTTTGTGTTTTTGTCATTTTTAAGCAGCTTTTTCTCTATTTTACCTAAACAATTGATAATTTATGCCTCTCTTTACTGTTGGCAGGGATCAGATTGGTCAAAAATAGGGACATCTGGGACGTTTGTTGTATAAAACTGGGACAAATCACTGGTTTTGGATAAATCTGCTGGGACAGGGGACACAGGGCTCAAAACTGGGACTGTCCCGGGTAAACTGTCTGGTCACTTTAACTATATCGAGCAAAAGAAAGTGGTCGGACGAACATGTGCAATATGGATTCACATGTGCACCAATAAAATATATATGCCTATGCTTGAATTTGAAAATAACATATTTTATTTTTCCAATTAAGAAGAGTTTGGTGAATGCGCAGATGAAACTAGTGGAGTTCAGTACCTCCAACAAGGTTAAGAACCACTGGACGAGATGTACTTTGGTGATACTGAAACTCTGCTGGACACAGGCGGCATTTAACTCTTGACTTGTAAATTGTAACGGGGTTTGGACGTTTTTTAAAGTCAAATAAACAGATCAAAAGTCCAGAAGTCCGTTCGAAAGCGAAACAGCCAGAGGAGCGGCCTACGGATGGAGACAAAAGTCGGCGAAATCTACCCGCGAGTAAAAAAAATCATTAAGTTTTTAGAAGGGACAAAAGGCTGGCGAACTCTAATCGCCATTCTAAAAAATATATCGCATTATGGACTGCATTAATCTAGCTGCGATTTATGCGTTAACTTTGACAGTGTTAATTTGAATATCATATGATTCCGTTCAAAGTTCACATGATAAAAGTGGGAAAAGGAAAACCGACAAAAAACTGAAATATGAACCAACACAAGAATCACACTTAAGAACACGCACAGATCTAAACTACAGCTGTTGTGAGGAGGAAATTATCGTACTTCAAAAATTGCCGCGTTGGCGATTTTGCTAATTGTTCCCATTCAAATTTTGATTCGATTGTGATTCGCCTTGTACCCACTCCGGTAATGCGTTTAAAGGCCTTGATCCGGTCTCTCTGCTCTTCCCTGTGTGTGTGGGCGATGACAGAACCGCAGTCAATATTGGACGTCTCCCAGGCCTCCTATGGGCCCATACCTCCTGTGTTTGCCCACTCCTGTCAACGGGCCTTTGTCTTGCGCCGTCTCATTTGCAGGTTTCCAGGTCTGCTCGCCGTTCCCTTTATGTGCACCCCGGTCCCTCGCACTCCATCTGTCTCCATCCTGGTCTTTGCTTGTCTTTCCTTTGTGCTGGAGCTGTAGACGAGAGCCCGTAGGCTGGGAGCGCTGTTCGGTCTCTGATGGCTGCTCTGTTTGTTATTGCGGGTGCGACTGACTTATATGGTGACGATATACAGTAGTTCGGGCCCCTGAAAACTGTAGCAACAAGTGACGTCACCCGTAGCTCCAGTCAAATGAAGCTCACGAGTTCCAAGGAACAGGAACTTATTTACATACAAAAGATGGAAATAAAACCAGCACAGCAGCAGTTACAGAACCTGCGTGAAGTCGCCCCCAACAAACCCAAACCTGCACAAAAACTATGTCAATTGTTTGTCCTTTGTTTGTGCTGCTTTAGTTTTGGAGAAATTAACAATTCTTTTATAGGTCAAAGGAAGCTTCAAAATGCTCTAAAACATCCAAAATTGTGTCAATCGTTTGTGCTGCAAAAAGTTTCCTTTGTGCGATTCTGGTTCTTAAGATATTAGAAGTTTTATTTTCTGCCGATGACGTCGTCCAGAACCTCAGAATGTGAAATAAAGCTCAAAACAGGAAGAAAATTATAGAAAACCTTAGGATTTCGTTAGTGTGGTTTTGTGCTGTGACAGTTTCATTTGTGTGAGTTTATTTCTAAAATTATTCATTATTATTTCTGTGGTAATTATAGGACGTCATTTCTGCTCAGCTGACGGAGACAAACTCCACAAAACTAGTGAAGATAAACGACCTGAGGCTGAGGAAAAGTCTGTGTTATTCTATAAAATATGAATCAAAAGCAAATGACTAAAGACTGAAACAGACTTTTCTGCAGCCTCAGGTCGTTTATCACCACTAGTTTTGTGGAGTTTAGCTAAAGTCGCTGCCGTTGGCTGAGCGAAAATGACATCATACAATTACCGCAGAAATAATAATGAATAATTTTAGAAATAAACTCACACAAATGAAACTGTCACAGCACAAACCAAATACAAACATTTTCTATAATTTTCTTCCTGTTTTGAGGCTGTTTCACATTCTGAGGTTCTGGACGACGTCATCGACCAAAATAAAACTGCAAATATCTAAAGAACCAGAATCGCAGAAATGAAACTTTTTGCAGCACAAATGAAACTTTTTGCAGCACAAACGATTGACTCCATTTTGGCCATTTTCGAGCATTTTGAAGCTTCCTGTGGGTCTGACCCCAGTTTGACCTGTAAAAGAATCGTTAATTTCTCCAAAACTGAAGCAGCACAAACGATGGACACAGTTGATGGAGCTGGAAGCGCCCCCATGAACACGTCCTTTTTGGAATGCGGTGACCAGCAGGTTCGCTATGTCCATTATATTTACAGTCTATAGTCCCTCATCTTTTTTGTTGTTTTTGTCATGGCCGATGCCGATTTTTTAGAATAACATTCTTTTAAACAATGGCTGATGAGCTCTGCCAATATTTTTATTTTTATGCCAGATAATTTCCCCTGTATTATCTCCTTTGAATTTAGAGCACACTCATCCACAAACTTGTTTACAGACTGAAGAGTCTCCACCTATTTGGACTAAAATGGTGAAATAAAGCTTTATGCATATGTTTGTTATTCATATGCAGGCAGCTGGTTGGACCATACTAAATACTGGGATTTAATGCCGATAGTCGAAGTTCAAATATCACCCTATTCTAGCT
Source organism: Odontamblyopus rebecca (assembly GCA_030686955.1). Classification (NCBI taxonomy): domain Eukaryota; kingdom Metazoa; phylum Chordata; class Actinopteri; order Gobiiformes; family Gobiidae; genus Odontamblyopus; species Odontamblyopus rebecca. The sequence goes on along the minus strand of CM060653.1, from coordinate 2,401,325 downwards.
CTAGTTGAGGGTTAAAAATGAGCAGGTTTATGTTTCGATTGCAGTTTGCAGTATTTATTATGTGTGTTCATTCAGTGTGCGTCTTTTATTAGCCTTGAGATGGTGTAGGTTTCATTGAAGGGGATCTGCTTTTATTTCTTCTAGTTCAGCTAAATTCCCTTGGCACCGTGTAATGTCACCCCTATGAACTAACATCAAGGACCATGTTGTCCACCCTCCTGTGGGCTCACCACCTGCAGAGGGGTTCATAGGGGGGTCAGGTGTTATGAGTATTGGGCAGCACGCTGCCCCCCGCGACCCAGCCGGATTAAGCGGGAGAAGATGGATGGATGGATGGACCGTGTAATGTAACGTAAAACCTGCTCTAAAAATAAAGACACAAGACATTTTTCTTGAATGAGAACTTCATAGAGGCATTTCTGTCCATTTAGGTGAGTAGAAACCTTGAGATGTTTTGTACCCAGGGCCCAGAATTGTGCAGTACATCCAGCGCTATTAGAAATGACCAACAGCCAAGTGCTGAGTGCTTTATAACCACAAACTACGAGTCTGCACTACACAAAAGCATTTTCTAGCATAGTTAAACTGACTTGAATTAAGCAGATTCATCTTAAAAGATCAATTTTAAGATTTTTTTTACTTAATAAGATGAGATTTTTTTTACTTGTTTCAAGATATTCCATCCTGATTTATCTTATCTCAATATTACAACTTATTCTAAGCACTTTTTATATTAACTCAGTCCAGGTTAAGCCTCTTTAACTTCCTTCTCAAACCAATAAGGGGAAAAATCTTGCCATAAACACTTGAAACTCGTGTTTTCTGCTTAGAACAAGATTCATATTTCGTCTTGTTTTAAGAAAACTTGGTGTAAATTTCTTACACTGGCAGATAATTTCACTTAAAATAGGGCATTTTTACCTCAAAATTGGTATTTTTTTCTTATTTTTTGATAGGCCTTTTTGCAGTGTGCAGTCTGCCTGCAGCTCTGTGAATGTGGCTTCTCCTGTCCAGTTATTTGCATGATTTAGTTTATGCAAAATTGCTTTACAGTCGTTGAAATTGACTATAAACCCCCTCCTGGTTATGAATACTGTGCTGTGTTGTCTGCTTCCTGTGGTATTTTTCCATTTTATGCACAGAATGACAAAATAGCAGCTTCTGTGCATGTTCGTATCTTGCAGTATTCACAGTCCCGGTCCACCCGCTCGCTGCATTAGCATAGAAATCAGACTCTCTCTCTAACACTCTCCATCTCCATCTCCCTCCATCTGATATAATGGTGATGGGCATCATATGGCGAGTCTTTCTCATCTGCTTTGACACGGGTCCAGCTCTCCCCGTCTTCTCCAGTGGCGTCTTTATAAAGAGTCAGTTTGTGTCCTCAGTCCTCCCACTCTCCGGCTGGTCCCTGTCATCCTCATGTTTCCTCTTCCTCTCTCCCTCTGAGCCGGCTCCAAATGAACTTCTGTGATCTGATCCCATCCCCAGAGACGCCCCACTGTACCTGACCTTATACAGAACTCCACTCCCCCGAGAACCGAAGGAATGCTGTGTCCAACGGAGTTAATTCAGAGGTGGAAGAAAGACTGAAACATGTCCGCGACCGTCACCTCTACTTTACTTTTACTTTTATTCGTGTATTTAAAGGACAGTGCACAGTTAAACATAATGCCCAGGGTGAGGGTTTCCATCTGTCATCCTTAAACATTTACAATTATCATTTCATCAATACACATAAATAACAGTAAAATTTACACAACGATAAACTCATCTGTATTGAATCTTATTAAAACGACATAAATAGTAATTCGTGATCATTATTTCCCGTAAAAAAGAAAAAAACAATCAATTCATCATCAAACCCTAATATAAAACTTCACGTATTGTTTCATTGACATCATTCGCAGATAAAAACTATGTACAATAAACTGTGTCAGCAATAAAACTCCCTTCTGCAAAAAAAGAAGTTAAAAAGTTAGATTATCATACATATTTGTCCCACTTCAGCCCACACAAACCCCACTGCACCAACGTTTACTGTGGATTAAATAATCAAACTGTACAATTCCTCAAGAATCTAACAGGATAATCCCAAAGTCCAGCCACAGCCTTATTTGACAGATGTTGAAATGTTGAATGTTAATGTTGAGTATTAATACTACAACTTTTACGTATCGCTGCTACTGCTGTTTCTGCTACTACTTCAACCACTGTTACTACACAGACATGTACTTCCACAAAGTGAACGCTGCTTTATTTGTACCATGCAAATACTCCACAACCACCAGTGCCACGACTGATTCTGTATTTTATGGCATCAGCTTGAGCAGCAACATCAGAGAAGCGAATGAAATGAGATTTGTCAATGTGGTTAAAGCAAAATACAATATAAGACATAATGATCTTTACATAGTTCTACCCTGGTACATCTGATACTGTTACGATAACTACGGTACTTTTGCTGTCAAAATCTTCACCATAGTTACAAATTATACTGCTGCTACGAGTAGGGTCGGGCTGATTATTCGATTAATTGATAATTGATCATTAAGAATTTGGTGGATCAGGTTCATTTTAATGGCCAAACTGAATGTCGGTGTCTGTGTAACATAGCCTGAGGAGTCGAGGTCTGAGCACAAACTCTGGAGCCTCACAGTCCCACGTCTCGGCTCTGGCTCCTTGGAGATCCCTATATTCCTCAGAGTGTGTTTCCCTGCACATCAGTGTCCCGGGTATGATCGGGTTTTTGAGTGTCCCGGTTTCACATGTTTACGCAGCATCTGCAACGCGACATACGCACAGAACAGACTCAGCATCAGCAGAACATCCTCTGTCACAGAGAGAACACTCATATTCACTGAGTCACAGAGAGAACACTCATATTCACTGAGTCACAGAGAGAACACTCATATTCACTGAGTCACAGAGAGAACACTCATATTCACTGAGTCACAGAGAGAACACTCATATTCACTGAGTCACAGAGAGAACACTCATATTCACTGAGTCGAGTCCTTTAGTCCCACAGAAGCTGAAGCAGCAGCACAAGGAAAGAGCTGCTTTTTTCAGCTCTTACAGTTTATGCAAATGAGTCATGTGGTTTTAAGTTTAGTTTGTGTAAGACGTAAACAAATGTTTAAATCTGCATTAAACACATTCTGATCTCACACTGATGAGGCTCTGGAGTCAGGAGGTTTATATGTTTAAAGTTGAGTTTATTTATGCAGATTAGTAACAGTAATAATAGTGATGATAATTTTAATATAAAATGTTAATGATTAATCGAAAATCGATCATTAATTTTCCCGATGATCGATTAAGAAAATTTAATCGAATGCCCGTCTTAGCTATGAGCACGTTGCTTGAGTTGCCACAGAAGTGACACCATAAAGATGTGGTGACCGGCTGTAATTTATGTATTTATACATAAGTTATTTATGTATTTATATGACTTCCATTAGAGTCTCTCACTTTACCTCGGCTACTTTTGCCAACCCTCTGGAAACATGAATGTACAAAAACTTCAGTCACATATTTTGCAAAGATTTCCTCATATGAAGATTGCAAATACTGTACATTATGGACCGTCTGACTCCCTGTTTTTAACCTTGATTTCATTGTTTCTCTTGCCAGTGTATTGGATGACTCCATTGTTCTCCGTGTCTGTTGTTCAGACTGGGACCTGTGTGTGTGCAGTGTCCCTTTAACCCCGGTGGAGATGTGAGTTTAGTCGGGCTGTAAATCTGTGTGATTAAACCCCAGCTCCTCCGTCTGCTCTTTTCATGTGGGGCTGCCCAATGTGTGTCGTCTGTCGGCTGAGCCGTGCTCCCACACTGCTGGAGTTATAATAAAAGAAACTCCGAATAGTCATGGAAACCAGCCCCTCTGTCACACTCACACAAGGCAATACGAATCTGTGAATATATGAACCAGCCAGAAGTAAGAGAGCTGCTGTGCCGAAGAGAGTTAAAATAAGCTCATAATAATGAAATGAGCAAACTGTTGTGCAGCCGACCACTACCATCTTAATGCGATGAGTTTTATTTTATCTGTTTTATCTCCACTCGTTTCCATGTTAGAAAACTGCATCACAACAAAGAACTGTGCAGCTGTTGGCCCCTCCTATGGTTTGCTGTAGATCACGATAGCGATTTTTTTTGCACAAAAATGCCTCAACAATGGCAAAGCTTAAAGTTTATTTGTACAGCACAATTTATACACAGAATAATTCAAAGTGCTTTACAGAATAAGAAATACATTAAAATCACAATATGAACGAACCAAAACATAAATAATCATCATAAAATTTTTAAATAGAGACGGGGCATTAAATTAGAGAGAATTAGAGAGAAGAGAAAAGTGCGGAATGAAAAATAAAACCCTTTCAGTCAGACGCAGCTGAACAGAACTGTTTTTAGTCTGGATTTAAACAGAGTCAGAACTAAACCAGGACTAAACCAGGACTAAACCAGGGCTAAACCAGGACTAAACCAGGACGAAACCAGGACTAAACCAGGACTAAACCAGGACTGAACCAGGACTGAACCAGGACTAAACCAGGACTGAACCAGGACTAAACCAGGACTAAACCAGGACTAAACCAGGACTAAAGCAGGACTAAACCAGGACTAAACCAGGACTAAACCAGGTCTAAACCAGGACTAAACCAGGACTCCAGCAGGAGTTCGGTCCCTGAGCTCCTCAGATGGTTCATGAGGCTCTAACATGTCACAGATGGACTTTGGAGCTCGGTCCTGGAGAGACTTGTGCAGGAGCAGAGCTGCTTTAAAGTCTCTGAGCCACAGGGGGCAGTGCAGAGACCTGAGACCAGGACTTATGTGCTCGGACTTCCTGGTTCAAGTCAGGACTCAAGCTGCAGCGTTCTGGATGTTCTGGATGTTCTGGATGTTCTGGAGCTGTTTTACAGCTCGTTTGCAGAGGCCAGTGAGGCTGTTACAGGATCTAATCTACTGGAGACAAACACATGAATAAGTGTCTCCAGGTCTGTTTTAGACAGTCGACCTTTGATTTTTGCTGTGTTTTAGATGGTAAAAGGTGCAGATGTTATTGATCTGATGTGACTGTTAAAGTTCAAGTCTGAGTCCATTATTACCCCGAGATTTCTAGCTGGAGGTCTCAATGCTGCAGAATGCTATGTGTAAGAAAATTTAAGAAAATAAAATTGGAATTGCTTGTCGCGGTGAAAATGGGGGTTGATTGGTCATACGGCGTCTTGAAGTGAAGCATGAATCACTCCAAATACAAATTCAAGTGGGTAAATGAGATGGGAAACAGCTATAATAAGGTTAAAAATCCATTTTGCATAATAGGGCGGCTTTAACTGACAGGACAAAAAGAAAGTATGAGACCAGGTTGTTTGTTCCAGTTTAGTTTTTGTGTGAAATGCATCTGTAATATCCTGTTGTTACATCTGCTATGTTGGATTTTGCAAACAACTGACTCTCATATAATGTTTGCGGTTCACTGGACAGCGACATTGTCCAGGTTCATTCAGAATTCAAGCTTGTATCTGCATATCTGCGCTGCCGTGCAGTGTCAGGGGGAAATGTGCACAGCAGGAACACACAGGGCACCACCGGACCCAACCTGGTGACTCCTGGAATGAGGCCATTTGTCATTGTGTCACAAGGATCATACGCACACATATAAACAGGGAGAGAGACAAGGGGAAAAGAGAAGGGGGAAAAGAGAGAAAAAGAGGGAGAAAAAGGAGATACACAAAAGGGACATGCAATAGAAAGAACGGAGAGAGAGGGCAGTGGTAGGTAGGTAGGGTGCAAGTTTACCAGTAACATACATATATAGAGAGAAAAGGGAAGTTGCAGCAGACACAATAGAAAGAGGAGACAGAGGTGGGAGATAGAGGTAGAGAGCTCACACTCCTGCTTAAGGCTGAATCCCATTACACGCCTTGGCCCTACCACTTACCCCTGCCCCTCTGTTTTGCATGTTCCCGTGTCGGGGTTGGGGTGCCCCAGTTACCGTTATGGCAGAGGGGGAAGGGGGTCGGGCTTTGTGCCCCTCCAAACTGAGAGTTTTCAGAGGCGCACTCCAAAAGGAGGTGTAAGAGCAATTTCTCAGAACGCTTTGTGAATCACTGCTGCCACAGCCAAAGACGTTCACGAATGGATTTTCTCCGATATTTATGGTTTAAAATGTGTGATAACCGCTGTATTGTCTTAAGTTTAACGCTGTTCCAATGCACACGAAAAATCGCTCGTGCTGCATTGAGCAGTGTCATGTTATTTGTGACTTGGGTGATCGGTTGATGCTGGAAATAAAGTTGTGAACGATCTGTGGGCGTCTGTGCTGCACAGATGTTATTTGGATACAGTAACTCAAGTAATTATAAGTGACATCATTGGTTTAACCCTCAGAGAAGCTCAGGTTGTGTTTTTTCGAATGGTCTGCGTGTCGTTCCACTCTGACGCTCACGTAAAAGCTGGTGGAGACTTCTGATGACGTATGTGAAATGTTGAAGGGGCTTTCAACCCCTGCACTACAAAAAAGGATTTTCTAGCATAGTTAAACTGACTTGAATCAAGCAGATTCACCTTAAAAGATTTAAGATTTTTTTACTTAATAAGATGAGATTTTTTGACTTGTTTCAAGATATTCCAACTTTACAACTTATTCTAAGCACTTTTTATATTAACTCAGTCCAGGTTAAGTCTCTTTAACTTCCTTCTCAAACCAATAAGGTGAAAAATCTTGCCATAAACACTTGAAACTAGTGTTTTCTGCTTAGACTTTACAATGAACACTGCTAACTCTGCTGCCTGTGCAATACTGGGACCCTGTGCAATAATGTAAGATAGTAATTTATTGTATATATAGTTTTTAGATTACAATTTATTGTATATATAGTTTTAAGATAGCAATTTATATGATACATAGTTTTATAATCCTTATCTTTATAGATCCTTATAGTGTTTGTCTATTTTTAACTTAACTGTGCTTCTATTGCTGCTACTGTTTCTTGCTGTTCTCTTTACTGTGCGTTGCAACACTGAAATTTCCCCATTGTGGGACAAATAAAGGATATCTTATCTTATCTTATCTTAGAACAAGATTCGTATTTCGTCTTGTTTTAAGAAAACTTGGTAAGTGGTAAATTTCTTACTGCACTGGCAGGCCTTTTTTGCAGTGTAACCCTTGTTGCTCAGTTTCAGGGGGCAAAGCCCAAGGGGAAGGAGTAGAAAAGCCCAAGGGGAAGGGGAAGGAGTAGAAATTAGAAATGGAATTGGCCCTAGTATGTGCATGAGAGTTAGAGAGAACAGAGGCAGGGAGAGGGACGTATCCTGCAGCTGCTCTGGGACTGCAGAGGCAAAGAAGCAGAAGCTGAATCTGGCAATATTCATCTTTTCCTTTGTAAGATGAATGAATTTGTAGATGGCAAATAACGAATAAACTCAACTAAACTAAGGTAGAGAGAGAAAGACCCCGGTGGCCCCTGCCTCTGGCGCTGCTCCTTTCACAGATGGTGTGTCTGTGTTTGATGAAAAACCTTCAGGCTGCTTCACTCAGTGTCACTGATACAAATGTTGTTTTGATCTTCAGGGACGACTGCAGCTTTGAATGGCAATGTCCTGCACCAGTGTTGTTACAAGTTCACTTTTTATTTAGCTTATGACATAGTGAATACAGGAGCAGCGGCAGAGGGATTTGTGCCAGTATTGAGTTTGGGGCTTTTTTGGTGCCATAGCCCATATTTTGTTCTTATGACTTTGTCCTGACCTAAAAAAAACACCATTATTATGACCTGTTTTTATCATAGAAATAGTTTATTATAAATGACGCAAGTGTGATTTTCTCTTTAAATATTACAACCCACTAGCTGTAAGTAAATAGTAAGTATATTGTTAATGACAAAGCTCTATTCTCCTCATGAAATGTGCTTTATTAAGACAATAAAGAAGCAAATTCTTCATGGTTTTCAGCTTAATTTCTATAGGATTTTGCAGAATTTTGACCATTCGTGTTTCGACTCGTTATGACAACAGTGCTCATTTTGAATTGCTTTTAAACTGTTATATTATATATGTTATATTAGAACAGAATACATTTTGGTGTTGTTATTTTATTTTAAACTGTCCAGATTTATCAGTGAATAATGTTGGTAATGAATCAGGCTTATGACTGAGCTACTGGCGCGTGACAATGTTTATTAACCCTATAATGAAGCCGCGCCTTATGCTTTATCTTAATCACACTAATTGTTTTAAGGCTTGTATTATTGTTTATTTATCGTGTTTTATCTGGGTAATAAAAGAGGAACATTAGGATTTTAGCAGACGCCTGTGCTGTTAATTACTCTAAACACAAGGGAAGGGACCCACATTTGAATTCAGGCCTGAGGGGGTCACATATGTTTTTTTAGGCTGTTTCTGTCCCCCATAAGCCGCACACACACACACACACACACACACACACACACACACACACACACACACACACACACACACACACACACACACACACACACACACACACACACACACACACACACACACACACACACACACACACACCAGGTTAAAGACATTTGTGGTTGGATCTGCTCCCTCTGGATCCATAGAGCTGCAGACAGACCATAATCGTAGCAGCAGAAAGAATGAAACGATAAATTGGCGACTGGTTTCGTAGTAAAGGAAACGCCATCGAAACTGACCAACCACAGACCTTTTATTCACAATTTACTCTCTAAATACCTGTTATTGTGATCATTTATCGCACTATTTGCACTGCTGCTCAAATATCGCATGTATGTGCCTTGTTTATTATAAAATGCAGGGCAAATATGTTTACTCAGAGGTATCAGGTTCCTGTTTAGTGCACGATATTGTGCTCGGCTAAAGAAATTCTCAGTCATGATCAGAGCCTCAGTTAAGCGACTAAAAGGGGGCGGTTCTTCGCACTGGTAAAAGGATTATTCTCTCTCAGGATTATTAGAATCTCACCAAAACAAGTGAAAAGATGCTGTCCAGTCCCTCTCAAAACTCCAATGAACTCGCACCGTGCATCATTCTGTGCATCAGAATCCTTATAATTGTAAAAAAAAAAAAGGAATTTGTCGACTGAAACAGCAATGACTGTTTAATGAACTAACTTTCTAAATAACAATGGCCCAAGTAGTAGTAAAAGTATAATGAATGTAGTAAAAGTATAATGAATGTGTAAAAGTATAATGAATGTGTGATCATAAGATTAAAGAAAATAAAGAAATACTTACACTGCAAAAAAGGCCTATCAAAAAATAAGGAAAAAATACCAATTTTGAGGTAAAAATGACCCATTTTAAGTGAAATTTTCTGCCAGTACAGTAAAGTTTTCTTAAAACAAGACGAAATACGAATCTTGTTCTAAGCAGAAAAGTATTTATGGCAAGATTTTTCACCTTATTGGTTTGAGAAGGAAGTTAAAGAGGCTTAACCTGGACTGATTTAATATAAAAAGTGCTTAGAATAAGTTGTAATATCGAGATAAGATAAATCAGGATGGAATATCTTGAAACAAGTAAAAAAAATCTCATCTTATTAAGTAAAAAAATCTTAAAATTGATCTTTTAAGATGAATCTGCTTAATTCAAGTCAGTTTAACTGTGCTAGAAAATCCTTTTTTGTAGTGAATTACTGATAATATTGTATTAATGTCATTGTTTTGTGCTTGGAGCAGTGACTAAGGCAGATGTTTGTTGTTTTTGGAGAATCTGCTCTGTCTCCATGGTGATGTGTTTGGGGTCTCACACACACACACACACAAACACACACGCACACACACACACACTCACACACTCACACACACACACACACGCACACACACACACACTCACACACTCACACACACACACACGGCTGGATGATGAAGCACTTTGAGATGAGCGTGTTAATAATGCATGTTTCTGATTCTCTTTTCGACCTTGACTTTCTCGCGTGTTTCGCTCCGTCGTCCAGTTCCTCTCTGTTCCTTCGGCGGGGGGGATTTCTGCTTCTGTGCCTGTGTCTTTGTTCATTATTGTCGACTCTTATATTTTTTCCACTGGGCCAAACTGAAGCGTATGCCCCCCTCTCCTCTGCAGGCGAAGTACAGTTCATCTCAGCTCGGATCAGATCGACACGTGCGTGGCTCACGTCACCACAGATCACATTTCACTTTTATGCTCATTACAGTGGGTTAGAGCGGCTCTGTTATACTATGAAAGTGTATGTAGCTGTTTGAATGTGTGAAAATGTGTACAAAATTAAAATTAAAATAAGCATTAAGTTCTTTTTTTCATACTTACTGGTTTTGCACTATAGGTTGATGGGTATAGATGTTCCCACTACTGCCCATGTGTATTATTGTCGTGTCCTTGGGCAAGACACTCAACTTCCCTGTGTGATTATAATTGTGAATACTGTATTTTTCAGACTATAAATCGCACCGGCCAAAAAATGAGGAAGAAAAAAACATGTATAAGTCGCACTTTTGGGGGGAAATTTATTTTATAAAATCAGAGACCAAGAACCGACATTTCATCTTGAAGTTATAGAAGTTATAGTAATAAAAACAACCGAATAGAGAAGAATCCATGTATCGTTCGTTCGTTTTTCTATCGAGCCAAAAATAAGAAAACAAAAAAAAACAACTCTTTTCTTTATTAATTGTCTCTAAAACCAAAATGAAAAAATGGATAACGATTTGTTGTTTCACTTTTGATTCATATATACGATTCATATATTTGGTCTATGGGCTCAGTGTGAAAAATGTAATATATAGAGCTGCAACTATCGAATATTTTTGGAATCGAGTATTCTGTCGATTATATCATCGATTAATCGAGTAATCGGATAAATCACACTTTTTGTTTTTATACAACTATATCAATAGTGTGTAACGCAACATGAAAGGCCTCTTAAAATGAGCAATTGCTGTTATTCCTCACAAAAAGGTTTTTATTTAAAGTCAACATTTTTTTTAAACAAGTGTAAAACCTTTGGCTTATTGGCTTATAAGACAGGAGTTTTCTAAGTGACAACGTTAATCCTTTAACTAGCCTAATTAATAAGCTAAATATAGAACTAGCGAACACATAAGTGTTCGTAAACGTCGGTAAAATATTTCCTTTCTCTGATATTGGAATTATTGATGCCAGCGGTTCTAGATTAAATCAGATTTTTGGTAAAAGTAGAACAACGAACTAGACGTTTCTGATATGGGAAACACCGAGTGTGTGTGTGTGTCTGTGTATACGTGAGGAAGGGAGCGATTTGAGTGAGATCATTTGCTCTCTTGCTGCTCATTATGCCTCGTTACTATCGACTCATAACACAGGTTACAAATAATTACAAATACTGTACATTCTAATAGGCGTTACTTTTCATTTCAGTTAGCAATCGTAAAAGTATATTACCTCGTAGATTCTCCGACTCCGCTTAGAGAAGTACAGTTCACATGAGGATGCTTTCGCTTTAAGTGCTGCAGCATTGAAGACGTACTGTTGTGGTACATCAGGTTGGCTTTGCCAGTGCACACTGGCACCGGCCACATCATTATCTGCCATTTCCACACCGTGGAATAAATCGCGCCGCTTCAAATCTTTGAAATGTACGTCATTGATAACTGTCCGTGTGAAACAGTGATCCCAGACTGGCGCAGCAGTCTACAAAGGAGGAGTGATACGATAGCAGAGACATTTTAAATAAATTGACTTTGGTGACATGAATTAAACGAAGCCTCGAGGCAAAGAATTTGCCCCGAATATTTTTTGTAATCGAATTATCCGAGTTACTCGAGTAATCGTTTCAGCCCTAGTAATATATAAGTCGCACCTGAGTATAAGTCGCAGGAACCACCCAAACCCTGAAAAAAATGCGATTTATAGTCCGAAAAATACGATATGTGAATATTGTTTTGTGATTGCAGGTGAATATAGGTGATAAATGAAAGTAAAAAAGGCTTATAAAAGAGATCATTTTAAATTAGAGATAGTTTCTTATTATAGGTTTTGGATTAAAAAAGGGCTGTGGTTGAGTTTGCGGTCATATAAATTGTAATTTAGGGGAAATTAACAAAATCGTCCCAAAAATATCAGCCTAAAAATATCGTCAGAGCTCATCAGAGAATCATATCAACATCGACCATGAAAAAAACAAAAAAAAAAGCAACATATATTGGATGATCCCCATTTTACCTGCTGTGAAATAAGGGAATAAGGAAGTGATATTCCTGAACTTCTTTGGTAAATTTCACAGTCCATTCACGTTTTGTACGATTAGATTCTCACCCATCACATTTACAGGCACATATGTCCGATAGTTTTCCATATAGTGCATCATCTCGCACCAAACAACGATCATCTGAACTATTTTGTCATTATGAAACATCCAAACATGGCACTGGTACGGCACACGACTGCTGAGCGAACAGTTTATACAGCTCCACGTCTGAACCGGCAGCTCCTCTTTGTCCGTCTGCATTTGTTTGGTTAATGTGGGCTGAATGGAGCGTCCCTGTGGAGGTTATAATAATGCATTCACGGGCACGTGGGGGGGTGGACCCACGGGGCGCCTGCAATCAGTTAACCTTTCATTGCGCTCGAGGTAAAAGTAATAAAAACGACATTGGGCATTTTGGATATTGACTGAGGACCTTGTGTTTTTGCGGCTATTCCCCGGTGGTAAAATATGCCACGTGTAATCTTTATGGGCGCGGGCTTGTGATGAATCTGTACTGCTGTATTCCTCATTTGGTTCTTTGTCTTAATACTGCTGTACTGTGGAAATCTACCCACTCGATCGCATCTTTCATGGCTTTATTGTTTAACCAAGGGCGTACACTTTACCCACGGAGTCATTTTCTGTTTTGAATAATGAATCTGCTTTCCTCATTTATCTTAAGTGCCCAACGGCTAAATTGAGGGTAGTGTGTTTTGCATGTACGCAGCATTATATATATATATATATATAGGAAAAAAATTCAAATACAAAATCGTCTGTGCCTCCGATTGTTAAGTGCCCATGTTAACCCAGATGCATTTGAATGAACAGGCATTTATATTTAATCCACGATTGGTACAAGCAAAACAAAAAGGACATTTTTTTTTACATCACATCACAACATACGTTTTTACTTTTATTTACCAAAGACAAACATAACCTCCTGAGACCCGAGCTTTTGTCTGGTGTCCATTTTTCATTTCTTCTTGCTATTTGGGATAAGTAGGACCTACTAAGTAAGTCTTCTGTATGACACCATTGCTTAAAAAATGTAAAAACATTAAAATGTATAAATAAATTACAAAAAACAAACAAACAGCAATTAGCTGTTTATTTCAAGCCCTAAACCTGCCAAATGTGACGTAGGTCGACCGTGAGCGGGTTGGGGTTCAGTGAGTGAGGTTAAAAACACACAAAAAGGCCTGAAAATGTGGTCCACAGTTTTAATTTTTTCTGGTTTTCAATCGTTACAAAAAAAAGTAGAGGTGCAAAAAGTGGAGACAGGCAGCAGTTTCCCTATAGCAGCAGAAACGTCCAGCAATTTATAACTGTAAACTCATCTAAATATTCCCAAGTTTACCTAACAACATGTACAATCAATAATATAACACAGTCCCAATGTCTTCAAACGAGGACATGACATTTCCTGATGCTCTCGTCTGCTGTGGTCAATAAAATGTGTCAAATTTTAATGCCAAATGAAGAGACATGAAGAGACATTATTGTACATAAATACATTGGTTTTATTCATAAATTTTGCATCTAAACTTTACCATGCAGTTTTTTTTTACTTTTGGGAGCTGCTGTAGAGGTTTTTAGTTGATTACAGGTGAAAGTTTAAAATATTTGAAAATCATGGTGCTAAGAGGCAAAAATGTAATGTCCTCGTATGGGGCCAGAGGGTCTCAGGAGGATAAAGGCGGTGCTTTATCCTGCCTATATCTCTGTCACTATTTATCACTGTTACAAACAGAGTTGGATAATGTTTTTATGATGTTTTTCTTCTTTTTTTGCAGGTTGGATTCTGCATTTGAAAAGAGTGGCTCCAGCCTGCTCATCTCAGGTGAGGATCAAATGCTCTTATGTCAGTTTTTATCAATACTTGGGTGGTAGATTTAGCAAAGAATTGGAGATACGAGATGCTAAAAGTAAAGGCCGCTACACACTAGAGGATTTTTCGGTCTTAATTTTTTTTTACAGCAAAATGCGCAAACACCACAGACACGAGGAGAATCTTATGAGACTAAAAATCTCCGATCACAAACACTGCAGCAGGATCTGTGTGCGGACCACAGGATATAAAGCTGTGAGTCGCGTCTGTTTTCTCCCCGAACTTTGGGAGAAGAAATCGCAGCCAAAATCGGGCAAATTCTCCTGTACAAGAACGAAACAAACCCGTATCAAATCAAGATTATTTTCATTTTCATTTAACCTTTATTTCACCAGGAAAAACATTAAGAACAGATTCTTATTTACAGTGTCGGCCTAGAACAATTTAAGGGAAAGGGAAGAAAACACTAAACATATTCACACATACAATAAGCAATAAAATAATGATCAATGATTAATGACTCCTTAAAAATGTCCTTCGATCTGTGTTTAAATGCAGAAAGTGAAATCAAAGTGTCCACATGCAGAGGGTTTTCATATGAGTTCTGATCATTTACAGCAGCAAAACCAAAAGACATCAGGCCAAATGAAGACTCGGTTTTTGGAGCTTTCAGTTTGAGTCGTGAGGATCGTTTTGTCTTGAGGGGAGTTTCTGCTGCAGTAACTGATGTAGATGTGGAGGGGAGAGGCCGAGCGAGGTTTTCTATATGAACAAGAGCCAGTGGATGTGGCGACGGGACTGAAGTGAGGCCAGTTAACCTGAGAGTGCAGCACACAGTGTCCTGTCAGGGGCAGGAGTAAGAAAACCAAGAGCAGAATGAGAAATTGTGTCTAGTTTTTGGAGGTTTCCTTTGCAAGAATGACGATAAATTATATCCCCAGAATCAAACAAGGGAAGGACACACATTTCAACAATAACTTTTTTAGCTGAGGATGTGAAAACAGCGATTTCGGTACAAAAAGCCAAGTTTTGCTTTGACTTTTGTTTGCAGTGTAGTGATGTGGTGACGGAAAGACGATGAACTTTAACCAGATTCCCAAGTCCTCGTATCTGTCACCGTCTCTAAGATGGTTCCATCTGTGGTAGTGAAGTCCAGTTGGGAAATTTAACAGCTCTTTTGCAGTTAAACCGTAGGACTTTAGTTTTCTTGGCGTTCAAGGAGAGCTCCAGATTTGATGACCTTTTGAGCAACTATTAATACTGAAAAAAATACATAAATGTAACTCATTTGGACCTTTTCCAGGGATAAATTTAGATAATTTTCTATTGTTTTTTACTCATTTATTATGGTATCTTTTCCTTGGGATGGAGTTTTAATTTTTATGTCATGACAACAGTAACATCTCGTCAAACTTAGTGCACTAACCCTGGTCATGACGGCTGAATATTTTCACTGGGAGGGCCTTGACCGCCTCTCAGTGTGGGGCAGGTGAATATATCACGAGCCAAAGCAGGACCTTGGCTCATATCAAGGTAATCTCTGTGGACAGCTGCAAATCCCAAGGCTCTGTGGCCATTGCACGTGATGGAGATGAACCGTGGCAGCGTATTTGCGGTCGGATCTAAAGGTTAAAAGGTTGCACTGGTGCAGGTGAAGAGGTCAGGCCATTATTCACCCTTTGTAGAAACATATAATGCAGACATCCAACAAGCACCTATCATTATCTGGCCTTTGTCTGTCTCCGAGGGTGCAATTTAGGCTGTCCTCACCTGCCGTCCACCTGCCACGCGCCGCTCACAATGCAACAAGAAGCTAAGGCGCGTTTGCCATAATTACGTGGGCGAGGTGGCGAAATTATGTGTTGGTGTTTCTGTTGTTGCTTTGCCTGAGATACAAGATTGGGCTAATAGAGATCAGGTGAGTGTAGCTGCGTTTTACCCTCTGGCCTTCTAAAAATGCTGTAAAACATCATCTTCTTGGCATCACATTAGCAAAGATGGTGTTTCAAAGGCGCCTATGAGCAAAATCTTATAACAGGAATTCAGTTCTTATTACAGAGGGTTATGTGTGGTACTGTGTTATGTAACTGTCATTTGTCCTATTTAACTTATTACACCCAATTAAACGCCCAACCAGAATATCGACTGCATGGAACCGATACCCGATCCAGCTGATTTTTCAGTATTGACTCTAGGGTCGGACGGTAATACAGTAATACGGTGTCCTGCGGTATCAAAAAGTAGCATCGGTATCAGTTTCATCACCGTCATTTTAAAAAAATCTGCATAAGGCCCTAAAACCACAGCAGGACTTCCTCCCTCCGCTCTCTCTCCTCTTCAAACGTGGTTCCGCTTGGAGATTTCCCTCCACACGCAGCGAGGAAGAAGGAAAAAACCTGACTGACGCTTCATGTGGATGTTGAGCCCAAAAGTTTGTGACGGAGACGTTTCATTGAAGCCGAGAGTCGAGAGGGGACGAGGCTGAAGAGGAGAAAGTTCCCGAGGGCGAAGTCAGACTTTCACGGAGGAGACGGTAAAGCCCGATTTATGGTTCTGATCCAAACGTGTTTGTGTCGACCGACCTGCACCTCCCGAACTTTCTAACGACGCCTCAAAAGGACGCAGACGATAAGGGCTGTGATTGGTCCTCTCCACCGCTCTGCATTTCCTCCGCTCATTCTAGACTTTGAGGAATAACACAAACCAAACTTCAAAGCGCATGGCTCATTTGCATACAGCTCATTTGCATACAGTATAAGCGCTGATAAAAGCAGCTCGTGCGCTGATGCTGATGCGATCGAAAGAGCTCTTTGGTTTGATCAGAACTTGTGCCTCATCTTCAAATATTCTGCTGTTCTGTTTCTGAATGCTTCAAAATAATTCTGAATCAGTGTCAGGGAATAATGCACAAACAGTGTATTATCAACAGCTGTTATCAAATAAACCTCCAACCAATTGTGGATTAAATCACCAAGGTTCAGAAGAAAAACAGCCGAGGCCAGTCTTAGATTTTACATACATGGGAGAGACACAGGGGGCGCTCTTATAGCTCGTCCCACTTCTGCACTCCGCAGTACAGAAGTCTCTCTCTCCGACCACCGTCTCTTCATGCCTTTTATTCACAATATGAGTCATTACAATATTTACATATCGTCATGGTGATGCATTATTCATACGGGGCGTGTATGTTGTGAGGCGGTTGTTTACTGACAGCGCCGGACCTTTGGTCCACCTGTCTGTCGGAAACAGGAACTGTCCAGTTTCTGTCCAGTTTCATATCTTTCAACTGTCTAGTTTCATATCTTTCAGAGACACACGTACCCCATGATCAATATAATACTACACATAATACTGCATGTAATACTGCATGTAATACTGCATGTAATACTGCATGTAATACTGCATGTAATACTGCATGTAATACTGCATGTAATACTGCATGTAACTTCGACAGCACATTAAGATACATTTTGGTAAATGAATTACACATAAAATCTTATCACAGTTAGTCACAGTAATACCGTATACTCCGGTAAAATGCACAGAGACACTTTAGCAGTATCAAAATTTAGTTACCGCCCGACCCTAACTGACGCCAATATTCGATACTAGTATCAGTATCTGAACTTTTAAAAACTTGTTAATGAATGTGTCTGAAATCTGCACATGTTTCAGATAAAAGTGTCTATATGAATGTCACACTGTTGTTTTTATGACTTTATTATTCATCTTGTTTGTAGCTGCACTGTTGCACAGACTGTGAACTGTAACAGAGCTGCTCTTTCTGCCCTTGTGTCTGAATCACTGACCTGGTTAAATAAAGGTTAACTAAAGAAATAAATATTGGTGCATCCCCAGTACATGGAGTTAGTATTGTAAATAAAATGTATTATTATTATTATTATTATTATTATTATTATTATTATTATTATTGCTTTATCTGCTTTTTCCACATTATGGCACAGATAAAGTATAATATTTTGCATTTATTCAGTTTGCCTAAAAATAAATACGTAAAAAGACAGAAAATCCTGTAACTTAGATCTGACCTGTAACTCGGCCCGGTGCTGTCATCTGCTCAAAAACGTAGAACCTTCCAGCAGAAAAGTCCCACACTGCCCCTTTAAAGATCTATGAAACCCATTATGTCTGTCGTTATGACGTTGGCTGAATATGTAACAGGCACTGATTGCATTTTTTTCAGTGTTTCACAGCAAAAACACCCATTCTCTATTCTTATTAGAAAAGTAGGGCGAATGTGTATTTGTTGAATTGTTTAAATACAATATTACAGTAAGCAGATAAACAAAAACCACTGTAACACACTATAAATCTATTATTAAAAACATATTCAGCTCTGTTGTAGGACACCGCGTTCAAAAGCAGCTCTTGTGCCACTTTAACTGCACTGAGATAATAAGCCAGCGGGATTTCCCTCTTACTCTAAACCCATGAATATAATCATGAGCTCGAATCTCTCATAATGAAGCAGAGCCGTGCACGATTGCATAAGAGCGGCAGCAGCTCGCCCCCTCCTCACCCTCTACCTCTGTGGTCTCTGGAGAACACTCCGGGACATTACAGCGCTTCATAATTCAAGCACTGAGTCTTTATTACTGCAGTTTAGTCTAGAGGAGTCAAGGCAGAGACTGTTCACTTCTAAACATAGTAAAGACCGATATGTCTCCTCTGCTCTTGGCCTCTGCTTTGGACTTAAATGTACTGGAACAAAAGGTGTCATGATAAAAACCCCTGAAGACCTCAGGGCAATTTTACTACATTTCTCCTCGCCTGGATTTTTTTTCTTAATTTTGCTTTTAAAACTGCCCCTTTTACCCCTAATGAAGTGTTCTACCTCCTTTTGTTCAGTCCAACCTGTTATTTCACAATCTGCTGCTGTAGTTGTGTCATGAGGCTGTGATAAAAGCTACAGGACCAGAAATAGAGATGGGGAAAAAAAACAGAAAATAAAATTCACACTCTTTTATACAAAACACACAGCAAACATGTAGAAACAACTTTTTGGACATAAAAAAATGCTTAATTTAGGGCCTTAGCTACAAAAATGCAAAATCTCAAGTCTGTAAGTAAATTAAAAATCTCCTTATTGCCCTAAAAACAAAAAAAGTGCAGTGGCTCCATGACTTTCCTGGTCCAGTCCTGGAAACAGCTCCTGTCAGGTCCAGGGCCAGAGCCACAGCACTTCTGCATTTCCAGGGTGGAAATTACATTTGGATTTGTTCATTTGGACTGAAATAAACCTTTAAATAAAAATAGAAAGAGATGCACAATTACACACACCAAGATGTGTCATTTTCCATGTGTGTGAGAATTAACTCCACTTAGAGCGACTTTTTCCCTCGTTATAAACACACACAGTCAGAGGAGTCGACCATCTTGACTCACTTCACTCTTTGGCAAAGTTTGGCTCGATCAAAATGGACGGAGCGCATGAGTTTGGGGAAAACAAAGTTCCTATTGGACACTCGTTTTGCTCACGTCATCACACAGCGTGAGTGTGACGTAGGATAAAGCCGCAGAAATGTACGGAAACCTCTATGTCTGCACTTTCAGAGGGGAAAAGGACGTTTCTGTCTTTTACCGTTAGAAAGTTCTGCACAGTTATAGAAAACATATTCCTCGGTATCGTGTACGATGTCGTAGGTCTTCGAGGGTTAATGTTCAAAACACAATCGATGGACACACTTATTCGGACTATAAGTCGCACCAGCCAAAAAATGCACAATGAAGAAGAAAAAAACATGTATAAGTCGCACTTTTTAGGGGGAAATTTATTTTATAAAATTGGAGACCAAGAACCAACATTTCATCATCTTGAAAGGCGAGTTACAGAAGTTCTAGTAATAAAAACAACTGAAAAGAGAAGAATCCGCGTACCATTGGTTTTTCGATACAGAACCAAAAATAAGAAAATGAAAAAACAACTGTTTTCTTTATTATTTGTCTCTAAAACCAAAATGGAAAAACAGATAATGATTTGTTTTTTTCATTTTTGATTCATATTTAAGATTCATATATTTGGTCTATGGTCTGTCAGTGTGAAGAATGTAATATATAAGTCGCAGGAACCTCCTAAACCCTGAAAAAAACTTATACGATATAAAGTATTTTCTTTTCAAAGATGGACAAAAAATCAAAACATCAAAGAATTGTGAATGTTGTTTTGAAGATAAGCACATGTTAATTTTGGCTACATCATGTATAATACAAATCAAAATGCTCCAAAAAGAGATTAGAACAAATTTTTGTTTTTACCTTTTAACCAAGAATAATAAAGTTTTATATCTGCACTTCTGTAGTTTTACTGTCCTTTCATGTTCACAATTAAATGGTTTTTAACTAGGTTTTATTTTTATTTATTTAACCTTTATTTACCCAGGAAAGTCCCATTGAGGCTGATCTCTTTTTAAAGGGAGTCCTGCCTCCACACACCACTTTTCTATTAGCTTACCAAATACTAAAGATAAAATAAGATATTACATTTTGAATCATGCACATACAGTCTAGAATAATATACTATTTATTCATTCATTATTTATTAATACTTTACTTATGGGCAATGTGCAATATACTAAAGAATTTGCCCTTTGAGGACACGTGCAATACGTCAGAACAGCACTTTATAAACTGGGTTATTCAGCAGTTTCACCTTGCACTTTATCTTTTTTTTTGTGCAATGTACTATAATAACTTTAGCAATGGGCCGGTGCAATACTTCTACACTGAACCTTAACTACACAGAGCAGCTGCAATTCTGATCAAATAATCCGACTCCCTTTAGTCTTTTCCTGAGTCTGTGATCTTCAGACCGACGTTTCTTTATGTCTGTTTTATTGTCTGTCTGGTGTTTTTACTGTGTGTATTTGTTTTCTGATCACATCAGCCTGTCTACAGTCTGATTACACATTTACATATCTTGTTTTTATTTATCTATAAGGACAGTATACAAAGGACATTAAGCACAGGGCAAATATGTATCAGATTAGAGCTTTTCAAGATAATTTCCATCTGCAGTTCTCGGTTTACACAGAAAATAAAACATACATGTACTAAAATATACAGTTTAAATGTTAAAGTGCATTCATTCATTCTTTCGCAGTGTCAGTATTAAAGTGCATTATTTCATTCACAGTGTGATATTAAAGTGCATTCATTCATTCACAGTGTGAGTATTAAAGTGCATTATTTCACGTACGACAGGGCAGAGGCAGCCGTCTTTTAGTTTTTTCTGGTTATATATCTGATTTTGCAGTCAAGACTTTAGTTCCTTTGCAAAGGTAAAGGTAAATGTTCATTAATGTGTTTGTCCCGGTTTAAAATACATAAATAAATCAAATAAATAGAGAAACACTGATTTGTGTTTTTGCTGATCTCATGCAGCCCTCCTCCCTCCTCTGTCCATCCTGATAATCCTGATGAACAGATGGAGGTGGAGGAGGAAACAGGACCATGTTTGCCCTGTTTGCCCCCTCCCCCCCTCTCTGCCCCCACCCCACCCCGTCCACCCCCCCATCCCCACCACGTCCCTCTCACCCCGACCCCCCACCCCCACCCCGTCCACTCCCCCACCCCCACCTCAGCGCGGGGTTCGATTCCTCCGTCCGTCTGTCCTGTCACCTATGATCACCAGCACCTCCAGACTGCTTTACATTTTCATATATTAACTATAGACACTGACCCCAAGACAAACAATTTAGATCATGTGGGTTATTACGTGGCAACAGCTTTGGGAAAATAGACGCCACGAAGAACACAGCAAAAAAGACCTGTCAAAAAGAAGAGAAAAAAAAACAATTTTGAGGTAAAAATGCTCTATTTTAAGTGAAATTTTCTGCCAGTGCAGTAAGAAATTTCCACTGACCAAGTTTTCTTAAAACAAGATGAAATACGAATCTTGTTCTAAGCAGAAAACACGAGTTTCAAGTATTTATGGCAAGATTTTTCACCTTATTGGTTTGAGAACACTGCAAAAATTTCTAGCATAGTTAAACTGACTTGAATTACATCTTAAAATACCAATTTTCAGATTTTTTGCTTAATAAAATGAGATTTTTTTTTACTTGTTTCAAGATATTCCATCCTGATTTATCTTATCTCGATATTACAACTTATTCTAAGCACTTTTTATATTAAATCAAACCAGGTTAAGCCTCTTTAACTTCAGTCATTTGAACTACGCGAGAAAATCCTCTTTTTGAGGTTATTTTAATTTCCTGTTTTCATAAAGATTTGTTATTTAACATAAGCTTGTGTACAGTACGTGGTTTCAGATTCTCATTTTTCATAATTATACGTCTCCATTTTTAGATTTAGACTTAGGAAAACTTAATTGGGAAGAAAATTAGTTTGACAGTAACTCACGCGGTGCAGCATAATAACAAAGAACAAAGAAATAAAAGGTAAAAGTTCTAATAATAATAATATTTGTTACCTACCAGGCTATTTCCTGATGTTATTATAGACCAGCCTGTCAGGCCTTTGTTACTAAAGACAACAGAGTGGAATATTAATCAATAAAAGCAGCATCAGTAAAAGACGGAGGCTCTATTGGATCTGCTGTGAGTTTCAACAGCCATTTCATTTGTTGTAAACCATAAAATAATAATCAATGGCTCCGCACTTTGGCCAGTAAGTGTTTTGTTGGATGGGAACCAGGTGGAGGCAGCTGTCTGGGCCTGTCTCAGACAGACGTTCATGTTTTAAACTCAGGTACAGTGACTTAAAGGTGCAGTGTGTAACATTTCTAGGGAACGCCACCTGCTTGTCTCTATGTTATTGCTTTGTCCAGAGAAATTATGTTATTTTTGAGCAATAGAAACACCCCTAACCCTCGAAGTCCTACGGTATCGTATACGACTCTGAGGAATATGTTTCTATAACCGCAGAACTTTGTAACGGTAAAAGACAGAAACGTCCTTTTCCCCTCTGAAAGTGCAGACATAGAGGTTTCCGTACATTTCTGCGGCTTTATCCTACGTCACACTCACGCTGTGTGATGACGTGAGCAAAACGAGTGTCCAATAGGAACTTTGTTTTCCCCAAACTCATGCGCTCCGTCCATTTTGATCGAGCCAAACTTTGCCAAAGAGTGAAGTGAGTCAAGATGGTCGACTCCTCTGACTGTGTGTGTTTATAACGAGGGAAAAAGTCGCTCTAAGTGGAGTTAATTCTCACACACATGGAAAATGACACATCTTGGTGTGTGTAATTGTGCATCTCTTTCTATTTTTATTTAAAGGTTTATTTCAGTCCAAATGAACAAATCCAAATGTAATAAACACCTGGAAATGCAGAAGTGCTGTGGCTCTGGCCGTGGTCCTGACAGGAGCTGTTTCCAGGACTGGACCAGGAAAGTCATGGAGCCACTGCACTTTTTTTGTTTTTAGGGCAATAAGGAGATTTTTAATTTACTCACAGACTTGAGATTTTGCATTTTTGTAGCTAAGGCCCTAAATTAAGCATTTTTTATGTCCAAAAAGTTGTTTCTACATGTTTGCTGTGTGTTTTGTATAAAAGAGTGTGAATTTTATTTTCTGTTTTTTTTTTTCATCTCTATTTCTGGTCCTGTATCACCTCATGACACAACTACAGCAGCAGATTGTGAATTAACAGGTTGGACTGAACAAAAGGTGGTAGAACACTTCATTAGGGGTAAAAGGGGCAGTTTTAAAAGAAACATTAAGAAAAAAAATCCAGACGAGGAGAAATGTACTAAAATTGTCCTTAGGACTTCAGGGGTTAATGAATAAATGTTAGATGTTTAAAGTCATAACATGGACAGCTACATAGGGAGACAAACCCTCCACCAGAAACGTTGTGCAGTGCACTTTTAAATCAAAAATATAAAAATATAATAAAATTAGTATTGTTTTCTAATGCAATAAAACACCAAACATGATGAACAGGGAATAATTAATTAAACCCAAACCTCATATTTCTCAAAAAATAAAAAAAGTGCACCAACATTCAGCTGGTTTTGCCCTGTTGGACTAATTCACACACACATATGGTTCTGAACCCTGTTGTACTTGTGTTAATAGTCACGTACCAAGGCCATGTGCACGTGTCCTGGCTCATCAATGCTTTTACTGCGCAAAAACAGCAGGAATACCAATGAGCCCAGGCCAGTTACCAGGCCCAGGAGGGGACTATGAGGACACTGTCTCTGTATTCACCGCCACTATTGATTTTTATGCCTTTTATCCCACCAGGCCGCCGCTGTTCCCCTCCTTTCTCACACACTTGTCAAAAGACACTGCGGCCGGTGGTGACGCTGTAGCGATAATGTCCCAGTGTAATGTACAGTAGTATAGTCGTATAGAAGGATGTGGCCATTTCATTTGTAACGTGAGGCTCTGTAAATCAGCGGGTAATGTCGGGTGCTTCATCGTCGCGTTGTGAGGTCAAGCTCCTGCTGAATTAAAAAATAAAAAAGGTCCCATATGGGTTTGACCTGTGGTCCGCTGTGTGCTGACCCGAGACACACACAGACGCACAGACTTCATGCTTCTTGGGGACATTACATGGACTTGCGTTCAATTTCTGGAGACAAATCCTGCCTAATGTTAACACACCGAACAAAAATATAAACACAACGCTTTTGTTTTTGCTCCCATTTTTGCACAGATAAACCCAGATGAGAACATGCACAGGGCAAACAGCAAATAACCTGAATCGTTTTCTGTTTGGTGATGTGATCATTGCAGCCACTCCATTCATTTGTACATAATTTCAGCCAGTTTCTCTAAGGCCCCACTGAACACGTGAACCAGACGTGTGGTAATGACTGTATTTATCACATCGCGAGGACTGAAACCTGTTTCCACACTCACACCGTGGAGGAGCTGCAGGGACACACATCAGGGTCCTATACATCCCTTTTCATTAGATCGAGAACATGATTTAAAGATAAGATAAGGTAAAGATGAGGGTTTACACGCTGAACAAAAATATAAACGCAACACTTTTGTTTTTGCTTCCATTTTTCGTGAGCTGGACTCAAAGATCTAAAACTTTTTCTACAGACACAAAAGGCCATTTCCCTCCAATACTGTTCACACATCTGTGTAAATCTGTGTCAGTGCATTTCTCCTGTGTCCAGATAATCCGTCCACCTCAGGTTTGGCTCATCCAGATGCTGATCAGAGCAGGATTAGTGCACAAAAAAAAAGAACCTTATCCTAGAACTTTAATGCTGACATTTAAGGCACAAAATTAAACAATTTTATTTTAAAAAATCCACAAACATGAGCTGTCCCCAGATATAAAGTATGTTATATCTTCAAATTTACTGCTATAATTGCTGATTTAACATGCTGATGTATATTGGCCATGAAGTTATTTACATTAAATGGTGTTTTAGCTCAAAACAATTACATGATCAAGCAGAACGAGACATTTGCATTCTGACATACAGCTGGTTAAAACCTAAAAAGACTCTAATCTGAATCCTGACCTCAACTTTAAATCATGTTGCTGATCTAATAATAAGGGATTTGCAAAGTTAAGCAGTTACGGCCTCTGCAAACGTTACTGGATGCACAGGATTCTTATATTTATAGGACAACAAATTGCAAATCTACTCACAAAAATATGCAATTTCATATTTTTCTACATTTATCCAGCCCTGACATAGACTTCCATGTTTCTCTGAGCTGAACACAAACCTGAATCCACTGATGCGATAAATCTTAAAGGGACTTTATGTTCTCAATATCTGAGCTGCTTTGAGTCCCCACGTGGCTGAGTAAACCTGCACAGACGCTGCGGGGACACGCGGTGAAGACAGAAGCTCAGACGTTCAAAATGAGATCACTGTAATTAAGTGAATGACAATTATCTGTAATTGCTTCAGACGGGCTTCACACGGACGACTTTCCCGTTCTATTGAAAGTCATTTGCATTTCATAATAATAAAAGTCAATCCAGACAAATGAAGAATAATCGTATAAAGTCAGTATTTTGTCAGGTTTTGTCTGACACGGGCGACAGCGCTGACCTCCAGTTTATCCATTTTATGACCCCTTATTACATAAATGTGTACAAATTTCAACCATTTACTGTAATCCAAATGTTCTGCCGTGTTCATCATCACACAGTTTACATTTACATGAGCAATTTGCACAGTAATGAATGAATGAACGAATGCCATTTTAAAGGCTCTAATGTAAACTGCCGTCTGCTCGTCTTATTTAATGGGTTGATACTGTACATAAATAAATGCACTGACCCGATACTGATATTGGACATTTCATATTGATACTGAAACATTTGCTGGATCTGATATCGGCTTCTTAATATCGATTCACGTGACCTCCTGGTTGGACAGAAAAACTGTTGTAATAAGACCATTTCTCTCATAATGTTCGGACTTTTATTCATACGCAGCCGTTCTGTAGTTACATGAGGGATAAAGAAAAGGAAGGAAACATCTGTGTGAAGTCGCCCATCAAACACAACCCTACAAAAACTCTGTCAATCGTTTGTGCTGCAAAAAGTTTCGTTTGTGTGATTCTGGTTCTTCAGATATTTGCAGTTTTATTTTCGGTCGATGACGTCGTCCAGAACCTCAGAATGTGAAACAGCCTCAAAACAGGAAGAAAATGATGTCAAACGTTTGTATTTGGTTTGTGCTGTTTTGTGCTGTGACAGTTTCATTTGTGTGAGTTTATTTCTAAAATTATTCATTATTATTTCTGTGGTAATTATAGGACGTCATTTCTGCTCAGCTGACGGAGACAAACTCCACAAAACTAGTGAAGAGAAACGACCTGAGGCTGAGGAAAAGTCTGTTTCAGTCTTTAGTCATTTGCTTTTGATTCATATTTTATAGAATAACACAGACTTTTCCACAGCCTCAGCCTCAACCTTCAGCTGAGCAGAAATGACGTCCTGTAATTACCACAGAAATAATAATGAATAATTTTAGAAATAAACTCACACAAATGAAACTGTCACAGCACAAAACAGCACAAACCAAATACAAACGTTTTCTGTCATTTTCTTCCTGTTTTGAGGCTGTTTCACATTCTGAGGTTCTGGACGACGTCATCGACCGAAAATAAAACAGCAAATATCTGAAGAACCAGAATCACACAAATGAAACTTTCTGCAGCACAAACGATTGATACAGTTTTTATGTAGGTTTTAGTTTGATGGGCGACTTCACACACGTCTACGTAACGCATTTTCTCTTGGTTTTGTCTTATTTTGTTTTAATTTAACGGAAATAAATGCTGTTTTCAGTCTCTGCGTTGGTATTGGTTGATATCAGGTATCAGCAGATGCTTAACCCTCTGCGCGACTTCTCGTTACCGTATCTCCAGACCTACAGGCGCCATCGAAACAACTCCAACAGTTCCTGAAAGCAGAGAAGTTGAACTTTCTACCCAGACAGGGTTATTACGGTACATTTCTGCAGCACGGAGCCTGTAGTATCGAGTGCAGAGATTTGGAGAGAGCGGCGGTAGTTTACAAGTCGTTTTTTGGTCCTTTTCATTTATTTTTTTTCTTCTCTTTCAACTATTATTCCACATTAATACACACACAGTAATGTTGAACAACTGCTGATACTGAAAGCTGAACTCATCCTGGTGAAACGGGGCAAAAGCACTGACTCCTGGGACATTTTCTGATATTTTTTAAGTCAAAGGAACATAAAAAAATCCAGGCGGGATTTTGATGCATGGAAATAATCGGGCTAAAAGGGTTAAAGCCAAAGCATCGAAACTGGTGTCGGAACTGCTAAAACTGGATCCTTACATAGAAAGAATATGTACCTCACAACACAATATATGAATGAATCACACAGCAAAAAGGATTTTCTCGCATAAACTGACTTGAATTAAGCAGATTCATCTTAAAAGATCAATTTTAATTTTTTTTTTACTTAATAAGATGAGTTTTTTTTACTTGTTTCAAGATATTTCATCCTGATTTATCTTATCTCGATATTACAACTTATTCTAAGCACTTTTTATATTAACTCAGTCCAGGTTAAGCCTCTTTAACTTCCTTCTCAAACCAATAAGGGGAAAAATCTTGTCATAAATACTTGAAACTCGTGTTTTCTGCTTAGAACAAGATTTGTATTTGGTCTTGTTTTTAAGAAAACTTGGTAAGTGAAAATTTCTTACTGCACTGGCAGAAAATTTCACTTAAAATAGTGCATTTTTACCTCAAAATTGGTGTTTTTTTCTTATTTTTGACAGGCCTTTTTCGCAGTGCAGTATTCTTCTTTATTGGCGCAGGGGGACTTGTGTTGGTGCAGTTTCCTCTGTGGTAAACAAGCGAACCACAGCAACCAGTTTGGGGACAGAGGAGCTTTGGCCACTGCACCATCAGCACCTCACAAATCCCCACAGAAAAGCATCCACAGCACGAGAACAACTGACCCCAAAAGAAAGAGAGAAACAGGGCGACAGAGTTGGTTTTGAATAGTCGTCTGCCTCCGGTCCGGTCTGCGGGCCGGTCTAGACAACAGGGACTGCGGTTTTAGCCATTGTGCTGCTAACAACTGGTGTCAGCCGCAGTGAGTCTGTTTCAATAACCTCCGGTGTTCAGATGCTGTCAGCAGTTTGCTCCTTCAGCCAAGTGAAAGTGGAGAGCAGCTGTTAAAAGGACCTTTTAAAAGTGTAAAATGCCCATTTCCAAGCTTGTAAACATGTGGCTGTGTTTCTTACTGTTTCTTGCACTTGTTAAGAGGAAAAATAACCAATGGACCAAATAGGAAAGTAACGATATGCAAATCTCTCAATATGCATCTCACGGATACATATTGTGATCCCTAGTGTCAATGAGAGTAGCTGATATGCCAAAAAAATTAATAAAAAATAAGAATAATAATGATTGTTATGCCTGTCACAATAACACATTTTGAAGTGTAAATATTGCTGAAGTGAATATAGACAATAAATGATCATATTGAACTTATTTATGCCTCTGACACAATAAAGCAAAAGCAAATTTAAACCACAAAAACTATTTATTCTCCATCTACAATGTTGTTTTAAAAAAAGACAAAAAAAATAGTGTTACAGTATTGTTATCATGGGCTGCTGTTTCGATGTATTGCATTTTTATTTTTTTTAATATTTTTTTTTTAAATCTTTTAGCAATATTTTGTGACTGTTCTACAGTTTTGTTGCTTATTGATGCAAAACACTTGACTTGTTCTAATGACTAAAATACACATATTTAATATTAACTTTGCACATGTAGTGGTTTAACTAAGAAATATGGTTGCTAAAAGTATTTGGTTATTCAAAAACAGCAGTACATAAGTGCAATATATTGATTATCACAGGTATCGCCTTATTATGATATCGAATCATGACGGACCCTGTGATTCCCACTGAAACCAGCGCTACATTCACAAAATATAATCATATTTCTCTCATCACTTGAAACACTTGGACCTTATTCCTTAAATACAACTTTATTTCCACCTTTTTGTCTCCATGTATTCATAAAACAGCCTTATCTGCCCACACTGTCCTCTGCAGAACTGCAAATGGGTCCAGTCTTATGAGTCTGAAGTATTTCACAGTGTTTCATGTTGGTATTGTTACCGAGACCTGTGACTTTGCCCTGCAGAATTAGGACTGTTTTCTCATTTTACAGCTTTGTTCAAGGCAGACGGGTTTAATAAAGTCACCTATAAAGTACAA
The DNA here is from genome assembly GCA_030686955.1 of Odontamblyopus rebecca. Classification (NCBI taxonomy): domain Eukaryota; kingdom Metazoa; phylum Chordata; class Actinopteri; order Gobiiformes; family Gobiidae; genus Odontamblyopus; species Odontamblyopus rebecca. Next base: position 2,371,584 of record CM060653.1, on the reverse strand, counting down.
TAGCTTCGAAATGATGGTCTTAGCTTCTTTAAAAAATATGTGCTGCTTTCAGTTTTGATTATAGACGTAAATCTGCAGCTATTTCCTGTAAAGCCTGTAAAACTATGAGACCTGTGCACCTGTTTTCACACATAGTTTAGACCAGTTTCATGATGTTGCAGACACAGAGGTAAAGTTCTCACCTCAGGCCTCAGCAACACAAAAGACTCGTCTGCTCAGTCTGGAACCAAAGGAACTGTTGTGCTGTGGTTTTCATGGTGGTTTAACCCCTAAAGAGCTGAGGGCAGTTTAAGTACATTTCTCCTCGCCTGGATTTTTTTCTTAATGTTGCTTTTAAAACTGCCCCTTTTACCCCTAATGAAGTGTTCTACCTCCTTTTGTTCAGTCCAACCTGTTATTTCACAATCTGCTGCTGTAGTTGTGTCATGAGGCTGTGAGAAAAGCTACAGGACCAGAAATAGAGATGAAAAAAAAAACAGAAAATAAAATTCACACTCTTTTATACAAAACACACAGCAAACATGTAGAAACAACTTTTTGGACATAAAAAATGCTTAATTTAGGGCCTTAGCTACAAAAATGCAAAATCTCAAGTCTGTAAGTAAATTAAAAATCTCCTTATTGCCCTAAAAACAAAAAAAGTGCAGTGGCTCCATGACTTTCCTGGTCCAGTCCTGGAAACAGCTCCTGTCAGGTCCAGGGCCAGAGCCACAGCACTTCTGCATTTCCAGGGTGGAAATTACATTTGGATTTGTTCATTTGGACTGAAATAAACCTTTAAATAAAAATAGAAAGAGATGCACAATTACACACACCAAGATGTGTCATTTTCCATGTGTGTGAGAATTAACTCCACTTAGAGCGACTTTTTCCCTCGTTATAAACACACACAGTCAGAGGAGTCGACCATCTTGACTCACTTCACTCTTTGGCAAAGTTTGGCTCGATCAAAATGGACGGAGCGCATGAGTTTGGGGAAAACAAAGTTCCTATTGGACACTCGTTTTGCTCACGTCATCACACAGCGTGAGTGTGACGTAGGATAAAGCCGCAGAAATGTACGGAAACCTCTATGTCTGCACTTTCAGAGGGGAAAAGGAAGTTTCTGTCTTTTACGGTTAGAAAGTTCTGTGCGGTTATAGAAACATATTCCTCTGTATCGTATACGATGTCGTAGGTCTTCGAGGGTTAATATTGTCATTCTCCACACAATAAAGTTCATTCAGGAGAGTCTAGTTTAGACCTGGATTAGTTCCTTATTTAGACATGAACTGGGGCCGTTTTGTCAAAGGACGACATGAGATTTCAGGGATTCGCTCAAAATGTTAGTTCCTGGGGCTGTTTTCCTGATATTCTTTATCACAAAACCTAAGACCTGTTCTGAAGTTTTATGATCTCATGCATTTTAATGATACTGACACCAAGAGCCATAAAGGGCAGCACTACATAAAATACTTTCATTGTTTTATTTTAGTAGAGTTTCCTAAATATCACTTTCTGTGGTGGATACATTCCTTTGTCGTATTCCCACGTATCAAATTCATACATGTGAATGAGGACACATGGGACGCTTGTTCTACTGCCAGATTAATTCGCCTTTACCGAGATTTCTAGATTTTTTCCATATGTATTTTTGTCACTTGATGCAATATGTTAAAATATAAAAGCCGCTCCGTAGACGTCTCCCCCTCATATTTGCCGTGATCAGCTTCACACTTCTGTAGCTCGAGGCTCTGAGCACAAAGACTGGGGTTTGTGTCACTCCGGCTCTTTGTTAAAGGGAAATGTGAGCTCCGGTTTATATTTAGAACATGTTTTCTTTTAAATCCTTTTTCTTCACGGGGCCGAGGACGCTTTGAGTGATTTTATCCAGGATGATAGAAGAAGGGATTACTGTATTTCATGTCAGAGTAGCAGGGAAACGCTCTAATATATTTGGTCAATCAATGTCCTTTAGGAATATATTTGTATTCACTGCACCGACAGAGACACTGGTGACGTGTTTGAACAGCAGCGTCAGTTTATAGCTGGAAACTGCATCACACAAACGATCCCTAAACAACACTGTGCTTTTCTAAGGTCGTCTTTAAAATACTAAAAGATCCCCATTTATATTAACTAGGGCCCGACTGATAGGGATTTTGTTGTGGCCGATTTGATACCGATAAGACGTGAGTTTGAGCTGCCGATATAATCGCCGATATATTTAGGACGTAAAAATTCACTGTAAATCTTCAGCTGTTTAGAAAACTTAGGTTTGGCTCTATTGCATTTTCAATTGGGTTTATTTAGGCGACATTTATCGTTCTTCTGCTTCTTTACGTCATATTTAAAGACTGTAGGTCGGCCTAATGGTGTTTTTGTACGACATTCTAGCCTGTAAAGAAAGTGCTGCACGTAAACTACCAATATTAGCTTTTAGCGGTAAATCAAATCAACTCAAACTTTATTTCTATAGCACCTTCCAACAGCCAAAGCCGACCAAAGTGCTGTACAACAATAAAAACGAGATAAAAAACAATAGACATCACACAGGACAAAAAGCACATTACACCATTAAAATAAAGAAAGTGTCACAGGGCCACTAAGTGTTAAAAGCCATTTGAAATAAGTAGGTTTTAAGTTTGGCTTTGAACAACACCAAATGTGTGTGCGCTGCAGTAATTAATGATCTGCTAAATGCCGATATTTCACACCTCTGTTCACAGCTCATTTCCATATCAGTGTGTGTCCAGTAACATATATACGGCCACTATAGTCACTTTACAGTCGCTAACAGAAGAGAAAACAGCCTGTTTATGTGTGCGAGCTACAGCAGCTAATCGCTAACCAATGAGAAAGAACCAAAACGAGCTTCAAACCGACACATTTCCACACTCAGCCTCACACAGGCTCCTCTCAGATCAGCACCAAGAACTGTCCTTTAATCCAGACTCACACTGAGCGTCTGTAAAAAGAAAAAAGTATATATATATATAAAATCTCAGTGTTGTGCACGTGGATCTATGGCTGCGCACGGTGTAAACAAGTCACAGACACAGACAAAATACTCTGCAGATAAATCCTGATGCGGCGCCACATATTTGGACATTTATCTGTCTTAAATTGGATTAAATGGACATAATTTAGAGAGTCTAAACTTTATAACGAGGTGTAACATTCCCACGTGGAAGATCGGCCCAGATCGGCAAGATTTAGGCCGATATGTTTCCAAGTGCCCGTATCAGCCAGGCCCGAATATTAACATCTTGCATATGCTTCTAAATATGTTTCTAAAAACCTGTGGATTATTTTCACTTTCAGAATTAAATTGTTCAGTTTTCCTTGTTTCTAATCCTAAAAACTCATATGACATTTTGTGTTTATCCCACAGGTCACGTGTAGGCCACAGGGTCAAACAGATTCAATCACAAACATGTTTGTGTGCCTGACTTTGCTATTGAATTTATTCCAGGTTATAAAATAGTGTGATTTACTTCTAATATTGATTGTCTGTAGTTCAACATTACTATGAAACACATGAGAGACTCATCCGCACTCCCCGTGTTTACAAAAGCCCTAAAAACCCGTCTCTTTAAAACCACCTTTCATTAATTATCTTATTTCCTTTGCCTTTGTCTCTCCATGTAAAGCCTCTTTGAGTGTCTTGAAAAGCGCTGTACAAGTGTTGTGTATTATTATTAACTGCTTTATCAGATGTGTCCGGGTCTGGGAAATATAACAAAATAAAATCTCTCATAAACAGACTTTGTAAATATATAATCTCTTTAAACAGAATCATTTCTTTCCTCTCAGTCAGTTAAAGTTTATTTATAAAGCCCTTGACAACACTCAAAGTGACCAAAGTGCTTTCCAACAAAACCAGCACAACATGAAAACACTCAAAACATCAAATAATGAAATAAAACGAACTGTGCAAAGTGTCTGCAAAAGTCTGCGTTCCCGAGTGTTAAAAGCCAGAATAGTTTTGAGCGAGAATATCATAATAATAATAATAATAATAATAAATTTTATTTGTAATGCACTTTACATTTCAATGAAATCTCAAAGTGCTACAGTGAAAGCATAAAAAGATGATAAAAAAAACCACTTACAAAGTACATTTAAAACATCCTCGCACAAGGTAAACAAGGCAAAATCCTAGTCGGCCTTTTTAAACAGAAATGTCTTAAGTCCTTTCTTAAAAGCCTCCAGACTCTGAGGCCTCAGGGACTCTGGGAGGGCATTCCACAGGCGTGGGGCTGCAGCCTGAAAAGCTCTGTCTCCCATAGTGGAGAGTTTGGTCCTTGGCTGATGGAGACAGTAGGTGGAGGATGAGCGAAGGTGTCGTGAGGTGGTGTATGGCGTGAGAAGCTCTGAGAGGCTGGGGCAGTTAAGATTGATTGATTCGATTCTATATAATTCTGATCACTAAACAGCCCTACGTCAAACACATTACAGCTGTTTTTCCCCAGTGTTTGAGAATCTTCCTGTTCACGTGACTTCTCGGTGACTCAAGATGAGTTTTTCTGATTTACGGGCTCTTCTGAACAGAGGAAGTCGTCTCCTCGTGTCTGCTCCTCCTTTGTCCCTTGTGCTTCAAAGGCCCTAAATATAAAATGTGGGACAGTTTCTCCTGGACTGTGGTGATGTGACGGAGGAGAGGAAATGACTGTGACACATTGAGGCAGTGATGAGGCTTCTGACCTCTGACCTCTGACCCCTGAGTCAACAAGCGGACGGGCCGTGAGTGTCCTCTGGTTATTCTCATCGGATTCATTTGTGCTGCTCTTTATAAACAAGTAATAATGTGGGTGAGAGTTTGAGTGAGAAAATACAGTTCGATACAGACTCACACCTTTATGGGGTTTATTACAGTTTTAAAAACGCTGTTGTCACCCGTCTGGCTGCACCACAGAGTTGGTATTTTGTGTTCTGCGCTTATTTAAAAACTACTTGTCATTAAGGTAATTATTGCATATGATGTATTCGAGTGTTACCGGCCATGTGGTGCCACAAATATTCAATCCGTCTCGTTATAGCACAAAGTGGATGATGTACGTTGCATTGTGAGTGCTGTAGTTTGCTGGGAAAAGCAGTTGTAGCAGCAGTAGTTTGTTATTTTTGCACAGGAGCTATTCAGGAGTTTTTAATGTGCAATATTGTCGTCCATCTTATGATCCAATCCGATCCAATCCACTTTATTTCTACAGCACATTTCATAAACAAACAGTTTCCAAAGTGCTGCACAGATACAAAGCAAGAACAGCAATAATAAAATAGGAATAAACACTCAGATTTGATCACACACAGTAAAATCTGCAAAATAAAACAACCAGTCCTAAAACAACTGTCAAACCACAGAGTAGGACAAACAGATGAAAGAAATAAACTAAGTAAAGCATAAACGACACAGAGGCTCAGGCGGTGCTAAAAGCCAAAGAATAAAAACGTGTCTTAAGACGAGATTTAAAACAGTCGACTGCGGCTGTTCGGACGTGGGGGGCCAGAGCGATCCAGAGTTCGGGGCCACAGAGTTTGTTATACCACAAAGTTGGTCACATATTTTGTATTCTAAGTAAACTGGAAAAGTAGTTGGAGCAGCAGCAGCAGCAGTAGTTTCCATAAAGGGTAATTACTGCATTACAGGTCTTCAAGTGACTTCTGTACTCGCCATATTGAACTTCTACACGACTATATTTTCAACGCCGTCGTCCATTTTGCCATAACCCAAAGCTGCTGGTGTATTTTGCATTCTGAGTATAGTGGAAAAAGTACTACGCAGTCAGTTCAGTCAGTATTTTCCTGCATTTTCACATATTCTGCCATTTTAATACATGCATTTCATTGATTTCCATGCATCAGTCTTTGTTTAGTGAGCTACAATATGGAGATGTTGACATTTACGCGCAGCTGTGGTCATGTTTGTGCGTCACTTTGCTCGTGGGCTCATATTAAACTCTGCCTCTCTGGAGATGTGACCAAGAGCCACATATACACACACATATATGGTTAAATTACAGACTGTGTAACATTATAATCTTTGTCACAGGCCCGTAGCCAGACTTCCAAGGGGGGTGGGTCGTTTTTTAAGCCAAAAGTGACCTTTTTATACGGGTGCCTTTGCGACCCAGTGATTGTACTATAAGTACATGCTCTATGGCATGTGATGCAATGGGTTCAGGGGCTCCTCACCCAGAATGTTTTTAAGTAAAGAGCCTGTTTTAGCACATATAAAAGTTAAGGCTGTTGCAATTATTTGTTTGTTTTGGTTAATATTCATTTACTTCACTTGTTTTCTATTGCATTATCTATTGTAATTATGCATATATTGTTAAATTATTATAAAAATACAACCAATTATATAAAGTTATTTGCTTATAAGAACTGAAATTTATTAAATATGAAACAAATCTTTATTAGCATTTTAGAAATGGTTTACAGTATATCGCATTTACAGCACTCAGCACTATTTTTAAAAAAATATTTTTTGGAAAAAGGTGACCCCAGTCTCGGCCCCTCGACCCCCCTGGCTACGGGCCTGTGTCAGGGGGCATTGTGTCTCATTATTTGCATCGCATTCAAATAAGATGATGTCTTTGGGTATTTGGATGACATTATAATCACATTTTTACTGGTGTTCTCTGTTCATCCATTATTTTTATGCTAAAACTTTTCTGCTACAGGCACTAGTGCGTCTTTCAAACTGTCTTTTACAAATCTTTTATCTCTACAAGGTCTTGTCAAACAGAATCTTTAAAGCGTAAAAACAAATAGTCATATTGTACAGAAATCATTGAACATTATAACAGTAATAAATGTTTATCTTCTTGGCACTGGGCTAAAAGAGGAGCAGCTGCTGTGGCAATAATGTAATGCAAGTACATGAACATTTGATTGAATTTTCCGTCATAAAAAACTAAATAATGTGGCTTTTACGATTACAGCTCGTGTCATTTAATAGACCAAATACATTTAACACAGGATTATTGAACTACAGTGATCAGATCATGATTCTAACTTTAAACACGAGCTGTTCACCTCTGTGTAATTTACCACACATCCTGCAGTATTTTATAGCCTGCGGAGTATTTCTTTTGGCAGTTTAATTTCCCTTTCTAACTGTCCTGCTGCATGCGTCATAGACAAAGTGATATTTATGGTTAATAATGTTTCACTTTGGGGGTTTATTCTGCTCTTGGCTCTCAAAATAATAAAAGCAGAAGCATATGGAGGTATAAATACAGCAAGTTTCTATTACGTCCTCATTACATCTTATTAAAGTTTTTAAATTCCACATGGTTCACACTCCGTCCCCACGTGTTTCCCTCTATTGTGATGATTAACTAGGAGCTTCATCGGACGGGACGTGAGGCTGTAATTAGCCCTGTCCTGGGGCACTTTGAGCTCCTCTTTCCCTCTTTCCCTCTTTCCCTCTTTCCCTCTTTCCCTCTTTCCCTCTCTCTGCCTCACTCTGCTGAGCTCAGCTGAACCGAGTTCACACAGTCGTAGTTTGTGTATTTTGTGTATTTTGTGTATTTTGTGTTGCACTCGTGTCCACACTCTTCTGCACAGATAAACTGCTGCCTGCACTGCAAAGGAGGAGCTCCAGTGACTTGAACTTAGAATATTTAAGGTGCTTTGGAAAAAAGTAGGTGCTGCACGGCAAAAAAGGCCTATCAAAAAATAAGAAAAAAAATACCAATTTTGAGGTAAAAATGCACTATTTTAAGTGAAATTTTCTGCCAGTGCAGTAAGAAATTTTCACTTACCAAGTTTTCTTAAAACAAGACGAAATATGAATCTTGTTCTAAGCAGAAAACACAAGTTTCAAGTATTTATGACAAGATTTTTCCCCTTATTGGTTTGAGAAGGAAGTTAAAGAGGCTTAACCTGGACTGAGTTCATATAAAAAGTGCTTAGAATAAGTTGTAATATCGAGATAAGATAAATCAGGATGAAATATCTTGAAACAAGTAAAAAAAATCTCATCTTATTAAGTAAAAAAAAACTTAAAATTGATCTTTAAGATGAATCTGCTTAATTCAAGTCAGTTTATGCTAGAAAATCCTTTTTTGCAGTGTGATTGTTTGACTTGTTTGCAGTTGTTTGTTTTGGGGCTGGTTTCTTTATAGTTTTTAATTTCGAAAAGGAAAAAATATCAGTAGTGAGAAGTCCAAAAGCGTCTGTGTAATCAGTCAGTCGCAGAGGATCCATAGCAAAAGAAACATTCAGAACTGAAGAAGCTGCTTGGAGGAGCTGTGAAACGTCTTTGTACGGTGCAAAACACTTTTACATTTCACAACACACAAAAGTACATCTAGAACACAAATTCCAAGTTTCATAAAACACATCTGCAAAAGCGCTAACACATTTACAAAACACTTTGACAAGCGCCGAGACAAATTTACATGTGGCAAAAACACAAATACAAAACCCCCGAAACAAATGAAAAAGACAAGTTCTTGACGGAAAAGGGAAAGTCCTGAAAAGCGGAAGTGATGCAACTAGAAAGTCAACAGTAACTGAACAAGAGCCTGTGTTTCTTTTTCTTTCTCATTTCTGTTTTGTCCACATGCTGAACAAAAGTGCGGAATGTGAAAAAGGCCGAATCCACGACTGGGGCAAAACGTCGAAAGAAGAAAGAAGAAGAAACACACACACTCTCTCGTTTAATTGTTGTTTTAATTATTGTCGACTTCCTGTTTGTCCCGCGGGTCGTGGCGTCACCTCTGTTTTTTAGGACTTTCCCTTTTCCGTCAAGTGTTTTGCCACAGGTAAATTTGTCAAAGTGTTTCATGTTTTGCAAACTTGTTCATGTGTTTTGTGAAATGTAAAAGTGTTTTGCACTTGCCGGCCACCGTAGTCTTCACTCCAAAAATAGAAATTCTGTACTTTCTCGCACAGTAAATGGCTGATATAAGTTCACTGCTTTAATTTGATCCCAGTTTGTTGCTGTTTACTGTCTTAAAGAGGTCACAGCAACTATATTTTGCCAGAGTTCACTTCATTTATTCAAATACACCTGTGACTTACACCAAACTGGACCAATAAGAGGAGAGGCTGAGTAAAAGTCACTGAATCGTACAGTATCACCACAATACCACCGTGCAACAGGGATCAGATCACAGTCTCATTTTATTACATCCCCAAACATAAATCTATCCTCCTGAGACCTGGACCATTCATTTCTGTGCTTTATAATGGACATTAACCAGTCGATCTTTTAAGTGTTTTGAGACAGACGCTTATTGGGGTCTAGGTTCCTCTGCCTAAAAAGGGCTGGGGGATTATAGTTACTATCATGTCCAGGATAAAAAAAATTTAAAAAAAGCTCAAAAGGAGTTAGTTTGTGGCTGCACTATGATAAAAAAAAGAAATTAAAAAGGAGCCTAAAAACTTTTTGAAGTGACTGCAGAAGCTCGTCATCAAAAAAGTTGTTTTTTTAGCTTGTTAACTTCACGTGGATTTAAAACCAAAATGTCCCCGGCGTCCATTAGAGAGGAGATGTTACAAAATTAGGAATAAAAATAAAATGAGTAAAATCATTCATTCATTTATTTACCTTCAAATAGATAGAAAATCACCAAAAAAATATATTGTCATACACTTTTTTTCTCCGGGTCTCAGGAGGATATAGTCAAAACTACTTAAGATAAGTTAGATTTAGACTTTACTGATCCACAATGGACATTATTTGGGCCCAGTAGCTCACACATCACAATATAATATAATAAAATAGAGCAAAAATCTAAAAAAAAAAATAGCAAAAGAAATTCAAAATGAGTAGTTTTTGCGGTGCGTTCACCTTCACTTCTGCTGCTGTGATATTAGATCCACACAGACGCTCGTGCAGCTCATGAATAATGAAGAGGACGGGAGGCACTGAGCTTTTCACTTTGACTGATTCACCTCCAGAGCCAAAGTGACACGGGTTACTGGCATCTGACTCAGGATTACTTTCATTATGGCTTCACTGCTCAGTATTTATTGTTTATTGCCCAGTAATATAACTTAGAGGCCCCATATTACACAAAATGGATTCTTGTGATTCTTAAGATATGTTCTGATGTTCTGATGCTGTGACCTCATCAAAAACATAACCAGAGTTTTGTTTTGTTTCTTTTACACGTTTGAGCAAAGCTTTATTCGTCTGTCTACATTTCCAAAGCTTAAAATGTTCTGTTTCACCTTGGTTGCTGAACTCACCCACTGTAGTGAAGGCGTGTGGAGTTTAAAAACACAATGGAGCACTCTCTTTATTACCATTGGATAGAAGAATCCAGGGTAAATATGCAGGATTTTTGTGTTAAACCTGTGAATGAAACAAACTCCAGGTATGTTTATTACGAGAAAACATTACTGAATATTGAACATTTTTATTTGTCATTGTAACAAGTACAATAAAATGAAGTGCATTCCTCAGTTCAGAGCAAAGGGAATAAAATGGTAAAATAGTAAAAAGAGACAAATATACAGATGTACAGGACATAAAAAGTGCCTCACAAACTCACAGCCACATGTCCCACACACTTCCACATTTAGAAAGGTAAAAACTCTGCTTTAGTGGCCCCCGTTCAGTAAACCAATGGCTGTTGGGTAAAAACTTATATTATAACTTATAGATCAGAAAACAGTGTAATATGTGTGACGCTGATGTCATAAAGAAACAGGGATTATGTCTGAATACACTCAGCGATATTTAAAAAGACCTGGATAATGACTTTGTTTGCATGTTTGTTTATTTTTTTCTAAATATTCAAATGACAAATGTGGTGTAGGAAGTATGTGCTATATTACAGTATGAGTATGAATGGATTTAAACACTGCATTGTTTAACTCTTCTTTACGGGGCCCAGTGGCCCAGTGTTCACATCAGCACAGTTTCTACATTAGTGATGCGACTCTACGTAGTGTTTTTAGCTGCACACTGGACTGTAACACGAAAAGCTCCTCTTTCATTTCTGCTCTGAGCTCACACGTCTGTCACTAATAACACCTTTCTAAGTGTTATATTGTTGAAGACAATTTAGACAATAGACCGTGAATGACCTCCTAATAATCCACTGAACATGAGCTGTGTAAATACATTTCTGAGTTAGTTTGTATTTGTAATGAGTCATAAAAGTTGTTTGTTCCACTGCTTAGATCTGATAATGGATCATTTATTGAAGAAAGTCAATGCTGCAAATGTTGTGAGCGGCAGAGTCCCACATGCTCCAGTCTTCTGCCTCACTGCTCTCACATGGCCCCTGTTTACTCACAGCACGTGGTCCTCAGGCTCTGTGCACTCGGCCTCAGCAGAACATCCATCAGAGTAATGCTGTGTGAAGGACGGATGCTCTCCTGTGAGGGCAGCTGTTAGAAACTAAACTAAAATAAAATAAAATAGAAACAATAAGCTATAATATAACACAAAATTTACACATTTACAAGAACATAAGAGTATAAGAGTGCAGGTAATGATCAGGGTCATGTGACTGAATCAGAGATGCTCTGTTCCACCTTGTGATGTCATGTGGTAATACAGGAAGTGCTCCACTGGATGATTTCAGCCCTGGAAAAGCCCGTCTCTACTGAACAAAAGGTTTAAAAATAAATAAGTAAACTAAATGACATCACAAGGTGGAGCTGAGCGTTTGGAGCTTTGGAGATGCAGACTGACTATTAATAAATGATGTGAAATGTGTGAATCAAACAAAACACAACTCCAGGCATCATTTTGAGGAGGTAACAGCCTGATAACATGGCTGAAAACTCACAAAAGTCAATTTTGTGTCATATTAGACCTTTAAAAATGTGAAACTCTTCACATCTGAGTTCCCCAGACTTAGGCCAAGGTTTAACTAGGTCCAAACCAGGACTACACCAGACCTAAAGGACTTCACTGAAACCTCTTCAGGAGCAGAACTAAGAGTGAATGAACAGGAACGACCAAAAGATACTGATACATACTGATACATACTGATACATACTGATACATACTGATACATACTGATACATACTGATACATACTGATACATACTGATACATACTGATACATACTGATACATACTGATACATACTGATACATACTGATACATACTGATAAAATGATTTATTTGCACTGACATTAAAGGGCCTGTGTTTCAGATAAATATGATCTAATATGTTTCTCTATGTTCATGTTTTCCTAAGACTTAGACATAAACAAACTTTACTGATCCACAAGACAAATCGCTTGGATACAGTGGTTCACACATCACAATATACTGCACATTATAGTGACAAAGAGTAAAAAAAACAGTTGTTCTTTGTGTTGCAGTGTGGATTTGGCGCTGCTCTCCGCTCGGATCAGACACTTGGATTTGGACGCAGCCGTTTCCCACCATGGACAGAGACAGGACGTGGGCATGTGGCCTTGGAACATTCCTTCTCTTAGTTTTACAGCATCTCACATTAGCGCTGGAAGTGCCTCTAGATCGTGAGTATCGCATCCGTCACCGTTTCACTTTTATTATCTTTGCACAAAATCTTGTAATTCGGTAAAAAAATAGAGTTTGGCTAATTTCAGGAAGCCACGGAAAAGCTCGAGACTTTTCTGACGTTCCAGCATGTTGTAGCATGGTTTTAATTCACGTTTTAATCTCAAAATTGTACCGTGTAAGTTTTCTGGTAGAGGCCTCCGATACTTGTTCGTTTCCATGGAGATTTTTATTGCTTTGCCTGAAATGTTCCGCAATATCAAACTTCTGCATCTTCCATTTATTACATTCTAAGTGTTTTAACGACCACAGATCTGACCTGTGAATTGGCCTGGAGGTTTAATACTAAACTGTGGAACATTCCTAGCCAAGCATTAAAATCTCCATGGAAACCAGCAGGCGGTGTTACTTTCACCAGAAAAGTCGCATAGTGCCCCTTTTTAATGCATTTTTGAAATAGATTTTTGAATATGACACAGTTTGTTGATGAGAAAACCTTCAGTTGCTCTGTTGTATTGACTGGACTTGGTTCATTCTGATATAAAACACATCAGGCTCAGTCTAATGCACCGAAGTCTTTTGAATGTTCAACCCTTTTTTCACCTGAACCTTTTCACCTCCTTTGCAAAAACTAACACTTTCTCCTAAATCTGTATCACTGTGGTACGGCGTGTCTCACTGGACAAAAAGCCAAAGTACTGGAAGGACGTAAGTCGACTGTGACGTTGAATTAGAGTGTGGAGTTTTTGCTGTTTGACTTGTTGCCGCCTGCATGCGTTTTACACTTTGGTTGTGGTGCGAGGTTTCGTTTAGAATCGCTTGCTTTGTTTCAGCTTTTTGAATGGTAAGTTGAAATGTTTGAGCTTTTTTTTTTAGAGTTTTTTTTTTAGGGTTGATTTGCTGCATGTTGCGTCTGGGTTGAGTGAAACTGCTGCATAAAATATCCAAGTGGACTGTCTGTTATTCCCTGTTCATTTTGCTCTTCACATCTGCGCAGTGCCCCAGCCCCCCACGATCACGCTACAGTCGCCTAAAGATTACATTTTCGATCCACGGGAGAACATAGTGATCCACTGTGAGGCCAAAGGGAAGCCACATCCCAGGTAAAGATACTCCCTAAACACACAATGCAATAATTATGTGACTAACAGACCCTAGAGTTGCTTCAGCACAGATCAGTGGTTCACAAACTCCCTGGCGTCTCCTCCTCCTTAATTCCTCTCCACGGAAGAAAGGAGTAAACCTGAGGGAGGCTTCGGAAGGCAAACATCAGATGACATAGATTCACTTTATTGGTCTCAGTGAGGAGTTTATATCCTCTCTCCTCTCTGTGTCTCCTCTGTTTTTGTAAAAATCGAGCATAGGAACGAAGGAGACACCGTCCATATATTGTTTTATCTGTGTATCTGTGCACCACTAGATCTGAACTTATATGAATTATGGCTCAAACAGGTTTAATATACAACTAGGGGTCGGCAATAGTGACAAAAAGTAATACTGTGATTTTTTTTTTGTGGCATTACCTTGATTACAATATGAAATTTTAACAAACATCGCATCAGGCTTATGTTAAATGTGTGTAAAATATCTTTGTTGACGTTCACGTATTACATTAAACATGAACAGACCGTAATATTAACCACAAAAGTGCATAAATATAACTTATAAACCCTTAAACCCTTGTGAGATTACACTGCTTCTGTATTCCATTAAGGTTCAATTATAGATATATTCTCGTGTTTGTTTAGCATAACTCCAAAATAACAAATGCGATATATCTCCCGTCTTTAAATAACACCACACGCTTGTTATTCTAGTTCTTAATAGTTTTGTGTTGTGTACTTTAACCTGAGTTATAGCCGATTATTTTAAGTCACAGTGTTTTTATCTCGCAGGCTTTACATATTTAATCATAGTCCATAAACATCTACATATTCTAAATCTAGATCCTAGCAGCTCAGTACCGCAAATGAACGCTTTTGTTATCGATTTTAGCTTCTCGTGGACAAGAAATGGCACCCACTTTGACATAGAGAAGGACTCCAAGGTCACAATGAAGCCAAACTCTGGGACGCTGGTCATCGACATCAGCGGGGAGAAGGCGGAGGCCTACGAGGGGACGTACCAGTGCACCGCCCGCAACGACCACGGCACCGCCCTGTCCAACAACATCGTCATCCGCCAGTCCAGTCAGTCCATCCCGTTCTGCTGAATTATGAGTTTTAAAATGCGCCCCTCTTCCTGCCCGTGCGTCTGACGCTGCCTCTGTGACTCGCAGGGTCCCCCTTGTGGTCGAAGGAGAAAGATAAGAAATTCGAGGTGCAGCTCGGCATCTCCCTGGTGCTGCAGTGTCGGCCCCCGGCTGGACTCCCCCCTCCCATCATCATGTGGATGGACAACAGTAAGTCCGCGCAGATTTTATGTCGTCGTGCCCTGAAACTGTGATTTTTTGGGGGAAAATAAAGGTGGACTATGCAACATTTCTAGTGGAGGATCTGGAGATGTTATTGCTTTGACTAGAATGTTCTACAGTACAGCATTAAACATATCTTTACTAATACGATTAAATACTAAATATTAATACATTCCACAAACTAAATAGAAAAGACAATCAATTAAATACTGTCCCACTTTAATAATAATAATAATAATACATTTTATTTATAAAGTGCTTTTCAAGACACTCAAAGACGCTGTACAGAAAAAGTAAAATAAGTCATAAAACAATAAACAATCAAACATTAAACATTAAAAGCCGTTTTAAAAAGGGTCTTGAGCAGTTTTTGGACTTAAACTGTGTGTTTTAAATCGCACTTAACTTGTTTATTTGTTGTGAGGCGACCTTGGGGGTCCAGAAAGGCGCCTAATAAATAAAATGTATTATTATTATTATTATTTACAGACATGCAATGCCACTGGGCAAGACACGAGTCAGATCTGTGGAGAGGCGAGCCCACTCACAAAAAGAAGATGCTTATTTTACAGTGATACAAATCCTGCTCTTGATGAAATAATCAAATAAATGTAAATCTTTGTAAATTAATTCCACATCAGTTTATTCCTATAACAGGGGTGTCAAACTCATTTTGGTCCGGGGGCCGTATGCAGCCTACTTTGATCCCAAAAGGACCGGATCAGAAAACTCAGTTCTCTCTTCAAGTTATTGTATTTCTCTCCGTGTCTCGTAGTGGTGTTTAAGATTATATTCCTCGAGCAACGCCACTTGTTCCAAACACACTGAGCACAGATTTCCCATTCACCTCTGTCAACAAATAAGAATTAGACTATTTTTCTTGGGAAATCCTGAACTCAGCATCTGCTTTTCTCATTTTTGGACATTTTGCTGATGAGGGTCACGGTCGACAGTCAAAACGATCGTCCTTTAAGAGCGTTTGGAAAGAGGAAAGTCTTCATTTGTGCTGCTCTGGTGGGAGTCGCAACGTACAGAAACGCCGGAGACGCTGCTATGCTAAACGGTGCAGAAAATTAACAGAAAAATCAGAAAATTTTAAGTATTTTAATAGAAAAATCAGCCGAGGGCCAGATTAAAGGTCTTGGAGGGCCGGATCTGGCCCCCGGGCCGCATGTTTGACACATGTGTCCTATAAGGTTCACAGTATTTTCATGAGGCAGAAGACTAAACTGTGAGTTCATTTCATGTTTTAATAATGCAGTTTGCTCTTTACTGCTGCTCTTATTGTGACAGTGTTTTAATACAGTGTGTCTAAGAACTGTTTAACATTTTCCCCTTAGATTTCCAGAGATTACCTCTGAACCAGCGAGTGTCCCAGGCCTTAAACGGAGACCTGTATTTTTCCAACGTTCTTCTGAGCGACACCAGGACGGACTACATCTGCTACGCCCGCTTCCCCCACACCCAAACCATCCAGCAGAAACAGCCCATCTCCGTCACTGTCCACGAGAGTAAGACACACTGCACCAAACACTCCATTACTGTATATTAATAATCACAATGAAAATAACTGTTCTGTATTTGTACTATTATGTGTCTGATGGTGAGGAAGAAGTTTATACAGTATAGATCAGGGGTCGGCCCCCGCGGCTCTTTCCTCCTCCTGCTGTGGCTCCTGTGGCTTTGGAAAATACATAATGAGTATTTAATTACACTGTATTTTTATTTTAGTTCGTTTTTAAATGTAATTCTATGTTTGTAGATAATGGTCGTGTAACATTCAAATAAAACGTCTTTAGAGCCAACGGATGGAAAACGCGGAATCGTCAGCGTGAAACGGAACAAAAATCGACCTGAATTCTTTAAAATATTTGAAAAAAACGCCACTTAAACCTGATAATCGATGTGTAGCAGACGTCTTTTTCTGGTTTTGGTTTAAGTTTAGATGAGAACGAAGCCTGAACCCGTATGAGCCTCTTCCTGTACGGCCTGGACCGAACTTCCTCCTGTGCCTCTAAACCAGGACTAACACCAGGACCAAAACCAGGACTAAAACCAGGACTAACACCAGGACTAAAGCAGGACTAACACCAGGACTAACACCAGGACCAAAACCAGGACTAAAACCAGGACTAACACCAGGACTAACACCAGGACCAAAACCAGGACTAACACCAGGACCAAAACCAGGACTAACACCAGGACCAAAACCAGGACTAAAAGAAGAAACAAAACTTAAACCTCATGGCTCATTTGCAGACACTGTGCTGAAAACAGCTCAGTGCTTCAGCTTCTGTCAGACTAAAGGACTCGACTCAGTGGATTATTTGTGTTGTATTTTCATTGATTTCATAAATGTGACACACTAGAGTCTTTTATACAGAGCCACAGGTAAAGAAATCATCTGCAGTGTGATCCTCATTTTAGGGTTTTGTGGCTCCGGGTGTTTTTTTCTGTGGGGCTCTCTGAGTGTTTACGGAGCCGACCCCTGGTATAAACAGCAGTTGGACTAAAAACCTATTTTTACATGTTCACAATGTTCTGTGATTTTCAGTGGAGACAATGAATGACACTGTGGCTCCTCTGTACAATATCTCTGATTACTTTAGTGGTGAGTGCTGCTGTTTCGCTCCAGCGCCCCCTAGTGTGAACCCAGCCCCGGTTTTACCCAACATTTCTCTTGAATTCTGCTCTTTTCATCTACACCCCACAGACTTCCCACTTCATCGTCTTGTTTTAGATCCAGGAATGAACTTCCTCCCAAACCTAACATTCAGTATTCTGCATTATATTTTCATGGTACATAAAACTGATCAAACTCTTACTCTCGCTCTGACTAAAGTATGTTTTTCCACATAAAAAATCAAGAATTCAGCAGCAAAATCATTATATGCTGTGAAAACGTACTAAAAACTACCAGTGTTTCACACTCATTTCAGCTTTATTGCTTTGTATTCCCATAACCGCCCCAAATGTAAGAGACAGAAACATAGAGAGAAAGGGTGGGAATAGAGAGGATAATGGATCAATTATAAAGACGTTTACATGAAACATCCGCGGCTCTGAGGGTTAAAAGTCTCTTAATGGACAAGGACAATGTTTGGTATATTGTATTCGCATATAGAGTTTTTGAAAACAAGTTTTTAGGAGTAACTATAGACCGTAATTTAAACTGGAAATCGCACATAAGTAAAATCAGAAATAAATTATCCAAAGTAATCGCAATTATATATAAATATAGATATATCTTAAATAAAAACAGCCTTTTCATTACATATAAGTCACTAGTGATGCCTCACATAACCGACCGTATCCAGATTTGGGGCAATACAAATAAGACCAATAGAAAACCATCTTTACCTCGCAAAAAAGACAATAAGAGCAAAATCACATTATCAGCTTATAATGAACCAACTAACGCATTATTTATAAACCTTCAAACTCTAAAATTTTACAATTTAGTCGAACTTTACACTGTGAAAATCATGTTCAAAGTAAACAACAAACTCCTGTCAAAATCATTACAGAAAATGTTCAACATCTGAAATATGAGCTCAGAGGTACGGAAACGTTTAACAAAAAGAAAATCAGAACAAACATGAAATGTTGTGTTTGTGTTAAAGGGCTGAAGCTGTGGAACAACTGTAGAAGATTTAACACTGTGCACGACTCTGTTCCACTTTAAAAAGAAGTTTAAATGTTTAACTCTGAGCAGAAACATGAACTATTAGACTTAGTTTGTGCTTTAGTCTCTGCTGTTCTGTTACTTATCTGTTTGGTACTAATTTGTTTGCTGTATTTATGAGCCGGTGCCCAGATGATGCAGTGAGGAATAAAGGGTAAAGGCAGAATCAGCTCAAGCTTCAGCCGACACCTTTTCGGTCTGTAGATGTTAAATGTGACTGTCTGTGGAATAATGTCAGAATATGTGACCGAAATAAATCAATTAAATTAAATATTGTACATGCACACTAGAGCCTATATGTGAACTAACATCAGGGACCATGACGTCCATCCTCCTGTGGGCTCCACCTGCAGAGGGGTTCATAGGGGGGGTCAGGTGCAGTAAACTGCCCCCGCGACCCAGCTGGATTAAGTGGGAGAAGATGGATGGATGGACCAGACAACCATTCACTCTATGAAACACATCAGTAGCTTTCAGTTACCTCATATGACCTGGAGCATTACCTCTACATTTAAATCAGAACATATTAAAATATAGTCATTGTTCACTCTAAAATGCAATTTGCTATGACAGAAATAGCTGGGATTAAAAATCCCAGCGAGTATCTGAAGTGTATTTGCATGTGTAGGTGGGTTATAACTGTACCCTGTAGTCACTATGGAAACTGATAGAGCTTTATACACACTTCATCACTCATCTCCAGTACCTACTGTCCTCTGTGCAAAGACCCTTCATTATCAGTGTGTTATTGCTCAGTTGACTCCATCCACGTGACTGTAACCCTCATGTAAAAAGTGAAGTGTGCATGAGTGTGGTCTGTTTCAAATGCATTCTTGTGTTTCTGTGTTTAGATAACCCGATAGGAGAGCGCAAGCCTGGTTTTATGATGCCTCTTGGACCCACCAGCACCAAGACGGTCCTCAAAGGGCAGACGCTTGAGCTGGAGTGCATCGCCGAGGGGCTGTGAGTGACTTTACAGGCTGTTTCTGTAATGCTTTTCACTAAAAACACCGAACTGTACCACTAATGTCTATGTCTTACACTGTGCAACTTTGCTAGTTTGCTTGTCTGCTTGGAGATGTTATAGATTTGTCTGCAGTTTTCCGTGGTAGAGATTATTAGGCTGCGTTACAGGTCAGATCTGTGGAGTCACGCCTGTTCACAGAGAGAATTGTTATATTTTTGAGCAATAGAAAGACCCATAATAAATAGATACTTGATAGATGTGATTATATCTCCATAGAGACAAGTACCCTCCACCTTAAAAGTCGGGCAGTGCACCTTTAAATAGACTGTACAATATGGCCTTATAACTCAAAACGTGAGCCAATATCACTTCCAGCGGTAGCACTTTACAACAGGGAAAATGCAGCAGTTACATGGTATTTTTTTTGCTTGTTTATTTGATTGGGACAATGCAGGTTAATTATCAGATACTTTTGGACGTCTGTCTTGTTTTTAAGGTTTTGAACGGCCTCGCACCTCCACCACTGCAGGTTTTTATACACAAGAAAACTAACAGCAGAGTCAATACCAGAGCATTAACCCGGGGTGACTGCAATACACAACGCCGTAGGACTAAATTCAGCCAAATGGTGGCGTCTGTTAGAGGTACAAAGTCATGGACTGCACTGCCAGCTAATGTTAGAAACTGTAATAATGATCTAACATTCAAGAAAACCCTAAAACATTGGTTAAACACAAGCCAGTGGTGTCCTCATGTTTAATCTCCACTGTTTTCTGATCACAAGTTGATTTTAATGTGTTTCTTGTGACTGGTCTTTGTGGTTCATTGTATGTTTACACTTGATATTATGTTTGTATCTGTATGTTACTGTTTTATGGAGCCGATGCAATTTAGCTCTTGTGCTAATCCTGGTGTATTTACATTGATGCTCACCTGCAGATATGTTGATTAATACGCATTGTCCTAATTCCATAAATAAAATTAAATAAAATAAATGAACAGACATGACAAAATGCATGAATGTAAACACGCCAGATTGTACAAGGCTAATTTCCCTCCTCAGTCCCAAAAATACATCAGGAACATTTAGCAAAACAGTAAAATTTACATTAAACAATAATCAGACCCTAGAAACAATTTTCCAGACTCACCAACTGCACAATCCTACAGATAACCGCACAATTCAGAGTCACTTTTACACAAAACTCCATTCACCTTCACTCAGCTCAGTGTCCACACGCCACAGGCAACTAAAACCTCCCAGTCCATAAGAGACTCACAGTCTGAACAAACACAGCCTGGACTCTGGTGTGTGCAGGTTTGTTTACTGAGGACATATTTGTAATTCTACTTTATTTCATGGTAATATGATTCATCTTAACCAAACCCCAATCCTGATAACAACATAATAATAATGCATCTTATATAGCGCTTTTCCAGAAGCTCGAGGTCACTTTACAATTTGGTCCATTATTTATTCTCTGTACCTGGTCACATTTGCCCTGGTAGACTGATGAAAGTGAGGCCGCCCTTCAACCACCACCAACACTCAGGCTCACACCACTTTCATACTGGGCAATGTGGGTGAAGTGTCTTCTCCAAGGACACAACAGTTGTTTTTTACTGCTGGCGCCCCCCTGTGGCTCCTGGAATTCCCAGCGGTCTCCCATCCAAGAACTAACCCGGCCCAGGCTTCCTTAGAGATCTAACAAGATCAGGTTTTAACAAGAAAATTTGGCAATATCTATGAGACTGCAAAACGTATTGATTTCTCATAATATCCTGGTAATATCATATTATATCATATTGAGTAGCTGGTTGTGACAGTGGCCATATCAGCTTATCAAAGCCTGATCCCGTCAGATCCCAGAGGCTCAGGTCCTGGTCAGGACTGGGATGGAGACACTGGGAATTCCAGGTGCCACAGGGGGGCGCCAGTCACAAAAAAAGTGATGTGTGCAGGCAGGACTCCCTTAAAAAAGAAATTAGTGTCTCAATGGGACTTTCCTGGGTAAATAAAGGTTAAAAAAAATAAAAAGCTCTTTATTTCATGGCTATGTGATTAATCCTAACCTCAGTCCTGACCCAACCAGTACAACTATAAAAGATCTGGGAAAAGTGATATCTTTTTTCTTGGTAATAATATTCACAAAGCTGCAGAATTGTGATTCCTCATTTTCCTGCTATTAGATAAATACTTGAATTTGATCACATTTCAGCTGTTAATGGGCTCTTCCTGTTTATGTTAGGAAAGCTGATTGTGACAAATGCATATGCGGTGTTCATTACAGGCCCACTCCAAACATCCTGTGGCAGAAGGACGGAGGAGAACTGTCCAAAACCGTCTCTTTCCTGAACTTCAATAAAACTCTGAAGATTTCTGATGTGACTGAAGCTGATGCAGGAAACTACCGCTGTGTAGCCGATAACAGCCACGGCTCCGCGTCCCACATCATCAAAGTCACCGTGAAAGGTAATGCATAATAGCACTGAGAGCAGTATTTACGTGCACTTTAGGGAGGAAAATGGTGATGTTTGAAGAATTATGAGTGATTTTGACCTGAGTCCGTGACCGTTTATAATACCAAGATGTTTTATATAAATGTTTGTTTTCAGAATTACAATAGTTCAGAAAGCGATCTGTCCTTTTAGCAGAATCCTACTCGCTAAAACTAAATAAAATACATATTGATGGAGTTATGACCCAGCTCTGTTAGCATGTAGCATGTAGCATGTAGGAATAAGTTGCTAAGCTATGATGATTATTCGTCCGTCAAATGCTTTTCTTCATGAATATGTTATTGCTTTGTCCGAATCTTCATGGAGACCAAACCAGACTGAGTTACAGGTCAGATCTGTGGAGAGGCTCACAGTCAAATGCCTGTTTTTCTCGGTATTTCTGAGCTACAAAATGACCTGTAATTTAGTAAATGTAAGACAGAGCTGTTTAACGTCATACAGGAGAACATTCCAGGCAAAGCAATGACGTATCCATAGAAACCAGCACTTAGGCACTTGACGGACCCCCAACCAAAAAGTTACGTAGTGCATCTTTAACATTTGTCTGTTTGTTTTTCCCAGCTGCCCCTTATTGGATCAGTGCTCCCCGGAATCTCATCCTCGCCCCAAATGAGACTGGGATTTTGACCTGCCGAGTGAGCGGAGACCCCAGACCAAACATCACCTGGTTTGTGAATGGAGTCCCTTTACAGAGTGAGTGCAGCGCTGAGATGAACGGAACGCACTTAAACGCAACACGGACTGAGGATGTGTTTTCAAGCACTTTGAGAGTTGAGGAGCTTTAGTTCAGTCTGGTTTGTGCTTCGTTTGTGCTGCAAAAAGTTTTGTTTGTGTGATTCTGGTTCTTCAGATATTCACAGTTTTATTTTGGTCGATGACGTCGTCCAGAACCTCAGAATGTGAAACAGCCTCAAAACAGGAAGAAAATTATAGAAAACGTTTGTATTTGGTTTGTGCTGTTTTGTGCTGTGACAGTTTCATTTGTGTGAGTTTATTTCTAAAATTATTCATTATTATTTCTGTGGTAATTATAGGACGTCATTTCTGCTCAGCTGACGGAGACAAACTCCACAAAACTAGTGAAGAGAAACGACCTGAGGCTGAGGAAAAGTCTGTGTTATTATAAAATATGAATCAAAAGCAAATGACTAAAGACTGAAACAGACTTTTCCACAGCCTCAGATCGTTCCACAGATCAGATCGTACAAACATTTTCTATAATTTTCTTCTTGTTTTGAGCTTTATTTCACATTCTGAGGTTCTGGACGACGTCATCGACCAAAATAAAACTGCAAATATCTGAAGAACCAGAATCACACAAATTAAACTTTTTGCAGCACAAACGAAACTTTTTGCAGCACAAACGAAGCACAAACGATTGACGTAGTTTTTGTAGGTTTGCTGGACCCCCATAAATGTAAAGTACTCGGCTAATAAGGGGAAATGCTTTTTGTGTAATTGTCTTTCTGTTTTAGATGCACCAGATGATCGCAGTCGAAAGATTGAACATGATACTGTGATTCTGAGCAACGTCCAAACGGGCTCCAGTGCTGTTTACCAGTGTAACGCCACTAATGAGTTTGGATACGTCCTGGCCAACGCTTTTGTCAATGTCCTCGGTACGTGCATTACACTCGTCCATCACAAAAAATGAGAACATCATGGGAAAAAAATGCAATATTTTTTGTCACTCATTTCAGAAAGTCAAACCCATATAATAACATGTAGAGTCGTGACCACATGAGTGTTTCCATTACACCTGAGCAGTGCCACAGGGCGATCGTCTCCATGCAGCGCTGCACTGATGCAGGAACTGATGCCAGAGGAGGCTAAATATTGAGTGCAAAGAAATGAACACACTTTTCCGAAGCCTGACAGAATTTTGTAAGCCACAATCAAACAAATTCAAGAAATAAACTCTTAAATAATTATAATTACTCTTATAATGCACTGATTACGTCCCGTTTTCATTACTGTATAACATGCTGGTCTCAAGCAGGCAAAACTATTAGAATCACTGCACAAACAAGCTTTAAAACCCTTAGACCAGAAACCACTGCCATGTGCTACAAAAATATAGACTGTTTAACTTCGATAATATACAACGATCTGCTGCAATTCGAATGGTTCACAGAATTGTGAATAACTCCGCACCTGCAGCACTTCAGCACTGTGCCCAGTTCACATCAGAGGCGACGTCTAGAGTCACACGAGCTTCCTCCAGGGGCCACTGTGCTCTGCCTAAATGTGAGACCTGCACAAACAGCTTTGTCCTATAAGGCAATAAAGGAGTGAAACAACCCTCCAACTGAACTGAAACGACAAACAAACTCTGCAACGTTCACTGTAGAACTTAAAGAATGCCTATGGAACAGTCAGACCTGCAACACTGAACCATTTAAGTCCCACACACCTTCTGTTTCTGCTTCTGTGTCATGTAGAAATGTCGATCGTGAACTTTAACCAGTGTAATTCCTTCTCCACAGGAAAACTTATTGTTATTTGTAGTTGTTTAAATTGAGCTCGGTAATGTGCCTTTTATAAGGCAAATGTTCCTGTAAATAATGTGACTGAGATGTGGTTCTGTCTGTGTGTGAGTGAGTCTATGAACTGCTGCTTTTACTCAGATTGTTTGAGTGTAACTGCTTTGTATTTTTATTCATGTAAATCAGGGGCTGCAGATGGAAACGAGCTGTTTCGCTCTAATCTGGTGCGGAACATCTAAAGGCTAAACTAACTAAACTAACTAAAATATTTCACTGTATGTGTCATAAGTCCATGTAATGCAGGGGTTTGACTTTCTGAACTGAGTATTGGACCTTTTCATGATATTCTAATTATATGTGATGTACAAGTCAGTCTGAATGTCAGATCCCTTCTATATATCAGTATTCTGATCTGCTGCTGCTCAATATTTATTTTATTTTTTATTTTTTTTCTACAAAGCTGAGCCTCCAAGAGTTTTGACTCCACCAAACAGAATCTACCAGGTCATCACAAACGACCATGCGCTGCTGGACTGTGCCTCCTTTGGCTCACCTATCCCCACTATCACATGGTAAGTGTTCAGTCAGTCAGTTCATTCAAATACTGTCCAATACACGATTAAATACTAAATATTAACACATTCCACAAACTAAATAGAGTACGAAATACAATCAATCAATTAAATACTGTCCCACTTGAACTGTGGCTTTTAACTGTGTGTTTTAAATCGTATTTAACTTGTTTATTTATTGTGAGGCGACCTTGGGTGTCCAGAAAGGCGCTTAATAAATAAAATGTATTATTATTATTATTATTATTATTATTATTCCCCTAATCTATCTCCTCCTGAGACCCGGACCATTCATTTGTGTCCTTTATAATGGACATTGAGTTAATCAGTCGATCTTTTAAGTGTTTTGAGATCGACTTTTAATCGGGGGAGTAGGTTCTTCTGCTTAGGAATGGGGGATTATAGGAAAAATAGGAGTTAGTTTGTGGTTGCACTATGATTAAAATAATAATAATAATAATAAAAGTGAGTCTAAACACCTTTTGAGGCGACTGTAGAAATGTGTCAGAGATGTTCGTCATCAAAAAAGTTGTTTGTTTGGTTGTTCATGTCCCCGGCATCCATTACAGAGGACATAAATAAAAATAAAATGAACAAAATTTAAATGCTAAGGTGGTAATTTACCTCCAAATAAATAGAAAATCACAAAAAAAATTATTGCAATACAGTTTTTTCTTCGAATCCCAGGAAGATATGGTCTTATTTATTATATATTTGTTTATTTATCAGGGAAAATGCACATAAAAACCTTCATCTGCACAAAGGTAACAGGTCAAAGGTAACATGCATGCGTTTCCATTCAGGTTTAAAGACAGTCAGATCAGCATCAAGAACGGCGACTCTTATGTGATTCATGAAAATGGTACATTGGAAATCCACGTCGCGCAGCCAGTGAACAGTGGAAAATACACCTGCATCGCCACCAACAACCTGGGCATCAAGGAGAACCATGTTTTTCTGGAGGTCAAAGGTCAGTTACTACAAAATAATCCAAACTAAATGATCAATTTGTATTAAAAAAAATAAACAACGCTTTTTTGTTTAAAATGTAAAAGAAAAAATACCAAGTACCGTATTTTTCGGACTATAAATCGCACCGGACTATATATTTTTGGGGAAATTTATTTTATAATATCAGAGACAAAGAACAGACATTTCATCTTAAAGGTGAGTTATAGAAACACCAACAGACCAGAGAAGAACAGGCTGAACATGTGTCTGGTTTGTTCACGTCACATATGGACAGTTATTCAGATAAACTAGAGCAGAAACAACAGAACAGAATAATCTTACCAAACTCTCCATCTCCCTCCAAATCACTAAATCCACTGAATTCTTCATCCTCAGTGTCACTTCTGAGTAACTCCTCCAGCTCCAGATAAATTCAGCTTTTAGCCGCGATGAGCTTTTGTTTTCTTCATTGCAGTTTGAGTTTCCTCCACTTTTCTCCATCAAACACGAGTTTCTCTCACTCCAAACTTTCTTTCTGCTGCTCGATTGTTCCTCTCTTCCTCCGCTCTTCACACGTTTCCTTTACTCCACTCAGTATTTACCGTAAGTAATAATGTGTTTGTGCACATTAGTTTACGTTTTACAGAAACTAAACTTAAAGCCTCGTGGCTCATTTGCAGATAGTGAAAAAACAGCTGGTGCTGACGCAGAAGCTTCTGTTGCACTAAAGGACCAGATTCAGTGGACAAAAAAGTCTCCATCTGGATTTAACTGAAACAGGAGTGAGGTGCTGCAGGTGGTGACAGAAGTGACAGTGGAGCAGGAGGAGGAGCCTGAGGCGGAGCAGATGCTGGTACAAGCCTAGAGCCTCTTGTGTCAGTGTGAAAATCACCAACATGTGAAACTATATCTCACTGTGGAAACGCGTTGACTCCTTCGATGCATAAAGGACTTTAATATATTCAGTCGGTGCCTCGGGTTTGGACCTCGCCCACGTTACATTTAGATGAACTGAAATATTTCATATATAAGTCGCACCTGAGGATAAGTCGCCGGAAACACCCAAACCATGAAAAAAGTGCGACTTATAGTCTGAAAAATATGGTACGTAAAGGTGCATTGTGCAACTTTTCTGGTGGAGGATCCATCACCTGCTTGTCTTCATGGAGATGTTAATGTTTTATCTAGAATGTTCCACAGTAGAGATTAAACCTGTCGATCTCAAGGGAGACAACTGTAGGCTGCATTACAGGTCAGAGCTGTGGGGAGGCGACGCTGTTTACTGAGAGAATTATTGTATTTTAAGCAACAGAAACACCCGCAATGGATAAATGCTCTTTCAATGCAATTTCTTTTCATAAAGTTAAATGAAAATAAATCAGTTGTGTTTTGTGTTTCCCAGTGCCTACCCGTATTCTGAAGCAGCCGGAATACAAGGTGGTCCAGAGGGGCATGAGGGCCGTTTTTGAATGTAAGGTGACGTACGACCCGTCGCTCAGTCCCGTCATGACGTGGCTCAAAGACCAAACGGCACTTCCTGATGACGACAGGTGCGACGCTGCATTTCCAACATGTGGGACACAATAGGACGAATTAGCCTGATTCAAGTATAACTTCACTAGAAAAGACCACACCAACAACACGTGTGCGAAGCGAAAATTGTTTATTATATGGAGATGAGGTGGGTCGGCTGGGCTGAGACTCAGGGTGGGGGTTCAGTCTCAATCTTCACACGGCCCAGCAGGACGGGACCCCCCTCGTAGGCGTCTTATGTCTGAAGTGAACAGATCGGTGGTTGGGAGGGTGGGGTCGAGTTATTCGGGGCAAACTGGGTCGCCGGGATAGGCTGCTACAAATAGGCTTCTGAGGCTTATTGAGGTGGGGCAAAAGTGAGCTGTGATTCGGTGGAGAGGAGTCGAGGGCGGTTGAGGCCTGGTCCTGCTCCTGAACCTAAGTTAATCAATTTAAATACATAACTCATGGATAACTATAAACCAAATCTCAACCTAAGATATGTGGATGTAAAAACAAAATTTACGGCTGGGTATCATTAAGAAGTTGCCAGTGCGATACAAACCTCGATATACTGCGTAGGCCACAATACGATACGTATCTCAATGCAGTGCTTTTTCGATCTTATATCCATCTGTGATATATTTCAAATCGAGTTGATACGGTGTAGTAAAAATAAAAACGAAGGCTAAATCGTGACTTTGATGCTCAAAGTCTTTGTTAAAACACCACCTGCGAAACGTTTTAATCATCAAAACAGTGAATATGTCAAACGTGTTTCCTTCTTATACAAGCAACAAAACTGTAGCGCTGTAACTAAATCATTTTGTAAAATATACCAAAAAATACCCTTGGCGACATATCGATACAGCAGCCCACGATATTGATACTGTACCTTTAAACAATACGATATATTTATTTATTTCGGGCAAGTGAAATCAAAACATCAAAAACAATTTGTACGTTAATGTATACACATACACACACATACACACACATACATACATACACATATATATAATTACATATAATATACATATGTAGTATAAGCTCGAAAGGGAGCGGGAAGAAGAAAAACTTATTGACTCTCACCCCTAATTTATTTCTTTATATTAAACCATATTGTTGCCATCATTAATTCAATCATTATAGAGGTATATATTAATATTATTTATAATTGCTTTGCATACTATAGATATTGATATTTTTGCACACCCCTAAACATATTACGTGTTCTTCACCACGATCCTAAACTATGGGCAGTTTAGAATGTTACAATGTCATTTGAACAGAACATATTTTGAGATGGCGCAGACTTCAGTTCATGTGCTGTACTTATACTTACTACACCACAGTTTGATCTCCTTAAAGATGCCGTGTCCTTTAAACTGTTTTGTGCAGGTTTGTGATGGGCACGGACAGTCTAACCATCAAAGACATAATCGACGAAGACAAGGGCACCTACACCTGCTACGTGAACACCACTTTGGACCACGACTCCGCCAGCGCCGAGCTCACTGTTGTAGGTAAGGTCATCACAAAGGAAACTGGACATACACATAAACATAAACATATTTATTATAAAGTACGTTTAAATTATAATACAGTGCAGTGGTCGAACGTAATGAAGTAAAAGTAGTAAAGTACTGCACTTAAGTATCTATTTTAGGTATCTGGGTTTTAAAATGCATACTTTTTACTTTTTCCTACTTATTTGAGAGCAGGTATTTGTACTTTCTACTCCATGACATTTTTAAATGGACTGAAAAGTAAAATTATTTTTTGTTATTGTCCGAGACCTGATGAAAAGTCTGAGAGGTTTATTTTAATATGTTCATTGTTTGGACACGCAAATGTAAAGAAAAACGATACATTTTATACTTTATATTTAGCTGTACTCAAGGAGATTTTTTCTTTTTTCTTTTTTGATCTGGTATCTGTACTTTTATTTAAGTAACAAAAACTACTGCTTCGAGTACAGTATGAATTAACGGTAGGTCTAAAAATGTCTGAATACTTTCTACAGTCCCTAGTATTGTTTAATCCTGTTCCAAACTTGACTCTTTTGCTTCTTGCTCTCTCAGAGGCCACTCCTACTCCACCCATTGTATACGGTAAAGGCTCCCTGTGTATTCTACAGCACAATGTTGTTCCCCATTTCTCCAACTCCATTTAAACTATTTAACTAACTTAATTTGAGTTTTATATTTTGTTATTGTCATTATTATCTGTTTGGGAATTTTTTTTTCGTACCATATTTTTCTTTATGCCATGAAATATATATGTTTATGTTTTATTTCATCATTTTGTCTTGAAGTTAAATAAAAGCAACACTATGTAGTTTTACAAAGACAACAAAAGGTGACAGGTTTGAGTTTATAATGTAAAGACATAAACAATTAGCTGATTTTTTTGAGGAAAAAAAATTAAACTTTTGTTAATTCTGAAAGTTACCTAGTGTTGCTTTAAGTATCTCTTTAAGCTTTAATTATTTTCACATTGCACAGAGCATATACCCTTTCATTTTCAGCATCGTGAACGTAGCTAAAGGTGCAAATACTGGCAGATTTGTTGACGTTTTCTGCTGTGCTCACAGAGAGGCCGGACCCCCCGACCGACCTGGAGATGACGGGACAGAAGGAGCGGAGTGTGGAGCTCACATGGACCCCGGGGGACGAGCACAACAGCCCCACTCAGAGTACGACTATCCTGCTAATGCTAATGCTAATGCTAATGCTAATGCTAATGCTAATGCTAATGCTAATGCTAATGCTAATGCTAATGCTAATGCTAACGCTAACGCTATAAAGGACTTTCAAAACACATCACGTAGACCTAATAGATTTCACATGCTAAGAACAAACTTTTCCCTGAACTGAAAAGCACAAAAACCGTAAACTTGATATTGCGTGAAATCCTCTGCTCTTTTAGTGTGACATTTTTCCACATTTTACATTTTACCTCAATTGGCTTTGACTTCTTGTTAAGCATTATCGTTTCATGAGGTTTTCCTACTTTAGATCTGGTTTAGCCCAAATTAAAACCTGGATTAATACTGTTATAGCTTCAGTTTAGATCAGGTGGAAAGCCAAATTCATTCAGGAATAATGTCAAAATTAAGGACAAACCTAGAGTAAACACACAGATCTATGTACCTTTTTTTTTTTTTTTAACTAAATACACTGCATTCTATGTAAGGGATGTGAAGGCTATAGTTTAGTATTTTTTACTATTTCTATAGCCAAAAGTTCATTAAAACACTTGAAGTTTACAAAGGCTGTCTCAGGGTGGTATCTGTTGAGGGGAAAGACTTGATAGAATGATTTTTATTTTGAGTTTGTGCCAAGAGAGAAAAAATAGTCATATATGTTCTACATATTGTAAACAACAGAAAAGCACATTTCTTGAAAAGAAATGAGAAGAAGAATACTTATATTAACCCACCCCTATTCATTACATAGTTTCAGAAGTGATGTGGTTTGCTCATATGTGTGTAAAATCTCTCAGTCGTCCAGGTGGAATCATGGCAAAAGGAGAAATTCAGTTTGTCAAATGGACAAAGGTTTATTTTGGTTGAATACTTTTCACAGCTCATCAAAGCTGCTTCTTCAGTTCTGGTCAGAAAGCTGGAGGACACTGCCTTATATAAGATAAGATGAGATATCCTTTTATTGTCCTATGAACTATAAACTACTATGAAACTAACACACTCATTTGTTTACAGTTTCTGTTAGCTCGGCCTATTGAACTTGCCCTGAGTGTGGGGTCATATTAGTGTAACCATTCAGTGCCATAATGGAGCTTTCACACCTCAGTGCCTGATCTTTCTCGCCCTGTTGTTTTCTTGGTTTGTTTTGATTTAGGTTTGAGGACAGAGTTATAAATCGGAGACAGATGGTGTCTGAGGCCTCCATTTCTGTTTAAAGGATTCTCTTTCTTAACAAAAATAGCCTCTTTAACTCCCTTCCCAAACCAATTCTTCTCTCTGGCTCAGATCTGTACCTCACTGTCCTCTAAAGCGTGGCCCGTGGCTTTGAGGTGGAGATGTACGACAGACTGAGGGCCACTTTTGTTGGTCCAATGCAGCGCTCACTGCAGCAGTCTTCATTACACTGGATAGAGTAGACAACATTGCTTGCATCAGTGTGTTAGTTTCATAGTAGTTTCAGTGTAGTTAGCTCCTTCCTTCAGATATAAGGTAGTGTCCTCCAGCTTTCTGACCAGAACTGAAGAAGAAGCTTGGATCAGCTTTAAAACATATTTGCACAAAATAAACTTTTGTCCAGTTGACAAATTGAATTCCTCCTTTTGCTGTTGTTTACGAATGAACTTTGATCATGAATGTTTACAAATATTTCCATTTTAGCTAAATAAATTGTACAGTATGCATACTAAATGTATTATAGACATAACAGTTTTAACCAATTTTCTTTCTTTTTTTGTGTTTTATAATTATTATTTTATTTGCAAACTCTGTATCACTCACTTGAAATAGCAATCACTTCTTTTCATTTTTTTTTTCTCTTATATTTTTCCAGAGTTTATTATCCAGTATGAGGACCACCTTCACCAGCCTGGGGTGTGGGTGAACCTGACAGAGGTGCCTGGGACCAGCCCCACAGCTCAGTTGAACCTGTCTCCATACGTGTACTATTCCTTCAGGGTTCTGGCTCTGAACGGAGTGGGCTACAGTGACCCCAGCCACCCATCCCGCCAGTACAGGACCAACCCAGCAGGTAAAGGGTTAAACACAGAACTGACTAAATAGTCCAATTAAAGTAAAACATTTCTTAGGAGAAGCATTTGGTCGATAGTGATAACCATACTCCCCATCTCCCTCCCTAACTGTACAACAGCGCTGTCCTATTTTTTTATTTGTACATACATGTCTCTTGCTATCTTTTTTCTACTTTTTTAGAATGTATTATTACCATTTATAATTTTTACTCTTTGTTATTATATTATACTGTGATGAAGGAGTTACTGTATCCAAGTAATTTCCCTTGTGGATCAATAAAGTCTGTCTAAATCTAAGTCTAGTAAGTCAATGAAAAAATAAAACTGTTTATGTAGTTTTTTCCGAGGTGGACGGAGTAGCCAAAAATATCCCAAAATAGCCAAAAACAGCCAAAAATAGCCAAAAAATAGCATTACTTCTATAACTCAAGTAGAGATTCCTGTGTAACTGTCTTGATGTAGAATCTTGTTTATGTTTTGAGGTTAATTTAATTAGAAAGACATTGCTTCCTTCACCTCCTGTGGCTCCACCTGCAGAGGGGTTCATAGGGGTTCATAGGGGGGGTCCGGTGCTATGAGGATTGGGCAGCAAACTGCCCCCGCGACCCAGCCGGATTAAGCGGGAGAAGATGGATGGGTGGATGCTTCCTTCACAAATCCACTATTTTTATTGTATTTTTAAAGTATATACCGCAAAAAAAATATGAAAAGTTTGTTAAATTTTGTTCATTTTTTATGGTTTTAATGTTATAGCTCCTGATGTGAATCCAGAAAATGTTCAAGGTGAAGGAACTGAACCGGGGAACCTGGTCATCTCTTGGACTGTGAGCACTTTATTTAATTATTTAAAGTCCACTGAGTCCATTTCCAGTTACAGTCTCAAAACATCTGTCTCCTTGCAGCCTCTGACAGGTTTCCAGTCGAACGGGCCTGGTCTGCAGTACACCGTGCAGTGGAGACAGAAGGATGTGGAGGAGTTGTGGTCCACCATAACTGTAGCCAACGTCTCTCAGTTTGAGGTGACCGGGACCCCCACCTTTGTGCCCTATGAGATCAGTGTTCAGGCGGTAAACGACTACGGCCCTGGTCCAGAGCCTGATATGGTGACTGGATACTCCGGAGAAGATGGTAAGAAATTTAGACATGAGATTTTGTGCCAGTATGTCTTTAAATTCTAACAAATTGAATATACTTTTTTAGTACCACTGACTGCCCCTGACAATGTAAAGATCATGATCCATAACAGCACTTTAGCGGAGGTGCAGTGGGAGCCTGTGTCTATGCCTTCAGTACGGGGTAAACTCCAGGGATATAAGGTAAAATATAACGACACAAAAACATTACAAAACAACACAAAAGCACACAAAAAAATTTATAAAACAACACAAGAACACTCAAAAACATTATAAAACAACACAAAACACTCAAAAAGCACAATAAAACAACACAAAAACACTCAAAAATATTATAAAACAACTCAAAAAACATAAAACAACACAAAAACACTCAAAAAACACAATAAAACAACACAAAACCACTTAAAAACATTATAAAACAACACAAAAAACACTCAAAACATAAAACAACACAAAACCACTCAAAAAACATTATAAAACAACACAAACACATTCAGGAAACACAATAAAACAACACAAAACCACTTAAAACATTATAAAACAACACAAACACATTCAGGAAACACAATAAAACAACACAAAACCACTTAAAACATTATAAAACAACACAAACACATTCAGGAAACAATAAAACAACACAAAACCACTTAAAACATTATAAAACAACACAAACACATTCAGGAAACACAATAAAACAACACAAAACCACTTAAAACATTATAAAACAACACAAACACATTCAGGAAACAATAAAACAACACAAAACCACTTAAAACACAATAAAACAACACAAACACATTCAGGAAACACAATAAAACAACACAAAACCACTTAAAACATTATAAAACAACACAAACACATTCAGGAAACACAATAAAACAACACAAAACCACTTAAAACATTATAAAACAACACAAACACATTCAGGAAACAATAAAACAACACAAAACCACTTAAAATATTATAAAACAACACAAACACATTCAGGAAACAATAAAACAACACAAAACCACTTAAAATATTATAAAACAACACAAACACATTCAGGAAACACAATAAAACAACACAAAACCACTTAAAACATTATAAAACAACACAAAAACACTCAAAACATTATAAAACAACGCAAACACATTCAGGAAACACAATAAAACAACACAAAACCACTTAAAACATTATAAAACAACACAAACACATTCAGGAAACACAATAAAACAACACAAAACCACTTAAAACATTATAAAACAACACAAACACATTCAGGAAACACAATAAAACAACACAAAACCACTTAAAACATTATAAAACAACACAAACACATTCAGGAAACACAATAAAACAACACAAAACCACTTAAAACATTATAAAACAACACAAACACATTCAGGAAACACAATAAAACAACACAAAACCACTTAAAACATTATAAAACAACACAAAAACACTCAAAACATTATAAAACAACGCAAACACATTCAGGAAACACAATAAAACAACACAAAACCACTTAAAACATTATAATACAACACAAACACATTCAGGAAACACAATAAAACAACACAAAACCACTTAAAACATTATAAAACAACACAAACACATTCAGGAAACACAATAAAACAACACAAAACCACTTAAAACACAATAAAACAACACAAAACCACTTAAAACATTATAATACAACACAAACACATTCAGAAAACACAATAAAACAACACAAAACCACTTAAAACATTATAAAACAACACAAACACATTCAGGAAACACAATAAAACAACACAAAACCACTTAAAACATTATAAAACAACACAAACACATTCAGGAAACACAATAAAACAACACAAAACCACTTAAAACATTATAAAACAACACAAACACATTCAGGAAACAATAAAACAACACAAAACCACTTAAAATATTATAAAACAACACAAACACATTCGGAAACAATAAAACAACACAAAACCGCCATAAAACATTATAAAACAACACAAACACATTCGGGAAACACAATAAAACAACACAAAACCACTTAAAACGTTATAAAACAACACAAAACACATTCGAAACAATAAAACAACACAAAACCACTTAAAACATTATAAAACAACACAAACACATTCAGGAAACACAATAAAACAACACAAAACCGCCAAAACGTTATAAAACAACACAAACACGTTCGAAACAATAAAACAACACAAAACCGCCCAGAACGTTATAAAACAACACAAACACGTTCAGGAAACACAATAAAACAACACAAAACCACTTAAAACATTATAAAACAACACAAACACGTTCAGAAACAATAAAACAACACAAAACCACTTAAAACATTATAAAACAACACAAACACGTTCAGGAAACACAATAAAACAACACAAAACCACTTAAAACATTATAAAACAACACAAACACATTCAGGAAACAATAAAACAACACAAAACCATGAAAACGTTATAAAACAACACAAACACATTCAGAAACAATAAAACAACACAAAACCACTTAAAACATTATAAAACAACACAAACACGTTCGGAAACAATAAAACAACACAAAACCACTTAAAACATTATAAAACAACACAAACACGTTCAGAAACACAATAAAACAACACAAAACCACTTAAAACATTGTAAAACAACACAAACACATTCAGAGAAACAATAAAACAACACAAAACCACTTAAAAACATTATAAAACAACACAAAACCACTCAAAAACACAATAAAACAACACAAAACCACTTAAAAACATTATAAAACAACACAAAACCACTTAAAAACATTATAAAACAACACAAAACCACTTAAAAACATTATAAAACAACACAAAACCACTTAAAAACATTATAAAACAACACAAAACCACTTAAAACATTATAAAACAACACAAACACATTCAGGAAACAATAAAACAACACAAAACCACTTAAAAACATTATAAAACAACACAAACACATTCAGGAAACACAATAAAACAACACAAAACCACTTAAAACATTATAAAACAACACAAACACATTCAGGAAACAATAAAACAACACAAAACCACTTAAAATATTATAAAACAACACAAACACATTCAGGAAACACAATAAAACAACACAAAACCACTTAAAACATTATAAAACAACACAAACACATTCAGGAAACACAATAAAACAACACAAAACCACTTAAAACATTATAAAACAACACAAAACCACTCAGAAAACATATTATTTGATGATCATTTCAGTATTGTCTGAATGTCAGCAGAGTCTCTCCCCACAGACCTGTAGCTTAGTCTGATGTTGTCACTGGCTTCTCTCCATGGAGATATATAGTTTTAATGCCGTACTGAGGAATATTCCAGGAAACATTTCTATGGAAAGTAGTTTGCTGACGCCCCACCTGGAAAGTTAGAAGTGCCCCTTCAAATAAAACAGATCTTTCACTTTTGAACCCGGAAAGATAATATAATGTTAGTGGTGAATTATAATAAATGATGATACATTTTTAACTTTAATTATTCAGATTGGTGGTGGTGAATGAAGTACTCAGTTTTGTTATTTAATTTAAAGTACAGATGCAAGGTAAAAAAGTTACTAAAGTAAAAGTATCACATGAAAAAATCTACTTAAGTAAAAGTATTTAAAAATGTACTATGAGTAAAAAGTAAAAGTATTGTTAATTTGTTAAAATGTAAAGCTTGAATTAAAAAAAAAAGTCAGAATGTTCACGCAAACATGGCAAAATAACTTTTTACTTTTCAGCACTTTTTACTTTTCGGTCCAGTTCGGAAAGGTAGTGCAGTAGAAAGTACAGTACCTGCTCAACTGCAGTGAAGTAAAAGTAAAAACGTGTAAAATGTGCTTAAGATACCTAAAAAATCGACTTAAATACAGCACTTTACCTCCACTGCAGATTGGTAATAATGAAACTGTGTGCAGGTGTATTTCCGACGAGAGCGCGGCTTTGACTCGGAGGAGGAGCCCGAGGCGGAGCAGGAGCAGTTCCTGATGTTCAGTGGGAACAGGAGTGAGGGGCGTCTGCCGGGACTGCAGCCCTTCAGCCGCTACCACCTCTACATCAAAGTCCTCAACAGCAAAGGAGAAGGTCCGGCCAGCTCCAGCCAGACCTTTGGGACCCCTGAGGGAGGTGGGTGCTGCTACTGATGGCGGACAGGGGTGTTTTTATTTTTATTCATGTTCATTTAACCTGAAGACCTGAGGGCAATTTTAGTACATTTCTCCTCGCCTGGATTTTTTTCTTAATTTTGCTTTTAAAACTGCCCCTTTTACCCCTAATGAAGTGTTCTACCTCCTTTTGTTCAGTCCAACCTGTTATTTCACAATCTGCTGCTGTAGTTGTGTCATGAGGCTGTGATAAAAGCTACAGGACCAGAAATAGAGATGAAAAAAAACTGAAAATAAAATTCACACTCTTTTATACAAAACACACAGCAAACATGTAGAAACAACTTTTTGGACACAAAAAATGCTTAATTTAGGGCCTTAGCTACAAAAATGCAAAATCTCAAGTCTGTAAGTAAATTAAAAATCTCCTTATTGCCCTAAAAACAAAAAAAG
The DNA here is from genome assembly GCA_030686955.1 of Odontamblyopus rebecca. Lineage (NCBI taxonomy): Eukaryota > Metazoa > Chordata > Actinopteri > Gobiiformes > Gobiidae > Odontamblyopus > Odontamblyopus rebecca. The sequence continues at coordinate 2,333,585 of CM060653.1, read as the reverse complement.
TGCAGTGGCTCCATGACTTTCCTGGTCCAGTCCTGGAAACAGCTCCTGTCAGGTCCAGGGCCAGAGCCACAGCACTTCTGCATTTCCAGGGAGGAAATTACCTTTGGATTTGTTCATTTTGAGTGAAATGAACCTTTAAATAAAAATAGAAAGAGATGCACAATTACACACACCAAGATGTGTCATTTTCCATGTGTGTGAGAATTAACTCCACTTAGAGCGACTTTTTCCCTCGTTATAAACACACACAGTCAGAGGAGTCGACCATCTTGACTCACTTCACTCTTTGGCAAAGTTTGGCTCCATCAAAATGGACGGAGCGCATGAGTTTGGGGAAAACAAAGTTCCTATTGGACACTCGTTTTGCTCCCGTCATCACACAGCGTGAGTGTGACGTAGGATAAAGCCGCAGAAATGTACGGAAACCTCTATGTCTGCACTTTCAGAGGGGAAAAGGAAGTTTCTGTCTTTTACCGTTAGAAAGTTCTGCCCAGTTATAGAAAACATATTCCTCTGAGTCGTATACAACACCGTAGGTCTTCGAGGGTTAACCTTTATTTAACCAGGAAAGTCCCATTGAGATTCACTAATCTCTTTTTACATTACATCACACAGACATTTCAACACAGCACAAAATGGATTCTTAAAAGCAAATTACAAATCTTAATTTCAAACCCAGATTTAAACTGAACTATTGAAGTCAGTTCTTGTCATTTCAAGACTTTTTGTAAATTATTCCATGTTGAAGGTGCAGAATATTGAAATTTACCCGTGTCTGTGCGACACTCAAGACAGAAAGAAGCAGTTTTGTGATGGCCGAGCATAATGTCCTGTTGTATGTTACATACGTACATAGACATGGAGGGAGCAGCCCCAGAATCCCTTTGTAAATGAACATGTACCAGTGACTTAGCCTGAGTGTCCAGTGCTGCCCGACCAACACGTGTGGACAGTTCACAGTGTCCGAGGCTGCGGTTTGTGATAAATCGCAGAGACGCCTGGTATTGGGTTGGGGCATTTATATAAATAACATCTCCATAATCTAGAACGGGTAAAAACGTCACTGCGACAAGTCTCTTCTTTGCATTGAAAGAGAAACATAACTCGTTCCTAAAATAAAAGCCAATTTTCAGTCTTAGCTTTTTAATCAGCTGTTCAACGTGTGCTTTAAAAGAAAGACGATCATCAATTAAGATACTCGTATTTAAATGATTTAACTGCTTCTGTTTTTGTCCCTTGAAGAGTGTTATTCTGCTCCCAGCATTAGTCTTACTCATGAGTATTATTACCTTATTTGAAACCAGTGTCTTGCTGTTTTTGAAATGGGGAAAGTTTTTGTTTTAGGAGGAAAGTAGTTCTGTAATTCTCACTGTTTTTTGTTTTTTTTAGCTTGTAGTAATGAAATACGCAGGTCTGTACATTACTTTCATTTTATACATTAGCCCAGGGGCGTCAAACTCATTTTGGTCCGGGGGCCGTATACAACCAACTTTGATTCCAAAGGGGCCGGATCAGAAAACTCATGGCAAATATACCTCAAAAATAGCAATAAGTCCAAATATTTGTGCAGAGAAACGCAAATCTTTTACAGAAATTTTTTTTTATTTGATTTTATTTTACAAAATATTATAATATTATGCTAGGTTAGGTTGCTTTCACAGCAGCATCAGTAGCCTCTTGGCCCCTGGGTGAAAACAGACGGCTGTTTCTTCAGTCCCAGCAATAATTCGTTTATCTTCTGTCTTCTCAATTCTCCGTTCAAGTTATTGTATTTTTCGCAGTGTCTCGTAGTGGTGTTTAAGATCATATTCCTTGAGCACCGCCACTTGTTGCAAACACACCAAGCACAGGTTTCCCATTCACCTCCGTGAACAAATAAGAATTAGTCCATTTTTCTTGGAAAATCCTGCACTCAGCTCCACTTTTCTTATTTTTGACATTTTGCTGATGAGGGTCACGGTCAACAGTCAAAACGATCGTCCTTTAAGAGCGTTTGGAAAGAGGCAGGTCTTCATTTGTCTGGTGGAGGCGCCACGCACAGAAGCACTGGAGACGCTGCTATGCTAAGCTGCGCAGAAAATTACCAGAAAAATCTGAACATTTTAAATATTTAAATAGAAAATCAGCCGAGGGCCAGATTAAAGGTCTTGGAGGGCCGGATCTGGCCCCCGGGCCGCATGTTTGACACCTGTGCATTAGCCTGATATTTCAATTATTCTGTATCCTGTGTGTTTTCCAGTCCCAGGACCTCCTTCCTTTTTGAATGTGGTCAATCCCGGTTTGGACTCTCTGACTCTGGAGTGGGGGCCCCCTCAGCCCCACAACGGCCGCCTCCTGGGATACACGCTCAAATACCAACCCGGTATTTTAACCTATTATCCCTATTAAACCTAAATGTTTTTATTTACCTGCCGCTTTCTCACATAATCACATCCCGTCTTTTGCAGTTAACAGCACCAGCGAACTGGGGCCCATCAAAGTTATGACCTTCCTCTCCAACGAGACCACCGTCATTCTGAGTCACCTGAACTCCAGCATGCTCTACAAGTTTTACCTGAGCGCCAAGACGGTTATAGGAGCAGGGCCGGACATTTCAGAGGAGGCCTTCACCGTTATGGACACGAGTGAGTACAGCAGCTTCAGTAAACGATGCGTCATACGTCTTTCCGCGTTTAGTTACTTAAATACTCAGTGTTTACTAATGTTACTTATCACAAAGTACAGAGATTTTTGTAAACTTTAGCTCTCTGACTTATTTTTTCCTGGTGCTTTGTTGATTATACGGGTTTCAATTTCCTGGTGTATGACGCCATCTTGAGGACAATTGATCATTCACGTAATTGACTGAATTGACTGAAAATCAACTTGAACAGCACAAAAGGGACACATTTTTAGGTTGAGGATTGAAAGTCTTTAATCCAGGCTGAATGGGGGAAACTCCAGGGGAATCTGTGAAGTAAAACAGCACAGAAAGCTCTGATGCGGCCACCATTTTGCACATTTTGGTTTGAATATTTCTTGCACTAAATACACTGCTCCTAAAATACACTTGGTACTTTCTTCTCTCTTTCTCTCTGAAGCTCGTACTAAGACCCCTGTAGTAACGGTTAAAGGTAACATCACAATGCCAATGGAAGTATCTGCATGTACGACACTGCCACGAGAAACAAGCGAATAGCATAGAGCGTATATCTGAGTGGACTGAGTGAGTGTGACGTCTCCACAGCGTCAGCGCCGCTAAAATGAGGCTCGCGATGCCACGGCTACAGGAGCGAATCTGGAGGTTGGAAGTTCCATATTTGGAAATCCTCCCGCGAGTATCATAGCAACACAAGAGCCAATCATGAGTGAGGAGGTTAAATGTGGCGCCTCCTCCTGGCAGAGCTGATGCATCATATATACGGACTATGGATGTGATACTCTGCACCTGCAGGACACTGGATTTACCTGATTCTGCACAAGAAGAAGAAACTTTGAGCTTTTAGCAGCAAACTTTAAATAGTTTAAGTCACTGATTTATGTTGTTTGTTCTGTTACGTACGAACAACAATAGAGTCACAATTTAACCAAATTCTCTTTACTTTATGCTCGTTAAATTCTGCTCGTTCAGATTCTAGTAACATTAGATATTGTGACTGTTTGAGATATTTTGTCATTTTATTTCAGAAATCGTCACTCGGGGGAAAGCGGGAAGGGAACTTACTTAGCAACAAAACGAGCTGTCAGTCAAACCTGTTGCTAACGCTAGGGGGAGGGGCCTCAGGGAATGAAGGCGTCTGATTGGTCCGTTATTTATGTTCAGATCTTGATTTAGGAACAAAACAGAGAAATGAAAAGTTCAGGATCCTGTGTGGCGGCTTCAGACGAACAGTTTAAGTCCAGAATGACGAGGCTCAGAGCAGCAGGTACAGACAGAGGGACGAGAAGATCCTAATGTGAAGGAGCCCCAAGAGCCTCCTGGAGCACTTCCTGTTTGGCACGCGGCAGCTAACGGATTAGCGGCTAATGGGTTAGCTTAGTCCACTCAGATATACGGACTATGGTGAATAGTTACCTGTGTTTCTCTCAATCCTGCATGTGTAAAACACTTCCATGGCTACTGCAAACACCTACGTTTGCCTCCTATTCGATATTAAAGAATAGGAAGTAACATAGTTTAAAGGTGCATTATGTAACTTTTAGGTTGGGGGTCCGTCACCTGTTTGTTTCTATGGATATGTCATTGTTTTGCCTGGAATGTTCCACAGTGTGACATTAACCAGCTCTACCTTACATTTATTCTATTGTAGGTAGTTTTGCTGCTGAAAAAACACATTTTTCGGACTATAAGTCGCCAAAAAATGCACAATGAAGAAGAAAAAAACATAGTCGCACCAGACTTTGGGGGAAATTTATTTTATAAAATCAGAGACCAAGAACCGACATTATCTTTATCTTGAAAGGCGAGTTATAGAAGTTATAGTAATAAAAACAACCCAATGGAGAAGAATCTGTGTATCATTTGTTTGTTTGTTTTTCAATATAGAACCAAAAATATGAAAACGAAAAAACAACTATTTTCTTTATTATTTGTCTCTACAAACAAAATGAAAAAAAAAGTTTTTTCACTTTTGATTCATATATACGATTCATATATTTGGTCTATGGACTCTCAGTGTGGAAAATGTAATATATAAGTCGCAGGAACCACCCAAACCCTGAAGAAAAGTGTGACTTATAGTCCGAAAAATACGGTACAAAAAAGCAGGCATGCTGACGATGAGCGTGGGTCGCCTCTCCACAGATCTGACCTGCAGCGTGGTCTGATTTGGTCTCCCTGAAGATAGAAATGTTTAATAGCATTAGCATAGTGTGAAACCAGACACAGACATAACATCTCCATGAAGAAAAGCATTTGACGGACCCTCCACCAGAAAAGTTCCACGATGCACCTTTAATATATAATGAATGCTTGCAGCTTGGTATTATCTCATGGTATGAGCTGTCTTCAGATGGACGCGTTTCATTTGAAGCCTCGCTTGTGGCTGCTTTGTTAGCATTAATAACCTTCTAAACTCAGACTAACCCATAAATAAGTAAGATTTATGTCCTTTAGCTTTTAACCAGCGAATGCACAAAGTGTTTCTCAAACCTGACAGGATCTAAAGATGCATGCAGACAAGCTTCTGTACAAAACTGTGCTTTTTCCTATAACTATAATACCTATTTTACCAACAACTCTGCATAGCAACCAATAGTGTACTAAAAAAATTGACATTGATGCCAAACGCCACAGGTACTAATTTGACCATTTTTCATTAGAAAGCACAGTTTTTGGGCAGCGAACTCTTAGCAAAGCATGATTTTATTTATTTTTTCTCACAAACGCAGCCTTTTTCTCTGGTACATGTTTCTGGGATGTCTCACTCTCTTCGTGTTCTTTCAGGCCCCACAGTGGCCCCTCAGCCCCCCACCACCCCCATCACACAAGCTCCGCCTCCCACGTCGCATAAGGGTACAGCACTGTGCCCACTTTATACCCCGAACACTAAACCTGACCAAGACAATCCCCCTATACACGTTTAAAGGTCCTATATCACGCGAAAGTTACTCCTGTGAGCTTTAAGACGTGTTATAATGTTGTTACCGCCTCAAAAACATACCTGGAGTTGAGTTTTGTTTCATTCACGCATGTTTGAGTAACGTTTTAGGCAGGGTTTCTGTGTTAACCCTCGAAGACCTACGACATAGTATACGATACCGAGGAATATGTTTCTATAACCGCACAGAACTTTCTAACCGTAAAAGACAGAAATGTCCTTTTCCCCTCTGAAAGTGCAGACATAGAGGTTTCCGTACATTTCTGCGGCTTTATCCTACGTCACACTCACGCTGTGTGATGACGTGAGCAAAACGAGTGTCCAATAGGAACTTTGTTTTCCCCAAACTCATGCGCTCCGTCCATTTTGATCGAGCCAAACTTTGCCAAAGAGTGAAGTGAGTCAAGATGGTCGACTCCTCTGACTGTGTGTGTTTATAACGAGGGAAAAAGTCGCTCTAAGTGGAGTTAATTCTCACACACATGGAAAATGACACATCTTGGTGTGTGTAATTGTGCATCTCTTTCTATTTTTATTTAAAGGTTTATTTCAGTCCAAATGAACAAATCCAAATGTAATTTTCACCCTGGAAATGCAGAAGTGCTGTGGCTCTGGCCCTGGACCTGACAGGAGCTGTTTCCAGGACTGGACCAGGAAAGTCATGGAGCCACTGCACTTTTTTTGTTTTTAGGGCAATAAGGAGATTTTTAATTTACTTACAGACTTGAGATTTTGCATTTTTGTAGCTGAGGCCCTAAATTAAGCATTTTTATGTCCAAAAAGTTGTTTCTACATGTTTGCTGTGTGTTTTGTATAAAAGAGTGTGAATTTTATTTTCTGTTTTTTTTTTCATTTCTATTTCTGGTCCTGTAGCTTTTATCACAGCCTCATGACACAACTACAGCAGCAGATTGTGAAATAACAGGTTGGACTGAACAAAAGGAGGTAGAACACTTCATTAGGGGTAAAAGGGGCAGTTTTAAAAGCAAAATTAAGAAAAAAATCCAGGCGAGGAGAAATGTACTAAAATTGCCCTCAGGTCTTCAGGGGTTAAACATGTGAATGAAACAAAACACAGCTCCAGGTCTGTTTGTGATGAGGAAACGTCATTATAACAGATCAGAATAAAGCGCAATATGAGCCCTTTAAATGACTCAACATGTTACAGCCAATTGCAGACTCATTATGGTGTGAACAGTTTTCTTTATGTCCCTTAGATCTGTGCATATTAATTCATGTGTCAGGAAGCAGCTCCAACGTAAATATTCCAGAATTAGCACAAAAAACAGCAAAATTCCATCCATTTTCCTCAGTTAATGCATGAAACATTCAGTGAGACACATAAGTTGACGTTATATCAGTGGTGGATGAAGTACCCAGTTTTGCTAATAAGTAAAAGTACAAATACAGAGGCAAAAAGTGAATCTATTTAAGTAAAAGTATTACATTTCCTGTTTAAAAATGTGCTTTGAGAGTAAATGTGAAGTATTTCTGCAGGGATTTTTAGAACAATTTAAGAATGAAATGTAGTAATTTTTTATAAAGAATTTGGCTCATTTGAAGTGATTCAATTGATTTCTTAATTTTTACAGCAATATTTGTGTATTTAGTTTGGTTTGGTTTTGGTTTTAAAGTTGTTAACTCAAATTAAATGTGCTTAAAATCAGAATCAGAAAGGTTTCATTGCCATATGAGTGAACAGGTTCACAACGTTAGGAAATTGCTGCGGTACTTGGAGCGAAACGTGACAAACACTATTAAAATAAAATAAAAAAAATAGAATAACAAAGTAGAAAACAATAAACTCTATACTGTAACACAAAAATTTACAAGAATATAAGAAGATAAATAAGTCTCGGCCATTTCAACAGGTCTTACACCATGAAGAAAAGTACTTTTTACTTTTCAGTTCAGATTTAAAATATAGTGGAAAATAGTAGAAAGTGCAGATTCACGTTCTCAAATGAAGTAAAAGTAAAAAGTATCCACTGTAAAATGTACTTTAAATGTACTTTTGTACTTTGTTAGCTTCCACCACTGTATTACAAGATATTACACCTAATAAAAGACGACTGACCCACACCAGGACCACACGTCTGAGACATTACGAAGAAAACCAAGACTATTTACATTAAAAACTATGACTGACTTTGCATTGACTCTCACAAAACAATGCTTTTCTCTCTCTCCCGTGTCTAGCGCCCCCTCTTGGTCCAGCCTTTGGCACCGTTAACACATCTGTCTCTGAAGTGGGCGCGGTGATCAGTTGGGAATACTTTGGACACCACAAAAATGTTTATGTGGAGTACATTATAGAGAATAGTAAGAGAAACTGCAGTGATTTTTTCAGCACCGCATCACGAGGCTGCTTTTGTAATCTGAGCTGGTTTGGTCCTGTAGGTAAAGACGACTGGAAAAAGGAGCTGGTAAACGGTTCTCACTCGCATATGCTAAAGGGGTTAAAGCCGGGATCGACCTATAGGGTGCGTGTGGTGGCGCGGGACCCCTCGGTGTCCACGGTCCACTCCACGGAAGAGGTGGAGGTGGCGGTGCCAGGTGAAGTGGCCTCCGTAGATGGTCGTCCTGTAGTGATCACGTTTTACTTTTTGTTTTGTTGTTTCTCCTCATCCTTTTTTTTTTTTTTCTCCAGTTCAGTGTCGGTGTCAGAATTGTCCTGGCATGAGTGTGCCGTAGTGTTAGGTAGTATTAGGGCTGCACAAATTCAAGTTTTTGCTGGTAAGATATTTGCTTTATAAAGTTGGACTGATATAACTTACTGAAATAATTCAAATTTGAAATACAGTGGTCATTTATTATTCTTTTTCTTAAGACAAAAGGATCTATTTGCCTTCGTGAGCTTGTGCAGCCCGAGATAATCGATGTAGTTAATGAAACCAAGCATGAAAACTGCAGAGACTCCACATTATGCATGTGTCCTTAATCATTATTTTTTGGTTTTGTCTTTTACTTTTCAGTGCTTACACCACCCCTGACTATTAACTCATCATAATTTCTTTTTACAGCTTCTTTTGACCCCACCCATTAGTGACTTTATACCTAAATATATTTGCAGTTGTGTAATATTCTGACTATAATGTCCTTTCTCCCCGTCTGCAGCGGTGGCCAGTCGGCAGGTGGACATAGCCACACAGGGCTGGTTCATTGGACTCATGTGCGCCATAGCCCTGCTCATCCTGGTGCTTCTCATCGTCTGCTTCATAAAGAGGAACAAAGGAGGAAAATATCCAGGTATCTCAGTTCCAGGGCTGTACTATTGGCTAAAGACATAAAATGAATATCTAACAGTTTTAAGCTGGCAGAAATGTACCTTTTATAAAAGTATAGTTTTGAAAAAAGCAGGTTTTAGTCAAGAATTTTCCTAATTTATGCTTGTTTTGGTTTGTTGTTTTGGACACAGTTAGACTTGTATATTAAGGATTTTATTATTATTTTTTTTTACCATTATTATTATTTTATGTGTCTTTGATTTTATTTAACTGAACTTAGTATATTACAATGAGTGCCGTCAAACGATTCATTTTTTAAATCAGATTAATCACACTTTAGAATTTTGATTAATTACAGTTAATTATTCTTCAAAAAAAGAAGAATAAGCAGTTTCTTGCTGCTCGGTTTGTTGTTGGTGCAGTGTCGTCGTTGCTGCCGCTGAATCAAACCCGTGTTTTGCTTTAAGATGCTGTTTTAAACTTGTGCTTCTGTGGACAGAGTTCATCTCTGCGACATCTGCAAACTCCCTCAGTTTATCTAAAGTCCCGTCGGGCAGTTTTTTGCAGAGAAATTTGCCCTGAGCCCCAGTCACAGTCTCATCTGTCGCCTTCACATCCGTATGGACCTGATCACAGACCTAATAACCTGCGCCGCCTTCAGGACCATCCGCACTTTAACAGAGGAGCGTTCAGAATAAATTGTGTGATTAATCTGCGTTAAAAAAAACATCAGCGAGATATTTTGGTGACATAGTTGCTGAATATTGCACATTTTTCACATATCATGGAGACCTACTTCTGTGTAATCACAATCAGCTGAAAAGTAGGTTTTGATCATTGTTTAATTTTACAGTAAAAGAGAAAGAAGACGCACACCAAGACCCGGAGATTCAGCCCATGAAGGAGGACGATGGCACATTTGGAGAATACAGGTGACGTTACTACATTTACTTTAAGTCAGGCTGAGGATATTTTTATATATTCATCCCTAATCTGGCTGTGTGCTGCTGTGTCTAGAACATTTTACCAAGATGCAAAGATGCACGCTCCTCCCGACACCTTTACCAAACAGTGAGGCAAGAGTAATTACCGGCAGTAAATTAACCCACAGTAATACTAATCATAATTTTAAACAAATCTCTGCTCCATAATTGACCCAAATGTAGTAATTCTGTAGCGACAATTAAACAACACTAGGCCTGTCACCATAATCACCATCTACAGTTCACTATTTATTATTGCGTGTCCCATTTCTTTACACAAGTGGGAATTCTTTTGTTGTTTTCTGGCAACTTTTGAGCTGAAGATGGACAACAAAAGTGTCTGTTCTGGGGATAATCCTGCTGTACGGTCATCATATCCGTGGCATAAATTAATTTCAATATTATCGTTTATCTGTAAGTCTATTTTTACATCAAACTGTGTTATTGTGACGGGCCTGAACATTACACGACGTAGCTCTGATAGTTGATTCTTCCTTTCTCTGTTAGTGCGCAGTTTCGGTCCGTCAGTGTCTGTGTGTTTAGTAGAAGTGGAACAATAATCGTTGTTTGCATTTCATTTGTTGATTTGTATCTGTCCTTTCATTCACGTCTTATTGGGATTCAGGTCTATGGAGAGGTAAGACAACATGTGGCTCAAAAATTGCAGCATGTGATTCACGCAAACTCCTGCTGGCTGTTAAACCGTTGACATGATCACAGAGGTCAAGATTTACACGAAAACTTTACTTCTAGTTATTTCTCACACTAATGATCACAAGTACTGCACTGAAAAGGCTGCTTCACCTTTCTGGCTTCTCTCATACTGAACTTTTGCACAGACCTGCGTGAAGTCGCCCCGTCAAACTCAAACCGGCACAAAAACTATGTCAATCGTTTGTGCTGCAAAAAGTTTGGTTTGTGCTTCTTTAGTTTTGGAGAAATGAACGATTCTTTTACAGGTCAAACTGGGGTCAGACCCACAGGAAGAAGAAAAATGCTCGAAAACGCCCAAAATGGAGTCAGTCGTTTGTGCTGCGTAAAGTTTCGTTTGAGCGATTCTGGTTCTTATATTATGATATTTGCGATTTTATTTTCGGCCAATGACGTCGTCCAGAACCTCAGAATGTAAAACAGCCTCAAAACAGGAAGAAAATGGTAGAAAACGTTTGTATTTCATTTGTGCTGTGACAATTTTCATTTGTGTGAGTTTATTTCTAAAATTATTCATTATTATTTCTGCTGTAATTATAGGACGTCATTTCTGCTCAGCTGACGGCGACAAACTCCACAAAACTAGTGAAGAGAAACGACCTGAGGCTGTGGAAAAGTCTGTGTTATTCTATAAAATATGAATCAAAAGCAAATTACTAAAGACGGTTACGTACTTTTCTGCAGCCTGAGATCGTTTATCTTCACTAGTTTTGTGGAGTTTGTCGAATAATTTTAGAAATAAACTCACACAAATGGTCAAAACACAAAACAGCACAAACCAAATACAAACGTTTTCTATCATTTTCTTCCTGTTTTGAGGCTGTTTCACATTCTGAGGTTCTGGACGACGTCATCGACCAAAATAAAACTGTGAATATCTGAAGAACCAGAATCACACAAACGAAAATTTTTGCAGCACAAACGATTGACAGAGTTTTTGTGCAGGTTTGCGTTTTATTGGGGCGACTTCACGCAGGTTTTGCACAGGTGTTTGATTATGTTGAACACAAGGCTAATGCAATTATTTCCCCAAATGTACACAAGCTAAAACTGGTGCTAATAAATCTTTACTAATACGTACATTTAAGGGCTAACTTGCTTTTTATTCGTACTTTGATTTGGCGTTTTAGTCGAATAATTTTGCCTGAAGTATTGCTCAGACAGACGAGTACCTCACTGTATGTTTCATTAACCGAATTTCATGTGTCCTTCGTTTATTTCTTGGTGGGATTCAGGTCTATGGAAAGGTAAGAGCACATGTGGTCTAAATAACAGCATGTGCTTTACACGACCTCCTCTAACTCAGTGGTTCTCAAACTGTGGTGTGTGCGTCCTCTTCTTCTGCCTTTCTCTGGGTAAAGATTATATATGTGCAGTTTTTTTTAGGCTTAGATTAGTCTTAAAGTCATAAAGTGCTGCTTGAATTACTCCAGGTCATATTGTTCTTGTTTGTGGTGTTAGTCCATGTTTCTCTAATTCAGTATATTGAGTATAGAACTGCACAATATAATCATAAAAACACTGCAATATTGGCATTTGGCATTGACACAGACGAGTTAATTAAAGCCATGTCGGTTTTTGTTTTATACTTGTTCCGTTTTGTGTTCTATATCTTCTTATATTTACAGACCTTGTATTACAGACCTGCTTTTTCCGAGGTGATACTTGGTCTGCAAAGTTTGAGAATCACTGCTCTGACTGAAACATAGGCATGAAACTGATGAAACTGCATAAAACAACACAAAAACATACATATACATATACATATACCTGGGTACAATAATAATCTTCTCCTGCACTGAACACACGCAGAGGTTTGTGGGTGCGTTGAATGCAAATGAACTCACTAATGCACAAAATTGCTTTATTCAAAAGGATTTCTGCCTGGAGACTGTGGACGACTGCATTTCTGAATAACGCATGTAGACAGTTGTGTGAAGAGCCAGAGCGAATGGCACGTGCACATGTCGTCACTAACCCTGACCCATGCAGCCCCCGGGCTTTACCTTCAGAGCCAAATATAAATAATATATAATATAAATGTATAAATAACACCTGAGGCGCGGCTCTTCCACTGCACTGTGCATTTAATACAGTTTGACAGAAGAAAACTTCAGTGTCTTTATCAAGGCTTTCAGGATCTGAGCCAAATGCTGTTGAAAAATAGATTTGACAAGAATCGCTCTAAATCCCTCTTTTCCATTTGACATTTTTATACAATATGTGCGACTTTTGAAAAATCGATCTCCTGGTTTTAGGGTGTATCCCATAGACTGTATATTAGGGACGGGCATTTGATTACATTTTCTTAATCGATCGTCGGGAAAATTAACGATTGATTTTTGTTAAATCATCAACAATTTATATTAAAATTATCATCACTATTATTACTGTTACTAATCTGCATAAATAAACTTTAAACATATAAACCTCCTGACTCCAGAGCCTCATCAGTGTGAGATCAGAATGTGTTTAATGCAGATTTAAACATTTGTTTACGTCTTACACAAACTAAACTTAAAACCTCAGGACTCATTTGCATAAACTGTAAGAGCTGAAAAAAGCAGCTCTTTCCTTGTGCTGCTGCTTCAGCTTCTGTGGGACTAAAGGACTCGACTCAGTGAATATGAGTGTTCTCTCTGTGACTCAGTGAATATGAGTGTTCTCTCTGTGACAGAGGATGTTCTGCTGATGCTGAGTCTGTTCTGTGCGTATGTCACGTTGCAGATGCTGCGTAAACATGTGAAACCGGGACACTCAAAAACCCGATCATACCCGGGACACTGATGTGCAGGGAAACGCACTCTGAGGAATATAGGGATCTCCAAGGAGCCAGAGCCGAGACGTGGGACTGTGAGGCTCCAGAGTTTGTGCTCAGACCTCGACTCCTCAGGCTACGTTACACAGACACCGACATTCAGTTTGGCCATTAAAATGAACCTGATCCACCAAACTCTTAATGATCAATTATCGATTAATCGATTAATCAGCCCGTCCCTACTGTATACGGCTGCTTCACCTGACGGCCATGTTCCTGTGTAATCACTTTAAATGATTTTCTAAATAATATTTTTCTTCCTCCAAAATTCAAATCAACTCTCATAAATTACATATAGTTTTAGAATGAAGTGGTGTTTTTCTTTGGTATTTTTAATAAGTTTAGGACCTTTAATGTTTAAAAGTTTTATTCCAATACAAGAGGAAGCTCAGTGCAGTGGACAGGCTCACTCTGTAGTTACTTCTTGGAGCTTGCCATGAGTAACACAAGGGTTTCTGACTGACACTAACATTTCCATTCACGATTCCTGGAATAATTGTGGGTTTGTCTGTCCCTCCGACAGTGACACCGAGGACCACAAGCCGCTGAAGGGAAGCCGCACCCCCTCGAACGGGACGGTGCGGCGCGACGAGAGCGACGACAGCCTGGTGGACTACGGGGAGGGCGGCGACGGACAGTTTAACGAAGACGGATCTTTCATCGGCCAATACAGCGGCAAGAAGGAGAAAGACACGCACGAAGGCAACGAGAGCTCGGAGGCGCCGTCTCCCGTCAACGCCATGAACTCCTTTGTCTAACGAGAAGGGCGGGGCCTGGCTGCGACGTCGTCCGTCCCGGCCACTCCCCTCCCCTCGCTCTGCTGTTGAATTGTTGACCGTGGTGGTTTAAATCATGACACGGGACGGCCGGTTCACGCTCACATCCTCACGCCCGTCACCCCGCCCCGTCCCACTGTGACTTCATCGAAAAACCAACGCCAACGCCACACATCCCAGACAAGGAAGAAGGAACGGGCTGTTCCGAGGGAAGCTGCAGAGGGAGCAATATAAAAGGAGCGAGAATGTACCAAAACGTTTAGGCCGAGTGTCTCTGTGCCGTTTCATCTTTTGAACAGGATCATACGCAGCACTGGAAAAATAAGAAATCACTCTTGGCTGGAAGTTCACCTACTCTGAAAGTGAAAGTGTCCTCAGGATACAAAGGGAATATATATATTGTTCATGTGGGGGAATTGAACCATCAACCTTTTGGTCACTGGGCAACCGATTTCTCCTCATTTCCATACAACTATTTGTCATTTAAAATTATTACATGGCTTCGTGAAAGTGCATATGACAGGTTTTCAGGTTTTCAGGGTTGTGATTACAGCTTCATGCTCCTGTTAGTGCCGTCAGTCGATTAAAATATTTAATTGCGATTAATCTCATAAATGTCATAGTTAACTCATGATTAATTGCAAATTAATCACACATTTTTTTGTACCTTGAATCATCATTTTAATATTCTTTTGTTTTTTTTTTTTACTGCAAACCAGAACCATCGTCATTGAGACACTTTGCCCTGTAACAGTGTGAGCGAAGTGTCTCTTCTGTTTTGTCGCTGTCCGTGGTCCTCGACGTGGATTCGTCGTATGTTTTGAAGCAGACGTGTTTTCCTCGTGCGGGGGCGTCGGTGCAGATGTGTCGTGCTTTGGCCCACCTCCTCCTTTCGTACAGTTTGTTTTCTTTCCCGTTTACAGCCTGATCCTGTAGTTTTTCTAATGTTACAGCAGTGGCCACAGCGAAACTAGTCCACTGGGTCACGAAGTGCGTTAATGTTGCGATAAAAAAATGAATGCCGTTAAAATTGTTTTGAGTTAAGACGTAAATCGCTCTCGCTCCTACATCGTCGTACTTTTACTCAGTGCAGTGAAAAGTTGAAATTTATTAGATGAGGCGCTACATAATTTATTATCAACAGACAAAATTCCAGCCTAAATGCAGGGACCTTTTTCCTGTGTAACATTCATTTAGGATTTTTTTTTTTTTTTGTCACATGATAATTACAAATTGCACGACCATTGTTTACAGTATAGTTGCTAGATAAAAGTTATGGAATTACTTCATATTATTGGCCGCCCGTGTTCAATCAGGAAGTACAATGTTAAACTTCACCAAAATAGTAAAGTGGTGACTTGGTAATATCTTTTTTTTTTTTAAGCAAAATTTGAAACAGAAATGTGTTGTCTAACCTGTCATATGCACTATAAATGCACTATAGTCACTGCTCTCAGTAAGATGGGGCTGCTGAGTTTTAGAGTGGGGTCTTAACTGTTTCCAGGGCTGTGTCCTAATGCATAATTCGAGTGAACCCGGAAAAGAGGTACAGTGCATTTACTTCCAAACCTGAGCATTTGCATGGACGATCTCACTGATTCAGTACAGCATTTCCCCCCTCAGAGTCAGAGTCAGGTGCACGTTTAGGTCACAGGAGCCGGCTCTGCCTTCTGTTGTTTTGTTGGAAAGTGTTATGATGTTTTGAATGACTAAAGTGGCAGTTTGTCTGTGTGGGGCAAAGCTGCAGAATGCAAAACTAGTATAATTAATGTCTTTTTGAGACATGTAACCCTTTGTACATATGCTATAGAGTAAAGACAAAGATATATCATTATTTAAGGTCAGGAAAGTCCATTTGTAGCTGTTGGAAACCTGGCAAAAGATACACACACTTTTGACCGTTTAATTTGACACACCAGCCAGAAATATTTACACTCAACCACTTTCAGGTACATTGTTTCTGCTTGCAAATTTTCCTTAAACCCGCAAAATTGTTACGAAAAACGAACTAATCAGGATCTTTGTTAAGTGCTTCCGCCGATTCTCAGACACTTCTGCTTCAGGTGATGTAACGTCACTGCTTTTCGAGCAAAACCCTGAATGAAACATACAAATACTGCAGATCAAACGTGTTTTTCACTAAAGGTGCATTCACACTTTGGGGTAAAATTGTGACTAAAGGCCGTCACACACTACAGGAGAATTTGCCCGATTTTAGCTGCGATTTCTTCTCCCTGTGACCCGACTTTTTGTCTCCGTGTGCGATTCTGAAGCTGCTGCTCCTCGTGTGTGGAGTCAGAGTCGGATCAGAACCACCGAACATCAACAAGGCGACGGAAACAGACGATAAAACAGAGTCAGGGGCAGAGGAGCGACGGACACAGAGACGCAACAAACAAACTCAGAAAATAAAGACTTTATTACTTATTAGTGCAGCATCTGATCCACATTATCCATAGAAACAAATAATGACCCCAGTCCACAAAACTGCACTATTAATCCAGTTTGTGGTGTTTTTTATAAGTTAAAAGACGGTGTTTCCTCGTGTGTTTGTTTACGCAGACATCGTGCGGTGAAGCTGCAGATTAGCGATACCGACTCTGCTTCCTGTGGACTTTATCGCTCATCTTTAATGCTTTTAAAAATCCTGTATCTTAAGTATTGCTCCACATTGCACAAATAATTGTATCTAAACTCAAAGTGCAGAGCTCTGATCTACTGAACACTTAAGAGTCTCAAAGTGACTCGTTTTTCTGTGGACAGGAAAACAGAAAAACAACGTTATATTCTGTTTTACGCACACAGATTCCGCTGCATCTTTGCGATCGGAGATTTCAAGTCTCATAAGTTTCTCCTCGTGTCTGTGGTGTTTGTGCATTTTGTCGCCCGTTTAAAAATCGTTTAAGACCGAAAAATCCTGTAGTGTGTAGCGGCCTTAAACCTGTGTCTAAACCAGGAAAAGACCAGGGATTAAACCGAGTCTGGATCAGGACTAAACTAGGCTCAGATCAGGACTAAACTAGGCTCAGATCAGGACTAAACTAGGCTCAGATCAGGACTAAACTAGGCTCAGATCAGGACTAAACCTCGGTCTCAACGCTCTGAAACTCATGATGATTAGACCTACCTAACATCTCAAATATAATTTCCGCATCAGTCTTAAAGGTGCACTGTGTAACTTTCCTGCTGATCTGCTGGTCTCTAAGGAGATGTTATAGTTTAGTACAGTTTATGTCTGGAACGTTCCACAATATGTCGCTAAGTTTATCTATTTTGCTTTAAGTCGATTCCAGCCGTTTCATCGCTTAAACCCGCACTCGTAACGTGGCTTTTTACTGTCACCTGCTTGTCTCCATGGCGACGGACATGTTTATTACAAGACAGTGGAACATTTCAGGCAAAACGGTGACATTTGCATGGGAAAAAAGCCGACCCTCCACCATAAAAGTGCACCTTAAATCTTAAAACACACTCTTTATATGCATTTCTAACAGGAACGAAGTCACCAAATATTTTCGAGGTTCAGGTTTAGCTCACGAAGCGTCGTCACGGCAACAGCGATCACATTAGTGTTTTTGACGACCGTAAACCAACGAAATCTGCAGATACGTGTAGGCCGCGTGAGACAAGGACTGAGGATTCACCGTAGACGATGAGGAGGTTATGGAGGTTCATGTCTCATTTATCTCCTCCCATTTGTTCATCCAAAGAGGAGAGTAACTACTGCCAACCTACCAGGTAACTGCCAACAGGAGGCTGCAGATCAGTGCCAGAACTTCCTTTAACGGGAGCACGTAAACGCTAAACAAAGGCTGTCGGATAATGAAGCCGAATGTGGAATCAAGTGTTTTTTTTTGTTTTTTTTTGTGAATGAAAATGTTGCTTGTGAACCTGTACCACTTTATAATAACTGCACTGTAATGAAAAGCAGGAACACAGACTCAGAAAATCATACTGGACAAACTATTGGGGATCATTCAGGCTTAGTGACGACATAATTAATGCTCCTGTTGTGACGATACAAGTTCAGTTAATTCTCTTTTATACTTGTCCGACGCTGTTCCCGGCTGAACTCTTGAGGCAGTAGAGTTGTCAGTTTGAGACAAATCTGGGAACGTTTGTCTTCCTTTGGGTTAATAATGATTTAGAACGACCTGATCTATGGTTTAGTCTCATTTTAGACCATGTTTAGTCCTGTTTTTGCTCCATATATAGACATGGGCGGGTCAGTCAGTAACTCCAGATTGTAGCTTTCAGGAGTTAGGATCTTAATTAAATGTTTACTAAGCCTGAATCAGTCTTTATTAACGATTTGTTCTGATGAATTCAGTCTTTGCTCTCGCTTTATTAAGGCTGTTCAAAGTGTAGTTATTATAACCTGTTAGCGGTAAACTCACTAATGACTTTGGTTTATGCATCTGACTTTGTGTGTGTGAGTGTCGCTGTCCACAGCAGCTGTGGGTTTGTCCCTGGACCTGAATGAGGCTCGTGTGAGGGACACGTGCATGTGAACGTGTCACAGCCTGAGTGACGGGATTCGCTTCGGTCGGTGCTTTGGTCGTCTGCTCCGGAGGGACGTTCTGACTGGTCAAAGTGAGGACGTTTAGGAGCTGTGTAATTAAAAGGGAATTATGATTTTACTGCAATACAAACGTTACGTTATTGCACATGATACGGTACTTGATATATCACTATATTTAACCTGTTGAGACCCGGCCCATTAATTTGTGTCCTTTAAAGTGGACGTGGAGTTAACCGGTCGGTCTTTTAAGTGTTTTCAGATAGACTCTTAACGCAGGGACTCAGTTCGTCTGCCTGAATAGAGCTGGGGGATTATAGGGAACTGTCGTGTCCAGGATAAAAAAAGAACAGGAGTTAGTTTGTGGCTGCACTATGATAAAAAATGAAGTCTAAAAATGAGTCTAAAAACTTTTGAGGCGACGGTAGAAGATGTTGGTCATCAGAAAGTTGTTCAGTCACAAAGATTTAACACCAAAATGTCCCCGGCGTTCAGTACAGAGGACAAGCTGCAAATTATAAAGAAGAATATAATGAACAAAATCCAAATGCAAAGCTGTTCATTTACCTCCAAATAGATATTAGGGGTCATATACGTATTGCAATACACTCTTTTTCTTCGGGTCCCAGGAGGATATGAACGTTATGTTAAAGAAAGTCCATTTAAAACTGAGTGTAAACACTGTCTTAACACAATGAATTTAAAATGTACAAATTGTAATGATCAATACGGTGAATATTTCACCTTATGCAACTGTAATGTCACAGATTAATGTCATTAATTAATGTTAATTTGTAAAATATACCAAACAATGCTCATAGTGATATATAGATACAGCAGCCCACAATATCAACACTGTATCACCGAATCTACTAACACAATATATTTAAATTCTGATATATTAAGAGCGAGATATTAAGGTTTGGGTTGTAGTTCATATGTAAGAAGTAACTTTAAAACCGACTCTTATCTCACTTTATGTCATAGAAAAATAACTGAATTGAATGGAATGATAATGCAGCACTTTTTATACTGTAGAACCACTCGGTCACAGGCTTAAATCTGCTCTGAGGCGTCTAGAATCATTATACAAAAGCTCTCAAGACCCGTGACGAGGAAAGTCGGCTCTTCCCCCACTGTCAGGTCCTTGTGAAACGGCATTTTAAGTTTTGAAAAGCTGTTTGCAGATGTTTCTCTGCTGTATAAGATGCTTCATGACGCCGTTTGTTTCCCTGAGCTCTGGAACCTCCTCCCGAGCGAGTGCAGGATCCACAAACGCAGAACAGCATTCGGAAACTCGGCCTTTTCGTCCGCGGCGTCCGTCAGTGGGACGCGTGACCCACAGAGCTGATCACACGTGCGAAAAACTACGAAAAAAATGGCTCCTTTCAAACCAAACCTGCCCCAGAATGTGAGTGAGGAGTGTGTGGAGAGAGACGTTCTGGAGAGAATGAACTGAACGACGAGTTTTGGTGAGGACGGTGATTTTAAGGCGCTGAGAGAACCGGGTATGAATGAGGACACAGAGTTTTACTGATGCTCCGGTCGTTATAAAGACGTTCTCTTTGTACGTTTGTATTTATGAACTAAAACATGAACCTGCCCGAGGACGACAGGTGGAAATGAGCTCTGACGCTACAGCCTGGTACAAGCATCTGTCCTGCTGAGCTTAATGTAGACCAGGGGTGTCAAACTCATTTTGGTCCGGGGGCCGTATGCAGCCTACTTTGATCCCAAAGGGCGGATCAGAAAACTCAGTTCTCTCTTCAAGTTATTGTATTTTCCTCCGTGTCTCGTAGTGGTGTTTAAGATTATATTCCTCGAGCAACGCCACTTGTTCCAAACACACTGAGCACAGATTTCCCATTCACCTCTGTCAACAAATAAGAATTAGACTATTTTTCTTGGGAAATCCTGAACTCAGCATCTGCTTTTCTCATTTTTTGACATTTTGCTGATGAGGGTCACGGTCGACAGTCAAAACGATCGTCCTTTAAGAGCGTTTGGAAAGAGGAAAGTCTTCATTTGTGCTGCTCTGGTGGGAGTCGCAAAGTACAGAAACGCCGGAGACGCTGCTATGCTAAATGGTGCAGAAAATTAACAGAAAAATCTGAAAATTTTAAGTATTTTAATAGAAAAATCAGCCGAGGGCCAGATTAAAGGTCTTGGAGGGCCGGATCTGGCCCCCGGGCCGCATGTTTGACACATGTGATGTAGATTATGCACTGTCCTTGTCTCATTAACTAAATAAACTAAACTAATTAAATCACAGTGAAACCAGCCTCGTCCCTCCAGTCCCTCCGGAGCTGAACATCTAAACAGCACCAACCATATTTTCTCCAGCAATTGTGTGTCTGAAATCGATATTTTATTTTCAAGAAAACCATTGTACGATTACGTTACCATAACTTGCATCAAGTTTTAGGTTTATGATGCGTCTGCTTTCACCCTGTACATAATATTCTTGTTGTATTTTGTAAATAAAGGCTTGAACTGAGCGTGTTGAGGTCTGAGTGTGAGGCCTCAAGTCGACCCTGCTGCATTATAGGTAATATTTTTGACAAATCGGTTGTGTGCGATGAGAATATTTGCAGTTTGGACGTTTTGTTTGCCGTGTTTTACTTTATTTAATTCTCTTTTATACTTTTGGACTTGTCAGATACTATTCCCAGCTCAACTCTTTAGCCTGTAAGGTTCAACAATATGGATTCAGCTGCAAAGAACTTCTGCTTGCACCTCTTAAAGAAGAATATAACAATTACTGCACCCCTGTATTTCTCAGAATAAACTGTCCAGCATATTTATGAACCGGCTTCTCCAAAAACAGACTGTGGTGTGGAGAACCCCGGGCCCCTGTAGTCGAATGCCCTCTCTATGAATAGTGGCTATATTAATATGATATGATGATTTCTGGTCAATGTCGAAGTCACACGAGACGCATGAAAGGCTGTCATTATTGTTGTTTACTTGACAGTATAATATTGCAAACTATTTTGTATTTAATTTAAGTTAAAATGAAATAAATGTTGGTTTTAGGATTTGAATCAGTCTCGGTTCTTTGAATGGGTCGTTGTCATTGTCATTTGTAGTATCTTTTTGTCCGCTGGGTTAATAATGATTTAGAACTATTATCTGTGGTTCAGTTTAATCTTAGACCGTGTTTAGTCCCAGTTTTAGCCTGAAATAATCCAGGTTTGGATCTGGCAGCACTCGGAAAACCAAACATTATGTAGAGATTTAGGAAATACTTGGATAGTTTGAGAACCACTGATAAAAACTATTGTCAGTTAAGTGTAAATACTGCGTCCTCTAGTGTCTGTTTGCGTGTACGTGTTTAATCTGTCAAAGGAGACGAGATTTCGGGGTAAATCCATAATCTGTGACGGATTATTCGCGTCCTTGTCTGCGCATGCGTGGTGAGTATGTTTGCGCAATAATAATAATTTCTTTGTAATTGTATTTACTAGATAAAATTTTTATTAATAAGTAGTATGAGGTTTGGTGTTAAAATAATTCACAAACTTTAGTCAAAATATATAAAATAATCTGAATTTACTGCAGAAAAACAGTGCGGTTTGGTTTGTTTATAACAGGTTTTAGACCCTTTTGCTGCCAAATAACCAACTATTTACATACACCGTATTATTCTCAAATGAAAAAAGGAAAAAAAAAACAAAGATAACGTGTATTTTCACAGCGCAATGAACCCTAACCATCCTCCCTCCCTGTGCCGGAGGTGGTCCAGCCCCGTCCAGATGCGCAGCGCCGCTCAGCAGCTCCTCCAATAGGAAACTTTCTCCGGAGATGCTGTCGGCGGGACGGGCGGTGCCGGGACGCTGTGGTTCGGTCCAAATGCGCCGCGATGAGGACTGAAGACTGAATTTGCCATTTTGAACCCGAAGGTAGGTCACGCGTGTTCGGGGCGCACGCGTGGGCTGGTGTCTGCGGGGTGAGGGAGCGCTGATCCGGGCGGGTTTTGGCGTCCCGGTGGCGCTAAAGTGACCGGACCTGGAGTACCGCATTGCAGAGTGCGGGACCGGCGGAGCTGCGCGGTCCTCGCGGTGTCAGGTGACGTGAGGGAAACGGAGACTGCGGCAAAGACAAGTGCGCGGAGAGGGGCAAAAAGGAGACGCGGCTTTGCGGAGTCTGTGGGTGCGGGATGCGTGGACACCAGGACTAGACCAGGACTAGACCAGGACTAGACCAGGACTAGACCAGGACTACATCAGGACTACATCAGGACTAAACCAGGACTAGACCAGGACTACACCAGAACTATACCAGGACTAGACCAGGACTACATCAGGACTAAACCGGGATTAAACCAGGACTAAACAAGGTCTAAACCAGGACTACACCGGGTCTAAACCAGGTCTAAACCATCGCTGAACTAGGAATAAACCAGTGATAAACTATGTCTAAACCAGAACTACACCAGAACTATACCAGGACTAGACCAGGTCTACACCAAATCTAAACCAGGACTAGACCAGGACTAGACCAGGACTACACCAGAACTATACCAGGACTAGACCAGGACTACATCAGGACTACATCAGGACTACATCAGGACTACATCAGGACTAAACCAGGACTAAACAAGGTCCAAACCAGGAATAAACCAGAACTAATCCGTCCTTGAACCAGGAATAAACCAGTGCTAAACTATGTCTAAACAAAACTACACCAGAACTAAACCAAATCTACACCAGAACTAAACCAGGACTAAACCAGGACCTACACCAGAACTACACCGTGGCTAGATCAGGTCTACAACAGGTCTAAACCAGGTCTAAACAAGGTCGAAAACCAGGCCCAAACCAGGACTAAACCATCTTTGAAGTAGGAAAAAAAAACTGATAAACTACATCTAAACCAGGACCTACACCAGAACTATACCAGGACTAGATCAGGTCTACATCAGGTCTAAACAAAGACTACACCAGAACTATACCAGGACTAGATCAGGTCTACATCAGGTCTAAACCAAGAGGGCGACTCCCAAAATGGTCACGTGTCAAAACAATTTCTTATAATACTGGAAGTTGTGTATTACAGACCATAATCATGTCCATATTTGTTCTATATCACAATATCCTGCTTATATACTGTGTGTAAATGTACCACATACATGTCTGTATACGTCTGTACTGGAGGATGAGCTGCTTTTAATCTCGCTGTGCATTTGTATAGTGTGAATTTTACATATATATAGTGACAATAAAAGGAATTCTATATAAATAACAGTGTCTAATGAAACCTGTACATCTATTAGGCCGACTAAACACCAGATTCACTGTGTGCGTAAGGTTAGAATGTTAAATTTAGGCCTTAAAAACACAGTTAAAGCCTGTGTCATATAAACCTGCAGATTCAGTCAGTGGCAGCAGAGTTAATGCTTGTGCTGCTGACCCAGTTTAGTGTCTGAAGAGGATCTGAGCTGGATTAGCACCGAAACATCCACATGAAAACACCCCAAAGATCATCAGAATCGTTATTTATAATACAGATAAATATAAATATTGAGGGAGGCGACATTTGCTGCGTTAGATGTGTTAATACATTGTCTGAAGTTGTACTAAATTATGGAGCGTATCGTCTGTAAATGTGCTTCTCAAACTGTGGTCCTCTCTCTCTTTCAGACCACTGCAGTCCTGTTTCTGCTCGTCCCTCAGGCTTTAGTCTCTCTCCTCTCGGACATGGCGTCCTTCATCTTTCTGTCCTTGGTCCTCACCTCTTCATCATCATTCACAGGTAAAGGGAGAAGAGCTCTGCCTGAGTATTATTATGTTTTATAAGTTTATTTTTTTTAAGGAATATGTGTCCGTGTGTTTAAATTGTGCTGGGTTAAAATGTTCTTTTTCATGTGGCATTAAAAAGTCTTTACTTTTGGAAGCTTGTTTTCAAATTATCTTATTCTAGAGAACCAGGAATCTCACTGAGGACGATTATACTGTATTTTTCGCACTATAAATCTCACTTTTTTCAGGGTTTGAGTGGTGACTTATGCTCAGGTGCGACTTATATATTAAATTTTTCACACTGACAGTCCATAGACCGTATATATGAATTGTATATATGAATTAAAAATGAAAAAAACAAATCCGTTTTTTTCATTTTGGTTTTAGAGACAAATAATAAAGAAAAGAGTTGTTTTTTTCGTTTTCTTATTTTTGGTTCTGTATTTAAAAACGAACAAACGATACACAGATTTGTTTCTATTCAGTTGTTTTTATCACTCTAACTTCTATAACTCGACTTTCAAGATGAAATGTTGGTTCTCGGTCTCTGACTATAAAATAAATTTCCCTCAAGGGCGACTTATACATGTTTTTTTTCTTCATTACGCCTTTTTTGGCTACTGCGAAAAATACGGTATAAGTGATGAGCATGACAGAAAATACAGTTTTAAAATCTGATTTACTGTTTCTACATAAAAAACTAATAATAATAACAGCCGAGACAACCAAAAAAATGGATAAAGTCCAACAGTGAAATTGGCAGCACTAAAATAAACATTATATATATATTTTTTTACTTTGATACTTGAATGTAAAATATTAAAAGGAAAAACAACGTGACTGTCGTCCATATTTTGCAGTGGGCGTCCTGTTCAATGAGCCCAGGATATTTGGAGGTGGGTGATTTTCACTTCAGTAAAGTGAATTCCTCTTTGTGCTGTAATAAACTTGAGTCTGTTGTATTAAACGGATCAGACGATGCCACTGGTTACGGGCCGATCTTTGAGGAGGAGCCGGTGGATGTGGTTTACACCGAGGACTCTCCGGACGGACGGATCTCCATGAACTGCAGGGCCAGAGCCAATCCTCCAGCCTCCTACAGGTCACAAATACACATCTATGAGTCTGAAATCAGAACTGATCATTAGTGATGAATCTGATACGGACAGAACTTCATATTGGGGGTAAAGGCAGCGGCTTGTTTAACTGGCGTGTTTTTCTATTTAAAAAAAACAAAAAAACCAACAATTTTCAGGTAAAAATGCTCTATTTTAAGTGAAATTTTCTGCCAGTGCAGTAAGAAATTTTCACTTACCAAGTTTTCTTAAAACGAGACGAAATATGAATCTTGTTCTAAGCAGAAAACACGAGTTTCAAGTATTTATGACAAGATTTTTCCCCTTATTGGTTTGAGAAGGAAGTTAAAGAGGCTTAACCTGGACTGAGTTAAGATAAAAAGTGCTGAGAATAAGTTGTAATATCGAGATAAGATAAATCAGGATGAATATCTTGAAACTAGTCAAAAAATCTCATCTTATTAAGTAAAAAAATCTTAAATCTTTTAAGATGAATCTGCTTAATTCAAGTCAGTTTAACTATGCTAGAAAATCCTTTTTTGTAGTGCAAATAGAAACTGCACAAAGTCAATAATTATTATTCTTGTGACTAAAGGTCCTTTCACATGACAACAATGTTTTTCACACTGAACTTTCTTAGCGTCTTAGCGTTTTTGTTCTTTTGTGCCGACTAAAAACACTGAATTTGAAGCTACATTTTGTTTAACAGGCATTAGAATTTTACCATTTGCCGAAATAACCGTACACCAGGACCAGGTCAAGTGGCAAATCAGAATATTTTAAGTCACATGAACCTTTTCTGTGAGGTTCCAAGTGTATAAAACCTGTGTATGTTGTGTTGTGTGTGAAGATGGCGGCGCGATAACTGGGAGATCAAACTGATGGAGCAGCCTGATGAGCACTACAGTCTGGTCGGAGGAAATCTGGTCATAAACAACCCGCGGCAGAAGAAACACGCCGGGACCTACATCTGCGTGGCCAAGAACATCTACGGCACCGTGATCAGCAAAGAGGCTCGCGTCAAGTTCGGATGTGAGGAACTTTTTCTTTTTCCTCTCAAACAAACAGACAAAAAAAACAAGACATGAAAACATCTTCTGTGCAGACGAGGCTTATTCTGGTCCTGCTCCTCTGTTACCGTCTTAAGCTCGATTCACACAGGATAAGTAGAACCTGGGGACGTCTGGTAATTCGCAAATTCCCGCTCCACCTCTGTGTTTCCTGCAGCACATTCGCACGGGATAAACGAAGCCCGTAAATGACTCTGTTTTACTGAAATTACGACCGGATATGTCCTAACATCACATCCGTTTCTATCTCTTTCGCGCTGCTATGTAAGTAAATTAATAAAGTTTGCTAAATAATAATAATAAATGTTCCTTTCCGCCTGCTGCTGCTACACGTCATCCAGGTCAACGTCAGAATTGGAGTTTTTGTGGATCAGTTTCCCTGTAGAGCGACACGAGGCGCTTTTCACAGACATGTGTCACACAGACACTTTACTCTGTTATAATTTGCCCCTAAAAAGCACAAAACTGCTCATCAAAATTTCTACCGCAGCCTCCATTACACAAGCCGGAAAGAGACATAAAAGGCACAAAGTGATACAAAATGCACCCAATATACAGAGAAAAGACCGCGGAAATAAAAGGAACAGACAGAAAAGACACAATTACAACACAAACACGGAGCTGCAGATTCACACAGGACGAGTTTTCTCAGGACGTCTGTGTTTGGTGAAATATCGTAGGGAATTTGCGGCGGAATTTTTACTTCACAAATTACAGACGTGGAGCATTCGCACGGGATTAAGACTCAGACGTCCTCCACAATTATTACAAATCACCAAAGGTCCACAGGTCAAACTGATCCCGTGTGAACAGAGCTTTAGTAAAACATTACAGAAATTATTACATGTCCTCCTTCCACTGAGTCAAGAGTCAGATAACTGTACTTCTCTACTTCATGTCAGGAATAGTATTGCACTTTAATTTTTTATATTTATCTAATAGTAGTTTCTTACACGTTCTTTTAAATGAAACATTACTGCATTGTTTGATTTTCATCACTGAGTCCATTCCATAAAGTTACTCCATAACTGTTTTTGAACATTTTTTTATATGGCATTGTATTATTTTTTTTACTTTAAACGTCATTTTTAAACTTATAATATAAAAGCAATGAGCAGTTAAACTGTACTAAAGTGCAGTGAGCGCTGTTTGACTTTTTATTTTAGCACTTTTCTGACCTTTCTGTGGATTGAAAAGTGGGATCTGCAGCTTTTATGGCTTCCTGCTCGTCTTTATGGAGATGTTTTACCTGGAATGTTCCTCAGTGTAGCTTTTAACATATGTATTTCCATCTCCACTAGGCCAGAACTGTATGAAAAGCTTGTTTTTCAGCGTATTTCAGGGTCTTTTAACACCCTAAACACATGTAATCGAGTCTAATGCCACACTGTGGAAATTCTAGGTAAAGGGAAAACACCTCCATGACAACCAAATAATAATCTTTTTGTTTATTATATTTCATAGTCATAAAATAAAAATAAACATAGGATTTTCGTGCAAGACTCAGGCCTCGTCTGTATGAAGTTTGTCCAGTAACAACAATTATTTCAGATGTAAATAAAGTCCAATTTTGTTTTCTTCTGCTTAAGATCTGGAAGAGTTTCCTGAGGAGGAGAGAGAACCGGTTTATGTGAAAGACGGACAAGGTGCAGTTCTGCTCTGTGTGCCTCCTAAAGCCTACCCACGTATGTCACATGATTTATGATTCACTTCTAAAAGACTAAAAGAGCCGTTCTCAACAGCTGCTGGATGATTCCTTCTGTCTCCCCAGAGGAGGTCACGTACCGCTGGATCTACAATGAATTCCCGGTCTTCCTCCCCACGGACAACCGCAGATTTGTGTCACAGAAAACGGGAAACCTCTACATCGCCAAAGTGGAGGCCCAGGACGCGGGGAATTACTCGTGCTTCGTCTCCAGCCCCACCATCGGGAAGAGCGTCTTCTCCAAGTTCATCCCCCTCATTCCTCTGCCGCCTGAAGAAGGTACAGCAGGTTTATGTTAGGAGCATCTGACTGCACTGCTCAATGCTGAATAATGCACTTTTATTTTAATTTAACCCTCGAAGACCTACGGTATCGTACACGATACAGAGGAACATGTTTCTATAACTGCGCAGAACTTTCTAACGGTAAAAGACAGAAACGTCCTTTTCCCCTCTGAAAGTGCAGACATAGAGGTTTCCGTACATTTCTGCGGCTTTATCCTACGTCACACTCACGCTGTGTGATGACGGGAGCAAAACGAGTGTCCAATAGGAACTTTGTTTTCCCCAAACTCATGCGCTCCGTCCATTTTGATGGAGCCAAACTTTGCCAAAGAGTGAAGTGAGTCAAGATGGTCGACTCCTCTGACTGTGTGTGTTTATAACGAGGGAAAAAGTCGCTCTAAGTGGAGTTAATTCTCACACACATGGAAAATGACACATCTTGGTGTGTGTAATTGTGCATCTCTTTCTATTTTTATTTAAAGGTTTATTTCAGTCCAAATGAACAAATCCAAATGTAATTTCCACCCTGGAAATGCAGAAGTGCTGTGGCTCTGGCCCTGGACCTGACAGGAGCTGTTTCCAGGACTGGACCAGGAAAGTCATGGAGCCACTGCACTTTTTTGTTTTTAGGGCAATAAGGAGATTTTTAATTTACTTACAGACTTGAGATTTTGCATTTTTGTAGCTAAGGCCCTAAATTAAGCATTTTTTATGTCCAAAAAGTTGTTTCTACATGTTTGCTGTGTGTTTTTTATAAAAGTGTGTGAATTTTATTTTCTGTTTTTTTTTTCATCTCTATTTCTGGTCCTGTAGCTTTTATCACAGCCTCATGACACAACTACAGCAGCAGATTGTGAAATAACAGGTTGGACTGAACAAAAGGAGGTAGAACACTTCATTAGGGGGTAAAAGGGGCAGTTTTAAAAGAAAAATTAAGAAAAAAATCCAGGTGAGGAGAAATGTACTAAAATTGTCCTTAGGTCTTCAGGAGTTAAGTTCCTAAACATGAAGTTTCTTCATTAACGTTTAACCAAACTTTGAAATCTCCTCCAAACATTTTATGAACAAATAGAAATGACTGAATCTTATTTCAAATGAGGTCATCTGGACATTATTTCTAAAGCCTTAGTCAATTCCTTCTTCCTGTTATTCATTTGACCCATTTGAAGCCTTAGTTACTATTAAACATTTCTGGATGAATAAAATATTACACCTAAAAGTTTCCCCTAACACCAAAAAATATGTCAAACACACTGGCATCAGGACTGGAAATGTCATTGTGCCATAAATAACAGTGGGATTTTTATGTTTGAATAATAATAACTGGACCACAGGAACATCTCCTCTCATTAAGTCTCCATTTTATTATTGCAAATGTAATATTAATATTATAATATTAAATATTATTGTAAATATATTATTCTAATGCATATGTTTCTTGTAGGTGAAGAGAGGAAGTACCCGGCCGACATCAGGGTGAAGTTCCCAGACACCACAGCCATGTTGGCCTCGAACATCACTCTGGAATGTTTTGCTCTGGGAAAGTAAGAACCTGACAGAATCAAGACGTGTTCATTGATAAATACTTAGGGCTGTCAACGTTAGCGCGCTAACACATGCGATTAATAACAAAAAATATCACACTAATGTTTTTTTAACGCAGATTTATCACACAGTTTATTTTGAACGCTCCTCTGTGGAAAGTGCGATGGTCCTGAAGGCGGCGCAGGTGATTAGGTCAGTGATCAGGTCCATACGGGACTTTTGTCAAACTATTTTGGTCTTTTTTTGAAGAATAATTAACTCAGATTAATCGTAATTAATCAAAATTCTAAAGTGTGATTAGTTCATCTTTATTCCGGACTCATGGTCCATTTTTAAAAACAATCAAGGACAGTGACAAAACAAACATTTATATTTTTAAAAGAGCCAAACCAGTGTCTCCACATGTAAACGCTGGGGCGACGGTGCCTTTTCTGTGGCTGTGGCTCCAAAGAACTCCCTCCTGTGTGACGCACTATTAATGATTTTGCACTTTTTAAATCAAAACTCAAGACCCATTTATTCCACTTGGCTTTTAACACATGAGGTTGTTAAAACTTTTTTTTACTGAACTGAGATCTTCTTGCACTGAATCTCATATTTGTGAGTGATGTTATTATTTCATTGTCCGGTTTGTTCAGTCTGCAGATAAAACTGTACATTAAAGTTCTTAGTGCAGCTGCAGAGTCACAAACATCTCAGCTGCACTCGTGGCCTCCTCAAAACCACCTGCACAGCCTCATTAATCTGATTTCAAAATGAATCGTTTGACAGCACTGGTAAATAAACTTGCATTGAGCTTGATTTCACCGCATTAATTCCACTGTGGCCGTGCAGCCCGATCCCTCACATCGTGTGGAGGAAAGTGGACGCGACAGACCTGCCCGCCAACCACGAGATCAGCGAGTCGGGGGCCGTGCTTCACCTTTATAATGTGCAGTACGAAGACGTGGGAGGCTATGACTGTGAGGCCATTAACACCAAAGGAAAGGACTACCACAAAGCCTGGCTCTACGTGGAGTGTAAGTCACTCGTCTCCTGTCATAAGGCTGTAGGCTGTAGGCGTTTATTTAAGTCATAAGCAGAGCTCCTAGAATATATAAAACGATAAACACTGGGAAAATAAATGTGTTATATGAGTTTATACAATCTTCTTACAGCGCGATTAGTCAATACATGTTCAGTTAATGAAGAAAAGCCTCTCACCTGCTTTGATACTGGTTGTTTGCAGCTAACAAACAGACGGACAGCTGCTTTATCTTGTATACATATATATATATATATATATATATATATATATATATTCATCTCTGACAATAATGAAAGTCATTACCGTAAGCAGATTTCTCACGTAGCTCCTGGTGTCAAAGTAACAACCTGCTCCTCAATACATCTAAAACAAAGGAACTCATAATTGATTTTGCACGCTCCCCTTCACAGAAAACACCATCACAATTGATAATGAAACGATCATCACTACAGAGACCGTCAAATTCCCTGGTACCCACATCAATTACTCACTAAAATGGAAACAGCATTCAAACGAAACATACAAAAAAGCCAATAAAAGACTGTTTTTCCTCAGACAACTGAAAAAATTCAGAATCAGACACAACATCCTTCTCCACTTTTACACAGCAATAATTGAAAGCGTTCTCACTTCATCAATAATAGTCTGGTTCGGTAATTTGGACTCACACTCACATAACAAACTTCAGCGTATTATAAACAAATCATCTAAAATCATTGGTCACACTCTCCCTCCACAGACACTTTATCACAGACGCATCACACAGAGCCAAAAGAATCACCTCAGACCCCACACATCCTGCCAATAATCTGTTCAAACTCCTGCCCTCTGGGAGGCGCTACAGGTCCATCATATCCAAATCTGTCAGATTCAAGAATAGTTTCTTTCCCGTTGCCATTCGGAGTCTAAACCGATCCCGTTCATAACTGGATATTTCTCTGTTGTGTGTGTTGTATCGTGCAAGTGTGTTGTAAATTTGTTTTGTTCTGCAACAGACACAGAAGATGTGAGCATTTCTTGCTGTACTGGAAACATATTCCACCAACTTGTTGTGTGGCCATTAATAAATGATTCTGATTCTGATACACACAAAAACGTGTATTTATAAAGATGTGTCATGGGTCGATTTCACTCTAGCTGCTCCTGAATGGGCCGAAACCATCAACAACACGCAGAAGGACATCGGCTCGGAGCACACGATGCGCTGTGTGGCCGCTGGAAAACCCTACCCGTTCATCCGCTGGTACAAGGACGGATACATGGTGAGAGTCTTTACACGTTTCCTGTGATATGAAGTTTCTATCGGCAGTTTAAAGTCTGTTTTGCTTTGTCCAGTACGGAAAAGGGGAGCTGAAGTTTTCCAGTCTGACCTTCGATGACTCGGGGATGTATCAGTGCATCGCTGAAAACTACTGGGGGATTAAATACGCCAACGCAGAGCTGCGGGTCATTGGTGAGTCGTCTCGCTTAAATATTTGAAATTTCTGTTGGGAAAAAAGCAGGACTGGAGTTTCCATAGTGATATTTCACGGTACATATAAACGCCGGGGCGACGGTGCCTTTTCTGTGGCTCCAAAGTTGTGGAACGAACTCCCTCCTGTGTGATGCACTATTAATGATTTTGCACTTTTTAAATCAAAACTCAAGAGCCATTTATTCCACTTGGAGGTTGTTAAAACTTTATTTTTTTATTTATAATTTTTGTCTTGTTTTATGCCTTTATTCATATTTTATTTATTGTTTTTACTGATTTTGTTTGGGTTCTTTTATTTTTTTTGTAATTTTTATTTTTTTAAATTTTCAAATTATACAAAATAAAACAAGAGGAAAAGAAAAAAAAAGGAAAAAAAAAAGACAAAAAAAAACAACAACAATATATAAACAAAGAGGGGAAGAGTGCCATTACAGACGTTCATTGGAAAATCAGTCAAAATGTGTTTTCAGTTGAAGTCCGACCTGACAGGTTTCACAGACTCCGTCCATTTTGTCCATGTTTTGTAAAAGGAGTCTTTTTGGGTCCGAAGGGTGAAAGACAGCTTTTCCATCACATAGATTTCGTAAACTATCTCTATCCACTCTTCTATTGATGGGGGGTCCGCCCGCAACCATTTTCTTGTGATAGCTTTTTTGCTTGCCACAAGTAGGATTGCTAATAATTTTTTGTCGTTATTTCTCCAATTTTGGACGTTGACATCTCCTAAGTATAAACACTCAAAAGTAAACCTCAATTTAGTCCCAAAGATATGATTTATATGAGTCCAAATCTGCGACCAATATGATTTCAGAGTGGTGCAATCCCAAAAAATGTGGTAGTGGTTAGCCCCAGTTGAGCCGCAGAGCCTTGTTTGGGTTCTTTTCACTCTTGTAAAACACTTTGATTCGTTGCAGCGACGGTTCACTGCAGATCAAAAGTCTTGCAGGGTTTTCTGACTAGACAGACGAAACAAGCGAGGATCAGAAATACAGTAAATTAAAAAGACGCCTCCTGATTGTTCCTCTCCAGCCTGCGCCCCGACGTTCGAGTTTAACCCGGTGAAGAAGCAGCTGTTGGGGGCTAAAGACGGACGCGTCCTCATCGAGTGTAAACCCAGAGCGGCTCCCAGGCCTCGCTTCACCTGGACCAAGGGCAAAGAACTGCTCTTCAACAACTCACGGTCTCAGATTCGGCTGTGCACACAAACATATGCTGTGGTCACTGTGCAGGTTTGAACCCACTGAGCCTCTGTTTTCAGCATTTCCATCATGTTCGACGGGACTCTGGAGATACTGAACGCCACCAAAAATGATGAGGGATTTTACACCTGCTTCGCTGAAAATGACCGAGGAAAAGGCAACAGCACCGGGTACCTCACCATCACAGGTCTGTTCTGGGTTTAAGGGAAAACTTCAGCTTCATCTCAGTGACGATTTTAGAAATGAAGAGCACAGGTTTTACTGTTTAAATATAATTATGACTGTTTAATATTGAAGTAAACAATAATACTTTTCATTTCCATCATAACGAGGCCGCGTTAAATCCATTCTTATTATTATTATTAGTAGTAGTAGTAATAGTATCACTATTAGTATTGTTAGGATTCTATTGGTTCTAGACTCAAACAAAATTATAGCACAAATAAATGTAATTGTTCTGGCCCATATCTCCCTTCACTTTACAATGATATAAAATAACTGGTGTAAGACAAATGAATAGTTTAGTTAATAATAGTTTAGTTTTTTTATTTATTTATTTTATTTCATTCATTATAAAAGAAAAGGCTTTTTTTTGTTTTACATGACACAATATCAATGAAAAGGAGCAGAGAGAAGAACACATCTTATATTTTCTGCCCCTTTTTACAAAAAATATATTTACTTTTCACAACTGATTTCTGATTTAGCCTCTTAATTTAACTAAAATGAGTCATAAATGTTTTCATCTAATGTTTAACTTTGCCACAGACACTGTCTCAGTTTACAGCTTCATCATTATTTAATACACTTGATTTAACAAGTTTTTTAAATATATTCAGTGATTTTGATTCTTTTATCATTCAGGTTGTTCCATAAGTTTACACCTGTTACTGCAATACTCCGCTCCTTAACCTTGGTTCTAAATCTAGTTTTTGAAATACTTCTGTTCCCTTCAGACTGTAATTACTCTTTTTTCAAACATTGTTTGAATATTAATTGGTACATTTCCATTTGCTTTGTACATTATTTGTAATATTCTAAAGTCAACTAAGTCATGAAATTTCAGTACCTTATATATGATAAATAATGGGTTGGAAGGAGCTCTAAAGTGACTGTTACTAATGATTTTCAAGGCTCTTTTTTGTAAAACAATTAGAGATTGTAAATAAGATAATAAGTGAATAATAGTGTAGTGAATAATAGTGTAGTGAATAACCTCCCTGTGGTTTCCAGAGGCCACCAGTCTGACGGTGGTGCCTGAGGACTCAGAGGTGCCTGTGGGAGGCGACTTCACTCTGAGATGTGCAGCTTCGTACGACCCCATGTTGGACATCACCTTCGTCTGGTCTGTGGACTTCAGGGTCATTGACTTCAGCCTGGAGTGGCAGCACTACGAGCGCGGCTTGGTACGATTTATGCCATTAGTGCAAATGAATGAAGGGCAAATACATGATTCTATGACTTTACAAGACTTTCTTATAGTTTTGACAACTCACAATATTTCTGTCTACTGTATTTTTTCAGGGTTTGGGTGGTTCCTGCGACTTATACTCACTTTGCACACTGACAGTCCATAAATCATATATATGAGTCGTATATGAATCAAAAATGAAAAAACAAACCGTTATCCGTTTTTTCATTTTGGTTTTATAGACAAATAATAATTTTCTTATTTTTGGACGGATTCTTCTCTCTTGGGGTGTTTTTATTACTAGAACTTCTATAACTTCTTTCTTCTTTCAAGATGAAATGTCAGTTCTTGGTCTCTGACTTTATTAAATAAATTTCCCCCAAAAAGTGCGACTTATACATGTTTTTTTTCTTTTTCACTGTGCATTTTTTGGCTTGTGCGACTTATACTGTGGTATTATTTTCTGATCTTTTTGTGGTTCCTCAGGCAGAGGATGGAGTTGGAGACCTGAGGATAAAGAATGCCCAGGTGTGGCATAGGGGGCGCTATACCTGCACAGCACAGACTGTGGTCGACAGTGACTCCGCATATGCTGATCTCAAAGTTGTTGGTGGGTGTTATTTTTCTTTCTGTATTTGGAACTGTAGCCCTTGTGCACGGAGTCTGTCTGTATGTGGTCCCAGTTGTCCAGCACACCCAGGTCCTGGACCCTGTGTTGTGTTTGGTGGTCTCAGAGTGGCTCAGTGGTGTGGAGAGAAGAATCACAGCAGACACAGTTCTTTTTGATTGTGGGATGAGCGGCAGCCAGTACATTTATTTGATGAGTTCCAATAAAGATGACAGGTGTTTTTAAGGTGCTTAAGGGCGGAGAAAAAAGAGCTAATTAATAATCTAATACAAAATTTAGTTACATGCTGCCTAAGTGAACAACAATAATAATAAAACAAAACATTTCACATATTCTCTAGTGCAACTAACAATGAACCAAAAGGTCAAGCTACAGCCCAGCGCGCCATATACCACCCGGCCTCCCGCCTGCTACTAGCGGAAATTCAAATCCCCAGAAAACAAACAACAAACATGCTGGCAATTCAGAAGAGGTCCAACAGTTACCAAAATGTCTTATATAATAAATTGGGCGCAATAAACTTGTAGATGGCAAATATTGACCAAGATATTTATAGATTAGATTAGCAGCAACTGGCAAAGCCTTACGGAGTAAGGGCGGAGAACAGAGGCCGGGTGGTGTACTGCGCAGCTCCTTCGCGCATCCGCTACGGTAGCCGCACGGTAGCAGCGGTCTCATAAAAAAAAACAAAGTACAAGTGCACCACCTAGTGGTCGCTCCCTTACATAACCAACAAGATTATAGAACTGCCCCCAACATGGCCCTAATATTTATATATATGTATGTTTAGGTTGTCAAATCAACACACAAATCGTTACCTAAGTTAACAATAATCTAAGTTTATTTGGCCCTGTTGTCCCGTTCTCCAGGTAAACCAGGGCCTCCAGGCGTGATCAGGATCGAGGAGATCGGAGACACTTATGTGAGGCTCGTGTGGACCAAAGGAGCAGAACACAACAGTCCCATCACACACTACACCGTCCAGACCAGGTTCTTCTGGGCTCTGTACGACGACGACTGGAGGGACGCCAGCACATGTGAGCCCCGCAGGCAGCCACCAGAGGGCGCACTCTGTCACTGCACAGTCCACGGCTCTGAGCACATTTTCTCTCCAGGATGATGTTGTTGCTTTGCTAAAATGTTCCACGAGTTATAAATCTTGCCCATGTTCAGTTAGAGGTGTTTTTATTCACAGATCTGACCCGTTACTTGGTTTGTTTGCGTCTCCTGATCTATTATGTCCTTGGAGATGCAACTTTAATACCGTACTGTGGAACATTCCAGGACAAGTAATAGCATCTCTGTAGAAAAGTTAGTACATTTACAAACTATACAATAAAAATATACAGCGCATCAACATATAAGTGCACAGTACATGTTTAGGCCGTAACCTGCTGTATGGTAAATACTGTTGAAGCACCATTCAGACACACTGTATTTTTTGGACTATAAGCCAAAAAATGCACAATGAAGAAGAAAAAAAACATGTATAAGTCGGACTATAAGTCGGGGCAAGTTTTTTGGGGAAATTAATTTTATAAAATCAGAGACCAAGAACCGACATTTCATCTTGAAAGGCGAGTTACAAAAGTTATAGTAATAAAAACAACCCAATAGAGAAGAATCTCTGCACCGTTTGTTCGTTCTTTTCTTTATAATTTGTCTCTGAAACCAAAGTGAAAAAACGGATAATGATTTGATTTTTCATTTTTGATTCACATATACGATTCATATATTTGGTCTCTGGACTGTCAGTATGAAAATGTAAAATATAAGTCGCACCTGAGTATAAGTCGCCACCTAAACCCTGAAAAAAGTGAGACTTATAGTCCAAAAAATACGGTGTATATTTTTGCAGGCCAGGACATACTGTGTGTTATTGGAAAAAGACGTTTCCATATTTCTATTGGTTAATTCACTAGATGATGAAGTAATATTGCACAGTCTTGCACTGATTTGTTTTCCCCCTCGTACATTTAGCCCCGACAGTGATCGACGGCTCTCTGGAGAAGGCGGACGTCACAGACCTGTTCCCCTGGATGGAGTATCAGTTCAGGATCATCGCCCACAACGAGTACGGAGCCGGAGAGGCCAGCATCCCCTCGCTGAAGATCAAGACCTGGGACGCACGTGAGCTCCGAACAGTAGAAAATAAAATCAAACGCAAGAGTTCAGCGAAAAATAAACCAATGCTGTTAATACACAGCAAGACGATAGAAAGAAATGGGAGAAAAAACGCTGCAGTTTAACAGTTATTCCCGATTCTTGTTACCGTGGACCAAACAAGAGTGAAATCCTTCATTTTCTTTTATTTCCATGAGCTAAAATGTGACTGTATGTGGCCTGGTTTATAAAGTCAAACTTTCAGAATGATAAAATAGTTGAGACGACAGTAACAGCCAGATAAAAAAGGACTTTACATTAATTGTACTTTTGTTTGTGTCTAGATTGAATAGAAATGACGTACTTTTTTTCTGAAATGGTCACGATGATTATTTTTTTTAGCTCTTACATTTATATCACGGACTGATGAAGTAAAACCGTGAATTTTGAACATTTTGATCTTTTTCAGCTCCTGTCGTGTCTCCTACTGATGTCGCTGGTTATGGAGGAAGAAATGGAGAGATTGTCATCACATGGACAGTACGTGTTTCTCTTTCTTCTTTTTCAGTGTTTAAACCGCATTTATGGAGATTTTTTTCTTTCGTTTTACGTCAGGCAAAGCGAGTTTATTTGTAGCACAATTTATACACAGAGTAATTCAAAGTGTTTTACAGAATAAGAAATACATTAAAATCACAATACAAACAAATCAAAACATAAATAATCATCATAAATATTTAAAATAGAGACGGGGCATTAAATTAGAGAGAATTAGAGAGAAGAGAAAAGTGCGGAATGAAAAATAAAACCCTTTCAGTCAGACGCAGCTGAACAGAACTGTTTTTAGTCTGGATTTAAACAGAGTCAGAGTCTCACAGGTTCAGACTGTTCCAGGTTTGAGCTGCAGAATCTGAAACTCTGACTCCCCGAGTTTAGTCCTGAGTCTGGACCAGCAGGAGGCCGGGACTAAACCAGGACTAAACCAGGACTAAACCAGGACTAAACCAGGACTAAACCAGGACTGAACCAGGACTGAACCAGGACTAAACCAGGACTAAACCAGGACTGAACCAGGACTGAAACAGGACTAAACCAGGACTAAACCAGGACTAAACCAGGACTAAACCAGGAATAAACCAGGACTGAACCAGGACTAAACCAGGACTAAACCAGGACTGAACCAGGACTGAACCAGGACTAAACCAGGACTGAACCAGGACTGAACCAGGACTAAACCAGGACTAAACCAGGACTAAACCAGGACTAAACCAGGACTGAACCAGGACTAAACCAGGACTAAACCAGGACTAAACCAGGACTAAAGCAGGACTAAACCAGGACTAAACCAGGACTAAACCAGGACTGAACCAGGACTAAACCAGGACTAAACCAGGACTAAACCAGGAATAAACCAGGACTGAACCAGGACTAAACCAGGACTAAACCAGGACTAAACCAGGACTAAACCAGGACTGAACCAGGACTAAACCAGGACTAAACCAGGACTGAACCAGGACTAAACCAGGACTAAACCAGGACTGAACCAGGACTAAACCAGGACTGAACCAGGACTGAACCAGGACTGAACCAGGTCTAAACCAGGACTAAAGCAGGACTAAACCAGGACTAAACCAGGACTAAACCAGGACTGAACCAGGACTGAACCAGGACTGAACCAGGACTGAACCAGGACTAAACCAGGACTAAACCAGGACTAAACCAGGACTAAACCAGGACTGAACCAGGACTAAACCAGGACTAAACCAGGACTAAACCAGGACTGAACCAGGACAAAACCAGGTCTAAACCAGGACTAAAAGCAGGTCTAAATCGGGACTAAAACCAGGTCTAAATTGGGACTAAAACCAGGTCTAAATCGGGACTAAAACCAGGTCTAAATTGGGACTAAAACCAGGTCTAAATCGGGACTAAAACCAGGTCTAAATCGGGACTAAAACCAGGTCTAAATCGGGACTAAAACCAGGTCTAAATCGGGACTAAAACCAGGTCTAAATCGGGACTAAAACCAGGTCTAAATCGGGACTAAAACCAGGTCTAAACCAGGACTAACACCAGGTCTAAACCAGGACTAAAATCAGGTCTAAACCAGGACTAACACCAGGTCTAAACCAGGACTAAAACCAGGTCTAAACCAGGTCTAAACCAGGTCTAAACCAGGCCTAACACCAGGTCTAAAAGTGTGGGAATGGGGGGATGTCGGAGTGGAGGCTGAACCTCGTCTCATCACTTTGAGCTTCTCCCATCGGGGCAAAGATACAGACTTCTGTGCTCAGAAAAAACATTTATAAAGATTCTGTGTCCTGTGCCTTTTCTCTGCTGTTGTGTCTCCAAAGAACTTTGATGAACACGATTTTAAATTATCGAAATGTCACTATTTTAAATGATTGAAATGTGTTTTAGTCTGTGTGCTTGAGATGTTTGAGCCAAAGACAAATTTCTGCCAGTGCTTTTTGTGTGACAGACAGAGGTTTTTCTGTCTTATCCGCCTGTACTGACCTGTTTTTATCATTGAATTCGTAGCCTGTGCAGCCCTGGTACTTCTCTGGAAAGAAGTTTGGCTACATCCTGGCGTATAAGCCTCACAACGCCTACGACTGGTGGTACGAGACCATCTCAGACCCAGAGACCAGGAGGCACGTGCACCGAGACTCCTACTTTATTCCCACAGAGGAGGACTTCCAGGTGCGAGAGTTCCAGGTCAAAATCAAGTGTTTTAATGTGAAAGGAAGCGGCCCGTACAGCCTCACCAAGATCATCTACTACCCACGAGACGGTGAGGCTTTAAAGGTGCACTCTGTAACTTTTCACCTGCAGGAAGTCGCCCCATCAAACTCAAACCTACAAAAACTACGTCAATCGTTTGTGCTGCAAAAAGTTTCGTTTGTGTGATTCTGGTTCTTCAGATATTTGCAGTTTTATTTCGGTCGATGACGTCGTCCAGAACCTCAGAATGTGAAACAGCCTCAAAACAGGAATTCTAATTTTATTTCTAAAATTATTCATTATTATTTCTGCTGTATTTATAAGACGTCATTTCTGCTCAGCTGACGGAGACAAACTCCACAAAACTAGTGAAGAGAAACGACCTGAGGCTGAGGAAAAGTCTGTTTCAGTCTTTAGTCATTTGCTTTTGATTCATATTTTATAGAATAACACAGACTTTTCCTCAGCCTCAGGTCGTTTCTCTTCACTAGTTTTGTGGAGTTTGTCGCCATCAACTGAGCAGAAGTGACGTCCTATAATTACCACAGAAATAATAATGAATAATTTTAGAAATAAACTCACACAAATGAAACTGTCACAGCACAAAACAGCACAAACCAAATACAAACGTTTGACATCATTTTCTTCCTGTTTTGAGGCTGTTTCACATTCTGAGGTTCTGGACGACGTCATCGACCGAAATAAAACTGTGAATATCTGAAGAACCAGAATCACACAAACGAAACTTTTGCAGCACAAACGACTGACTCCATTTTGGGCGTTTTCGAGCATTTTTCTTCTTCCTGTGGGTCTGACCCCAGTTTGACCTGTAAAAGAATCGTTAATTTCTCCAAAACTAAAGAAGCACAAACGAAACTTTTTGCAGCACAAACGATTGACAGTTTTTGTAGGTTTGAGTTTGATGAGGCGACGTCACACTTTTCTAGTGACATAGATTTGTTGCCATGGGGATGTTCTTGCTTTGGCCTTGATGGTTCCACCGTATGACGTTTAACTTAACAAGGAGGTTATTCACAAGTTACAGGTCAGATCTGTGGAGAGGCAGCGCTGTTCACAATAAGAATTCGTGTTTTCAAGTTTTATTTGAGCAATAAAACACTTGAAACTGACTAAATGAGAGTTCAGTGTCCAATTATAGGACATTTTCGTAAGTATTTCCATAGCGCAGGTCACAAAGTGCTTCACGTACAAAAGATAAAAAACAGCATTCGACACATTCATATTAACATCAGTCGTAACAGCTCTAAAACCCAAGAGAAATGTGTTTAATTGCGTTTTAAGAGACTGTCACAATAGTCTCGTGTGGAGGACACAGATGCACGGATCACCATCTCTGACTCACTGTTAGAAATCATCGAGTGAAGTTTACAAATATTTCGCTGCTGAAAGAAGCAGTTTTTAGTGAGTTCCTCGGCCTGATGTTCTAAAGACATCGCGTCATCAAAAAATACCCCGAGATGAGGCACATTCAGGCACATTTTTTGTCCAAGTAATTTCCCTTGTGGGTACAGTATCTCCATGGATACAAGCACCAGAAAAGTGACTTTGTGCGCCTTTAATTCAATGAAAAGCTACGATTGCCTTTATTTTATATTCAGTCGATCGATCAAACTTTATTTATAAAGCGCTTTTCATACAAAAATGCAACACAAACACTTCTGGAGCCTTATAGTGTTTCTTTTTTCTTGCATAGTTTTTTGTTATCGTATTTAAATTATTTGGAATGACGACATAGATCAAAACCTTTAACGCTAATCCTTTATTTTAATGGTGTAATGTGCTTTGTTGACCTGATGATGTTTTTTATCCTGTTTTATTGTTGTACGGCATTTGGAAGGTGCTATAGAAATAAAGTTTGATTGATTTGCTCTTTGACTTGCACAGTCCCCATCGAGCCTCCGACAGACGTGTACGCCCGGCCCGTCTCCTCCACAGAGGCCCTGGTGTGGTGGCTCCCGGTGGTGGACACGGGCACGGGCCTGCAGCAGTACATCGAGGGCTATCAGGTCAAATACTGGAGGAAGTACGACGACCCGGAGCCGGGGGCCAATCGGATATTTGTCCCGTCCCACGTCAACCAGACCAGACTGGAGAATATGCTGCCGGACTCCCACTACCTGATCGAGGTCCGGGCGTTTAACGGAGCCGGGCTGGGGCCGCCCGGAGAGCACTGCGAGATGTTCACCAAGAGAGCGCGTAAGGACACGACGGGGTCATGTGGGGGTCATGTGGGTGGAAAGACTCACAGGTCACGTTCAGGTTCAGACATTTCCACACACGCACAGACATATCGGTTTGTTTTAGTTGTAGAAAAACCTGTGAGGAACAAGCGTAAAGGATT
Source organism: Odontamblyopus rebecca (assembly GCA_030686955.1). Classification (NCBI taxonomy): domain Eukaryota; kingdom Metazoa; phylum Chordata; class Actinopteri; order Gobiiformes; family Gobiidae; genus Odontamblyopus; species Odontamblyopus rebecca. The sequence goes on along the minus strand of CM060653.1, from coordinate 2,290,623 downwards.
TATGGTCATGTTGGTTCAGACGGCGCTTGTTTCCATGGAGCAGAATAGAAAAAGCAGTGCACTTCATTCTGTGATCAGAAGGCGACAGGTGGAGCAGTCGGGGGGGATGTCAGTGCTGTTTGGGTCTTGATCGTTTTGAAATCACTTAATCTGTTAGGGCCTCGATCAGGGGTCGGCCCCCGCGGCTCTTTCCTCCTCCTGCTGCGGCTCCTGTGAATATTTAATTACACTGTATTTTTATTTTAGTTAGTTCGTTTTTAAATGTAATTCTATGTTTGTAGATAACGGTCGTGTAACATTCGAATAAAACGTCTTTAGAGCCAACGGATGGAAAACGCGGAATCGTCAGCGTGAAACGGAACAAAAATCAACCTGAATTCTTTAAAATATTTGAAAAAAACGCCACTTAAAACTGATAATCGACGTGTAGCAGACGTCTTTTTCTGGTTTTGGTTTAAGTTTAGATGAGAACGAAGCCTGAACCCGTATGAGCCTCTTCCTGTACGGCCTGGACCGAGATTCCTCCTGTGCCTCTGAACCAGGACTGACACCAGGACTAACACCAGGACTAACACCAGGACTAAAACCAGGACTAACACCAGGACTAACACCAGGACTAACACCAGGACTAAAACTAGGACTAAAGCAGGTCTAAACCAGGACTAAAAGGAGAAACAAAACTTAAACCTCATGGCTCATTTGCATAAACTGCACTGAAAACAGCTCAGTGTTGATGCTTCAGCTTCTGTCAGACTAAAGGACTCGACTCAGTGGATTATTTGTGTTGTATTTTCATTGATTTCATAAATGTGACACACTAGAGTCTTTTATACAGAGCCACAGGTAAAAAAATCATCTGCAGTGTGATCCTCATTTTAGGGTTTTGTGGCTCCGGGTGTTTTTTCTTTGGGAGTCGCTCCAAACGGCTCTTTGAGTGTTTAAGGCGCCGACCCCTGACCCAGATGCTTGGTTAATTTATTAAAGCCCTATGACATTATGATAGAAAAACTAATTATGCAAGAATTAATCCCTTAACAGCAGCACACAGGCCAAGTGTAAACATAAAAACAGACATTGTACATACAGTAATTATGTACAATACATAAATAGCTGATGATAAACTTGACAACAATGGATAAAATGATCACATATAAAATTATAATAGATATTTTTATTGATATATTTGTGTAGCACCTCCCGAGGCTCCCAGAATGTGGCGCTGGATCTCCTGGACCGGGATGTGGCTCTACGTTTGGTGGGATCACGTCACTTACGACATTTTTGGAAACTACTCCTTCCCGCTCTATTACAAGGTTAAACATAAGAACACACATTTACTGCTGAAGTCGATATTTTCTAATTGTATCACTAATTATTATTCTTTTTTTGACGTAGGTTTTGTTCAGAAAGACCGGCTACATCTATGGGCAAGTGTACGTCACAGGTTGGCACTTCATGGACTTCCCCATGCCTCAGCTCGGAGACTATGAGCTGCTGGTGCGTGGACGATACGAAGGAGGAGACGGGCCTGTGCGAATGATTCATCTGTTAGGTAAAACTCTGTTCATCTATAAACCACAGTCTGTATATACGAGCGGATTAAGTGAGTGTGAAGCTCCTGTTGCCACGATTACAGGAGCGAATCTGGAGCCAGGTCCATATTTGGAAATCCTCCCGCGAGTATCATAGCAACACAAGAGCCAATCATGAGTGAGGAGGTTAAATGTGGCGCCTCCTCATTGCAGAATGGCGATACTTTATTCTGCACCATTCTGCATGAACCGCTGTATTTCGGTGATTCTGCACAAGAAGAAGAAACTTTGAGCTTTTATCATCAAACTTTAAATAGTTTAAGTCACTGATTTATGTTGTTTGTTCTGTTACGTACGAACAACAATAGAGTCGCAATTTAACCAAATTCACTTTACTTTATGCTCATTAAATTCTGTTAGTTCAGATTCTAGTCACATTAGATATTGTGACTGTTTGAGATGTTTTGTCATTTTATTTCAGAAATCGTCACTCGGGGGAAAGCGGGAAGGGAACTTACTTAGCAACAAAACGAGCTGTCAATCAAACCTGTTGCTAAAGCTAGGGGGAGGGGCCTCGGGGAATGAAGGCGTCTGATTGGTCCGTTATTTATGTTCAGATCTTGATTTAGGAACAAAACAGAGAAATGAAAAGTTCAGGATCCTGTGTGGCGGCTTCAGACGAACAGTTTAAGTCCAGAATGACGAGGCTCAGAGCAGCAGGTACAGACAGAGGGACGAGAAGATCCTAATGTGAAGGAGCCCCAAGAGCCTCCTGGAGCACTTCCTGTTTGGCACGCGGCGGCTAACGGGTTAGCGGCTAACGGGTTAGCTTAGTCCACTCATATATACGGACTATGCTATAAACTCAGATTACAGTTGTTTTAAGAATTATTTTAGCAGTCAACTAATTAGTCTGAAAACTATTTTGATTGAACAGTGGTATTTTTTTATTACAAACCTGTTTTTCTTGGCGTAGTGTCCAGATAATATTTACAGATGAATATTAATATAATTTTTTTGAGTATTTAAATGATCAATTCAATCTGTAGTCGCAATTGAAGTTAAAAATATATTTTTGAATCTAATTCTGTTATTTTCTTGTGTTTCAGGTGCAGCTACCATGACGGCCCCCACTTTGAGCATGGTGCCTTTGCTGCTCTTGGCCCTGTGCATTGTGGGATTGCAAATTTAAACCTGCTTCACCTTCCCCTCCACTGTAATATAATTAACTCTGGGACACGCTCCAAAGCCTTCACACTTTTGCCCACTCAACACTCAAGCCTGATAGATTATTCCTTGTTAAAGTCGCTGCTTTATCTTCTTTTGGTCACTGTTTTTGTCGCTGCTAAATACATAAGCAAGTCAGTATTTTGTCTTCACAGAATCACTTACCCTTAGCTACAAATGCTGTTAAACGTTAGACTACAAATCATTCCTGACTGAAAAAGCAGCAAATTCTGTGTAAATATTGTGTGATTCAGGAGTTAAACTGTAAAATCCTGATGAGCCTCACATCTTAACCCATTATTTGTTTGTTCATGTGTTTATTTGTTGCCGTGTTATCACATCTACAAGAACAGGCTTTCCTTTCATTTACACTTTTCGTAGAACTATTGCTAGATCAGTGTGGATTTTTGATGCTTTTCAAATCACTGCTCTCCTCCAGTGTAAAGGTCCAGCACCATTGGACCATCTCGATTTACTCTGTAAAGCTGCAAATAAATAAACTAGATTAAAACAGCAACGCTTCATCTTCTTTATTTACAAAGATACAAAGAAAAACTGGGAAAAAAGGGAAGAAGCTCCAACAGTTTATGAAAGGGCCCAAACTTGTAACAGTTCACCTGTACTTAACGAAAGAAAAGACCCAACGCAGATTAAGGACGCGGGACCTGTCCACATCAGCAGGAGTGAATTAACCACAAACAAATCCTGGACTTTAGGCCGCAGCATCGGCTTTTATTGGCAACACCAGTGTGCGTGAAGATGTGACCAAACGTAAACACCCTTTACCCCTCACCAAACAAGACAATAACCCACAGGTAATAAACCCTCCACCGTCACCACCACTGAGGCCCTGTAGCTCCAGACAAACGTCCCAAAGTTCTGAGCTGCTCTGCAACAGGTGAGTCAAAGGTGCTGCAGGTTTACACACGACCACCAGAGTTCAGTTCAGTTTTGTAGGTTTTGCAGCTCCTGCAGAGTTATTCATCCAAATGGAGCAGACAAAACGCAATAATCCCAAATGAATATAGTCCAAAAATAGATTCCACGGACAGACAGCTCTGGCACAGCTCCACAAACGGCGTGATGTCATTTTACATTTTACATGCCCCCGCACGTGTCACCTCCAAATAAATACCCCGTGTCCCTGGAGAGGGACAACCCATAGTTCATGGAAAATAACATTTATAAATGGCATTTATTTTAAAGGACCTAATATACAACAACAGCAAAGAAGTAATTCCCCTGCTGATGGGAACAAAAAAACTGTGAGGACAAACTAACTAACAATATTCTGACCCATAAACCCATTCACCCCATAACACCAAATCTATCATATTTGATAGATGAGTTTTTCAGCCCTCCACAGGAGCAGTGGGATTTTTTCCCCCTAAAAAACATGATGTAAATAATCAGATACAAGCAGTGAACTGCAAAATTAGTAAAAATAGTGTTTCCCAGACTTCCACCCCACCGGTTCCATTGGTGGATTTCTCATTACTGCATTAGTGTAGCACTTTTTATGTTTGGAATGACACATTTGTTGGATTTGTTTATATTTTATTATGTTTTTGTTTGTTCAGGAAAAAAGAATTATTGAGCATTGTGACCTGACGTATCAAATATGATACAAATTGAAACTCGTACATGGAAAATTATATTTGAAAATGTTTTTGTTTGTTTGTTCAGAGGAACCAGTAAAGGCTTGACAAGAATGGAAAGAATTGGAATTTTCTGTCAATTATTTAATGGTTTGGGCTTTATAGGGTTAACACCCTTAAGTCTGTTTGTTTCCAGTAAATGTTTTGGTCCATCACAGCATCATCACCAGTGCAATAATAATCACAGCATCATCACCAGTGCAATAATAATCACAGCATCATCACCAGTGCAATAATAATCACAGCATCATCACCAGTGCAATAATAATCACAGCATCATCACCAGTGCAATAATAATCACAGCATCATCACCAGTGCAATAATAAGAACAGCATCATCACCAGTGCAATAATAAGAACAGCATCATCACCAGTGCAATAATAATCACAGCATCATCACCAGTGCAATAATAATCACAGCATCATCACCAGTGCAATAATAATCACAGCATCATCACCAGTGCAATAATAATCACAGCATCATCACCAGTGCAATAATAAGAACAGCATCATCACCAGTGCAATAATAAGAACAGCATCATCACCAGTGCAATAATAATCACAGGACATATGACTTACACAATGACGACTTTATTTCAGTTCTTTAGCCTTTGGGTTTATGCTTCAGCCATAATGCAGTAAGACATTGTGATTGTTTGAGCTTCTCCATGTCGTTCCAAACAGCCTTTCCAGGTTAAACTAAAGCTTGAGGATTTTAGTTCAGGTTTTTTCCCCCTGTAGATGTTTTGCTTTAGTATTGTGTTTGTGAGGAGCAACAGTTTTGGGAATGAGATGCAGTCGATCATTTAATTTGTTTACGACACTATGCATCAGGCAGCATTAGGAAAAATGCTTCAGAAGTCTGAACCTGTAAAAAAGAGGATCAGAGAGAAATGTAAAAAGTTGCACAAGTCTATGCAACTTTTTACAGACAGTAGCTCATATTAGCTATTGTACAGCCTATGTTATTCTTGTACTTAGTAGTTTTTTATAGTAGTTTTATTGTACATATCTTTTATTATTTATTGTTTATTTATGTGTGCACATTATGGAGAAGCTTGTAATCTCATTATACTTGTATAATGACAATAAAGGCATTCTATTCTATTCTATTCTAAATGCTTTTTTATGAAATTGAGAGATTTTTAAATAACTATTTGAAAAAGCCAGAAAGGCGTAGAGGATGGAGGCGAGACATAAACCCTGAATCCGTTGTGCATTTGTATTAACATTAACTAAATCTATATTTTTAAGTGTGCATTTTTACATAAAATATTTAATCACAAAAATGGATTAAACGCTTATTAGGGCGACAGATCTCATGCCTCAAAATCTTGTGAGCACTTGTGAAATTTTTCAGTTTGCAGTCAGATTGGACAATCAATCAATGATTACAAATTCAGTTTTTTTTTTTTTTACCTTATCAATTTGTATGTCACATCTCATCTTTTGTGTATTACGTCTCATTCCACCTTTTAACAGTAGAATTGCAATTCCTGTTCCACTCCAGAAGATGGCAGTACAGCTTCAGTGCAACACCTTAGATGTACTGAATAAAGGTTCACTCTGATTTGCACAATAAGAGTGTGTGTTTATTATGCAGCCTGTGTAATTTGTTTTAGTATCCATGCTTCAGTGGCCGTAATAACACTGTGGAAGAAGCCCCCCTGTGCTCACAACAAAAGCTTGTATCTCACGGAGCACTATCTATTGTTGATGTCTTTTATCTGCTCTCTATTAACAATATTCCTCTCATAATGTGACTTTGCCTTCAGCTAAATTACAGAGAAAAGCCTATACACTGTATGAAATCAGAGCTGCGATCATCTGAACCCAGCACAGATGCACCGAGCGGGAGAGGCTTTTCTTTTGTGCAGGAGGATATTGAAGAAAAACCATTTGTTGTGTTTTTTTACACCGTTCGCTCTGGGTTTATTTTTGTGTTCACTTCAGCTCCTCTTTGAACAGTGAACACATGTTGCCTTTTTCCCCATTGTCAGTAGTTTTGGACACACTAGGCTTTCAAGGATATTTTTTTAAAACATCATTTGAACAAAAGTGTTGCAACACAAAGCTCAAGAGCAGAAGGAGATTAAGAACACCTCAAAATAAATAATGATTAAAGATGCAATGTGTAACTTTTCTGGTGGAGGGTGCGTCACCTGCTTCTCTCCATGGAGATACTGACTTCCTGAAGGACTTCCTGAAGGACTTCCTCACAGACGGCACACAGAGAGCAGGACTCGGCCATCATACGTCCATGGGCCTCAGCACTGGTTCACCGCAGGCTGTGCCAAGTCCTCTGCTCCACACCCTTTATACACAGGACTGCACCTCTGCCCATGTCAGTAACACCAGTGTCAAATGTACCGATGACACCGCAGTGGTCGGACTTATCTCCAAGGGGGATGAGTCCGTCTACAGGGATGAGGTGAAGCGTCTGGTGGTGCAGAGCCAACAACTTGCTTCTAAACACAGCCAAGACCAAAGAGATTGTTGTGGATTTTAGGAGGAAAAAGACGCTGGTAATAGAGGGGGTCTGTGTGGAGAAGGTGTCTGACTTCCACTTCCTGGGAGTTAATATCAGGGAGGATCTGTCCTGGGGCATCTGCACCTCTGGGCTGGTGAAGGCCCAGCAGAGACTTTACTTCCTGAGGTGTGTGTAGAAACCCTCATTCGTCCAGGAAGAATCCAGGGCAACGAGTGGAGTTCAATTTGTCAACTGGACCAAAGTTTTTGATAGAAGACATTTCGCCGCTCAGGACACCGACTTATATCTGCCTGAAGAGGGAGGAGTTAGCTACTCCAAATTACTTAGAAACTCCCCCTGTTTACAGTTTCTGTTGTCAGCTCAGTCTATTGAAAACTCCGAGCCATAAACAAAGCGATGTTGTCTCCTCTATTCAGTGTAGTGAAGACTGCAGTGAGCTACACTGGAGAAACAAAACAGCCATTACACAAAAGGATGAACCAGCACAGACGAGAGAGCCAGAGTGGACCTCAGTCTGCTGTAGATCTCCACCTTAAAGCCACGGGCCACTCCTTTGAGGACAGTGAGGTGCAGATCTGAGCCAGAGAGAAGAATTGGTTTGAACGTGGCGTTAAAGAAGCGTCTTTGTTAAAAAAGAACCCTTCTTTAAACAGAAATGGACTCAGGCACCACCTGTCTCCATCTATAACTCCATCCTCAAAACTACATCAAAACAAATTAAGAAAACAACAGGTGTCCAGGTCAGGCCCAGAGGTGTGAATCTGTATGATTCTGCTAATCTGACCCCAGCCCCAGTCTATTTCAACAGGCCGAGCTGACAACAGAAACTGTAAACAATAGGGTGAGTTTCTAAGTAACTTGAAGTATTTAACTCCTCCCTCTTCAGGCAGATATAAGTCAGTGTCTCCAGCGTCTGAGCAGAACTGAAGAAACAGCTCGGATGAGGGCGAAACGTCTTCTATCTAAACTTTGGTCCAGTAGACAAATTGAACTCTACCTGTTGCCATTTACTTCCTGAGAGTTCAGGAGGAACAACATCTCTCTGGTGACGTTCTGTCGCTCCTCAGCTGAGGTACTGACATACTGTGTCTGTGGTTCTCTGGCTGCTCTGGGGCACAGAGGAAAATGCTCCAGGGTCATAAAGCAGCACAGAACAATGTGGCTGCCCTCTTCCCTCTGGAGGAGCTGCACAGTTCCTGCTGCCTCAGTGAGGCTAAATCCCTCCTGACAGACCCATCACACCCCAAACTGTTTGAACTGCAGGAGATACAGGCCCATCAGCACCAGGACAGACGACAAAACAGTTTTTACCCAACAGCCATTGGTTTACTAAACGGGGCCACTAAAGCAGAGTTTTTACCTTTCTGAATGTGGAAGTGTGGCTGGGACATGTGTGTCTGAGGTTGTGAGGCACTTTTTATGTCTTGTACATCTGTATATTTGTCTCTTTTTACTATTTTACCATTTTATTCCCTTTGCACTGAACGAGGAATGCACTTCATTTTATTGTATTTATTACAATGACAAATAAAGATATTCCATCCATCCATCCATCTTCTCCCGCTTAATCCAGCTGGGTCACGGGGGCAGTTTGCTGCCCAATACTCATAGCACCTGACCCCCCCTATGAACCCCTCTGCGGGTGGTGAGCCCACAGGAGGCATTGTATTTATTACAATGACAAATAAAGATATTCTATTCGATTCGATATTGCCTGGAATGTTCCACAGTATGACTCTAGATATATTTGTCTGTAAGGAGACGCAGGCACAGGGCCAAGTTACAGGTCAGATCTGTGGAGAGGCAAACCCACTCACAGAAAGAAAGAGTTTTTAATACAAACTGATGTTTGCCCTTCCCAAACATTCCAGACAAAACAGGAACAGCTCCAGGAAAAACAAGCAGGTGGTGAATCCTCCACCAGAACATGTGCACAGTGCAGCTTTAACTCATTTAAATTGACTTTGCTGACAAAGTGAAGTCAGTAAAATGAGAATCAGCACGAGTTGTTGTATAAACAGCATTATTAAAGGTGCACTATGTAACATTTCTGGTGGGCCTTCTGCCACTTGTTTGTCTCCATGGAGATGTTGTCACTTTGTCAGGAATGTTCCGTTCATCAGCTCATCAAAGTCTGATCCCGTCAGATCCCAGAGGCTCAGGTCCTGGTCAGGACTGGGATGGAGACACTGGGAATTCCAGGTGCCACAGGGGGGCGCCAGGTGCCACAGGGCGGCGCCAGGTGCCACAGGGGGGCGCCAGTCACAAAAACTGTTGTTGTGTCCTTAGGCAAAGCACTTCACCCACACTGCCCAGTGTGAAAGTGAAGTGTGCAGGCAGGACTCCCTTGAAAAAGAGATTAGTGTCTCAATGGGACTTTCCTGGGTAAATAAAGGTTAAATAAATAAATAAATAAAAACTTCTTTCATAGCAAAAGATTACAAATGCATTATTTGAGTGTTGCCACTCCACAGATCTGACCCATAACTTCCCTGATGGAGTCATTTGCTCCTTGGAGAGTTCAGTGCCACAGTGGAACGTTCTAGCAAAAAAAATAAAAAATAAAAATTGTGGCAAACCCGTAAAATGTAATTGCAGCATTTTCTTTCTAAATGTAGGCTGTATGTTATTTTAAAAAGTAATATATAAATATACCTAAAAATACTCATTATTCAGTAGTTTTAATCTGACACTAGTTGAAGTGGAGTGACGGGGAAACGCAGACATGCTGCACCTTGGATTGTTCTAATAAGTGTTGTTATTAGGCTGTGCCTGTGTGGCGCCTCCTCTGGTGGATATTATATTAAGAATAAGATATGACAGAGCGGGGCCCATTCCCACAGATCATTAGAGTAAATCACAGAGGTGAGCTGGTCACTCTGATGATCAGGGAAGTGTATGCAGGAAAAACTACTGCCCAAAACAAACAGCTCACTCACACAAGGTCAAATATGAAGTGGAGAGTTCTGCCCTCCAACTCTACCCAACTATATGAGCTTTAACAATAGCATATTTTCTTCTTGTCTCAAAAATAGAAACAACTAAACAATAATAAATGTACATGACCAGTTAAAATCACATAATAAGAATAATGAGATGACCTGATAATTGGATCTAATGTTTGGTGTGTTTACATCATATCCTGTATCTCTGAGTGTCTGAGTGAGTGTGACGTCTCCACAGCGTCGCTCACATGAGGCTCCTGTTGCCACGGTTACAGGAGCGAATCTGGAGCCAGGTCCATATTTGGAAATCCTCCCGCGAGTATCATAGCAACACAAGAGCCAATCATGAGTGAGGAGGTTAAATGTGGCGCCTCCTCCTGGCAGAGCTGATGCATCATATATACGGACTATGGATGTGATACTCTGCACCTGCAGGACACTGGATTTACCTGATTCTGCACAAGAAGAAGAAACTTTGAGCTTTTAGCATCAAACTTTAAATAGTTTAAGTCACTGATTTATGTTGTTTGTTCTGTTACGTACGAACAACAATAGAGTCACAATTTAACCAAATTCACTTTACTTTATGCTCGTTAAATTCTGCTCGTTCAGATTCTAGTAACATTAGATATTGTGACTGTTTGAGATATTTTGTCATTTTATTTCAGAAATCGTCACTCGGGGGAAAGCGGGAAGGGAACTTACTTAGCAACGAAACGAGCTGTCAATCAAACCTGTTGCTAACGCTAGGGGGAGGGGCCTCGGGGAATGAAGGCGTCTGATTGGTCCGTTATTTATGTTCAGATCTTGATTCAGGAACAAAACAGAGAAATGAAAAGTTCAGGATCCTGTGTGGCGGCTTCAGACGAACAGTTTAAGTCCAGAATGACGAGGCTCAGAGCAGCAGGTACAGACAGAGGGACGAGAAGATCCTAATGTGAAGGAGCCCCAAGAGCCTCCTGGAGCACTTCCTGTTTGGCACGCGGCGATACCTGTGATACACAAAGGATTCTGCAGTCATTTTGGTACAAAAAAAATATAAAAATGTGCCTCATTTGTTTCTTTAGTGAGTTGTTTTAGCAATATTGCAGTTTTAAATATGCAACAGATAAAATAATGATCCACAGATGTCATAGATTATAACTATATAGCAGACACAAGGTCTTCTTTAAATAACGAGTGAGATTTTTATTTTAGACATAACGTTATATCAGTCATTGCAAAGCCGATAAATCTGTGTATCACAGATGTGGAAATGTTATTCATGTGCAAATAATCACCTGTTAATTGATTGTCCCACTTCTTAGAGTTTATAATAGTTACAGCAACGACCACATGGAATAAACAAAATTTCTTCATTAGGCATTAGACATGGGGAATTTTTCACTGTTATCCAGGAGGGGGCGCAAAGACTCCTCAAAATCATTTAAAGGTGCAGTAAGTGTGGGCAGCTGCTCGAGCGAATCTCATGTTTCCTAAGTAAGTTCTTTAAAGAGACGTACATTTACCGTTTAAAAAAAAACCTAATGAAGAAACTGAAGAAATCAGGACCATCCATCTTCTGCTTAATCCAGCTGAGTCACGGGGGCAGCTGCTCAGTCCTCACAGCCCCTGACCCCCTGACCCCCTGAGGAGCCACATGAGGGGGGACGTCATGGTCCTTGATGTTAGTTCAGGTGCTGCATGTTTTGAGTTGATGGGGGAAACCGGAGCCCAGAGGAAACACATCCAGACATGGGGAGAACATGCAAACTCCACACAGTAAGGCCCGGGCGACCTGGGGATCAAAACGCCTCCAAACAATCCCAGACCACCTGTGATGTACATACTAGAGCTCGGTTTGCTGGTTTGTCATTTGAAGGCAGTTTGGGGGCCCCTCTCTCAATCATCACTGTGTTTCCTCCTGTGTAGCTCAGAGGTGGATTTGATGGCCTGAAGTATTGTGTTTCCTCAACAAAACCTCCTCGCTATTAACCCTCGAAAACCTACGACATTGTATACGGCTCTGAGGAATATGTTTTCTATAACCGCGCAGAACTTTCTAAGTGTAAAAGACAGAAACTTCCTTTTCCCCTCTGAAAGTGCAGACATAGAGGTTTCCGTACATTTCTGCGGCTTTATCCTACGTCACACTCACGCTGTGTGATGACGGGAGCAAAACGAGTGTCCAATAGGAACTTTGTTTTCCCCAAACTCATGCGCTCCGTCCATTTTGATCGAGCCAAACTTTGCCAAAGAGTGAAGTGAGTCAAGATGGTCGACTCCTCTGACTGTGTGTGTTTATAACGAGGGAAAAAGTCGCTCTAAGTGGAGTTAATTCTCACACACATGGAAAATGACACATCTTGGTGTGTGTAATTGTGCATCTCTTTCTATTTTTATTTAAAGGTTTATTTCAGGGTGGCTCGGGCATCTGGTCCGGATGCCTCCTGGACGCCTCCCTCGGGAGGTGTTCTGGGCATGTCCCACCGGTAGGAGGCCCCGGGGAAGACCCAGGACACGCTGGAGAGACTATGTCTCTCGGCCTGGGAACGCCTCGGAGTCCGTCTGGAGGAGCTGGAGGAAGTGGCTGGGGAGAGGAAGCTTGGGAGCCCCTGCTTAGACTTTTTTTTATTCTGTAAGTTTATGATTTTATTTCCTGGTTGGATGCACAGATATGATATAGAGGCTGTTCCATGGCTGTTACTTAGCAACCAGTACGTCAACAATGGCCAAAACATGTTTAAATTATTAGGCTAAGACAAAATGAAACAAATGAAGACGTCTTTATTTGGTTAAAGGTGCGTTGTGTAAGGTGGACGGTCCGTTACTTACTTGTCTCCATGGATATGTTATTTCTCTGCCTGGAAGGTTCCCCAGTAGGGCATTAAACATACCTCACTTGCCTTTGTTCAATTACAGGTGTTTTATAGCCCCAAAATATCTTAAGACATGAATTCTTACCATGTGCAGGCTTGCTTCTCCGTAGATCTTACCATTAACCTGCCTTTGTTGGGATTAACATGATTCTGATACTGTGGAATAATCAAGGCAAAACAGTTCTATCTGCATGGACACCAGTAAAGTTACACAGTGCATCATTAAATGGAGGTTTAACCCAGAAAGGAAAACATCTCTGGCACCTCAGACTCTCACTGCATTTTGGATGGAAGTTTTCTTATTGGTGACAAAGATACACGAGAAAAAAGGATTTTCTAGCACAGTTTAACTGACTTGAATTAAGCAGATTCATCTTAAAAGAGGAATTTTAAGATTTTTTACTTAATAAGATGAGATTTTTTTTTATTATTTCAAGATATTCCATCCTGATTTATCTTATCTCGATATTACAACTTATTCTAAGCACTTTTTATATTAACTCAGTCCAGGTTAAGCCTCTTTAACTTCCTTCTCAAATCAATAAGGTGAAAAATCTTGCCATAAACACTTGTAACTCGTGTTTTCTGCTTAGAACAAGATTCATATTTCGTCTTGTTTTAAGAAAACTTGGTAAGTGAAAAATTCTTACTGCACTGGCAGAAAATTTCACTTAAAATACGTCATTTTTACCTCAAAATTTGTATTTTTTTCTTCTTTTTTGATAGACCGTTTTGCAGCGTAGACTAGATGTCCTATTCCATTTTTAACTTACATCTAGGCCATTAATTTCCACCTTATTTTTCAATGTTTTTATACTTCTCAACTTTTTAACGCAAACCGTCTAAAACATAAATATTTACCACAGTTAAAACTCACCAAACCTAATTAGAAAAACGCAAAAAACCTGCGACATGCACTAAAAAACTGTCTCCTGCCTGAAATAGCCCCGGACAGGGTCGGCCTATTGTGTGGAATAGATATACTCGATTATTCTGCACCAGGGCCCCAGAGCCGCTTTGGAAACTCGGCCAACTCGCCGCTGCTCCGTGTTGTGTTGGCAGATCGAGAAAGACGAGTGCCAGATTAAACAGGTCCGTCTCCTTACAGCCAGAAGTCTCCTTAAATATGGAGACGAGCACCAGTTAGTGTGAGGAGAGTAGCTGGAGCTCACATGGCTGTTGTATTAGGACTGAACAGAAGAGACCACAAAAAATGTATGCAGTAAAGAGAAAACAATTATTTAATTAAACAGTTCTTAGACTGGTCCAGTATTTTGACCTTAAGAGAGTTCAGTTTTTGCAAAGTTTTCTTTTGACTTTGAGAGAGTTCAGTTCATTGCTTTGTCGGTTCGGGTAGAAGCGCAATTGTAATAATCCAGTTTCGTTCGCGTATTTTGCGTAATCCAAGGACGCAGGTGAAAGAAGGAAAAAACAAGTTCTGTCCCAACAGCCTCAGAGAAGAGTTCAGTATTTAGAGTCCAGTCCAAAACCTGACCTAAAAACAAGGTCAAAACAGGGTTTCAGTTTCAAGGGGGTCACGAGGAACAGTTCATTCACTTAGTTTTGCGCAACATTATTTCAGAACATTTACAGGAGAAAAGCTACAAATTCACACGCGTCACTATCGGCAGCAACAACATAAAAATGGACCATTACCGACAAACAATGTCCTGTACATACATCCTATACAGAGACCTGCAGCTTAATATGCGGGAAACTGGTCACAAATTCAGCCTAATGCTGCTTTTAGACTCAGATAATAAAATAAGGATTAGGCCAAACTCACCACTGAGTCAGAAGTTAAAGAGTCTGGAAATAAAGTTTAAGCCTCACAGAAGCTGCTCAGATCTGGACCAGTGCAGACGCCAGAGGAGCAGACACAGAGGAGCAGACACAGAGGAGCAGACAGGTGCAGAGGAGCAGACAGGAGCAGACAGGAGCAGAGGAGCAGACAGGAGCAGAGGAGCAGACAGGAGCAGAGGAGCAGACAGGAGCAGAGGAGCAGACAGGAGCAGACAGGAGCAGACAGGAGCAGAGGAGCAGACAGGAGCAGACAGGAGCAGAGGAGCAGACAGGAGCAGACAGGAGCAGAGGAGCAGACAGGAGCAGAGGAGCAGACAGGAGCAGACAGGAGCAGACAGGAGCAGAGGAGCAGACAGGAGCAGACAGGAGCAGAGGAGCAGACAGGAGCAGAGGAGCAGACAGGAGCAGAGGAGCAGACAGGAGCAGACAGGAGCAGAGGAGCAGACAGGAGAGGAGCAGACAGGAGCAGAGGAGCAGACAGGAGCAGACAGGCGCAGACCGGAGCAGAGGAGTAGACAGGGGCAGAGGAGTAGACAGGGGCAGAGGAGCAGACAGGAGCAGAGGAGCAGACAGGGGCAGAGGAGTAGACAGGGGCAGAGGAGCAGAGGAGCAGACAGGAGCAGAGGAGCAGGCAGGAGCAGAGGAGCAGACAGGAGCAGAGGAGCAGGCAGGAGCAGACAGGAGCAGGAGTCACATGAGGCTGTGGAGGTTCAGGTTTGTTCCTAGATTCTCTGCTGCTGACTTCATATGTTTCCCTATTTCCAGGGACTTTAACTGAACTCACTTCCTGGAGGAAATGACGTCCTGACCTTAAAAGTTCTGTACCTGATTTTTACGGCCTTAAAAAAGTGGAAAAGTTAAAGTGATTCTGCACATGCTTTTCACAAGAGACCAGAGAGGAGTTTTGCTGATAAAACTAATAACGAGCAAATAATAAAATGTTTTCTAATTCGCTTTAGGACACAGTGAACTGATTTTGACTTAAGAGCTGCTAACACAAAACATCTGTACTGGAGCAAGGGACATTTTACTCAGATATATGGGAAATTTAAATTTAAATTTTTAAGCAGGTTTTAAACAGGACTCAGATATGTGGTCATTAACTTTTGTATTTATGTGATTGTGTTTTTAAAGCCCTTCTGGGGACGGACATCAGCTTTGGCTATAAATGTTGTAGTGTGATGCATGTTTATTGTTCATACTTGTTACTATCAAATAAATAAATCAAAATAATAATAATAATAAGAACAGGTACGTGGCCTTAAGCATCTAAAATGATAATCTTAAAATGTTGAATAAATAAATATTTTGCTTCTCAAAACTGAAACTGCAACATGAACATGTGAAAAACAACCGTATCATATGAAAACTACTTTTTATGTTTCTGTCCAGTTAAAAAATGTAGTAAAACGTGGAGGTACCGGCCCTTAAATGTAAAGTAAAAGTCAAATTTATTCACTTTAAAATGTGCTTAACTACAGATACCTACAGTATTTACTCGAGTACAGTACGTTTACTTTGTTCCTTGTTGCTTCCCCCCACGGCGTCTTTGGACCCATAAAGTTTGATGTTGGAGCTCACAAAAATAAACCTTAACCTCGTCTCGTTTCGCCGGGAGCCGTGTTCAAAACGTCGTCTTCAAAACGTTTCTGCATTTTTCATCTTCGCGACGAGAGAACAGATGATGAGGACATTTTACCACAACGTTTATTCTGTTACGGTTTTGGAGGTGTGTGTGTGTGTTCTGTGTGTGTGTGTTCTGTGTGTGTTCTGTGTGTGTGTGTGTGTGTGTCTGTGTGTGTGTGTGTGTTCTGTGTGTGTTCTGTGTGTGTTCTGTGTGTGTGTGTTCTGTGTGTGTGTATTCTGTGTGTGTGTGTGTTCTGTGTGATTCTGTGTGTGTTCTGTGTGTGCGTGTTGTGTGTTCTGTGTGTGTGTATGTTCTGTGTGATTCTGTGTGTGTGTGTTCTGTGTGATTCTGTGTGTGTGTGTTCTGTGTGTGTGTGTATTCTGTGTGTATTCTGTGTGTGTGTGTTCTGTGTGTATTCTGTGTGTGTGTGTTCTGTGTGTATTCTGTGTGTGTTCTGTGTGTGTATTCTGTGTGTGTGTGTTCTGTGTGTGTATTCTGTGTGTGTGTGTGTATTCTGTGTGCGTGTTGTGTGTTCTGTGTGCGTGTTGTGTGTGTATTCTGTGTGTGTTCTGTGTGTGCGTGTTGTGTGTTCTGTGTGTGTGTATTCTGTGTGTGTGTGTTCTGTGTGATTCTGTGTGTGTTCTGTGTGTGCGTGTTGTGTGTTCTGTGTGTGTGTGTGTGTGGTGTGCGTGTGTGTGTGTGTGTTCTGTGTGTGTTCTGTGTGTGTTCTGTGTGTGTGTGTTCTGTGTGTGTGTGTTCTGTGTGTGTGTGTGTGTTCTGTGTGTGTGTTCTGTGTGTGTGTATACTGTGTGTGTGTCTTTGTTCGTTTGGATGAAGTTCTTTTTCCTTCATGTTTCAGTGGCAGATTCGCTTCAGCACCAGGAGCTGTTTATCCCTGTTGTTTATCACTGTCTGTTGTCTCAGAATTGGTGAAAAAAACCACCTGGACTCTTATTTTCTCTTTATTTTATTTTATTATTTTGCCACTGCATTTACACTTCCAGCTCACGTCATAAGCCGGTGGTGTGTGTTGCCCAGTGACACAGTGACTTTATGCACTGACCAGGAATTCTTAGTGAAAATGTTCCCGTATATTTTGAAAAATTTACTTGAAAAATTTCCCTTTAACATATTAGTGCAGCAGTGACGTGTTCCCTCGTCATTCGCTTGTTCAAAATTGTGTTGCAGTGGTTCTTATGTGTTTGAAAAATCCTGTTTTTTTAGGCTTGACCGCTCAGAAAATTGAGTTTTTCCCCCTGTCTCCGCCCACATCCCTGGCCTTATTGTTCTCTTATTATTATTATTTAAAGAGTGAAAAACACATGAAGGGGTCTAAAATGTCAGAGCTTTGAACACTATTTGACGATTCTTCCTTTAATTAATCATAATGCGGATTATTTATTTTGGCAACAAGCAAATAAATCAGTAAATAATGAATAGTTTTTCCGGAAACTTTTTTTTTTTTCATAAATCAGAGGTACTGAAATGAAAGATAACGACATATTGGAAATGTGCTGAATACCTCAAAGTACTTTACCCACAATATTTTAACCTGGTTCAACAAAATGAACCTTTTACAGTTGCAAGGACAGATTTTTTCGGCATTTTTTCCCCGCAGCCTCATTTCACTGAGCCTCTGTGTCACAAACATGTTCCTCTGAATGTTTAGGCATAAATGGTTCTTAATGATGACGAGAGCGTCTTCTGTCTGCTGTATCTGCAGAAGAAATGTCCACATCAGGGCTGAAACGATTCATCGAGTTAATCAATTAAAAAAATGCATTGATTATTATTTTTTGCCTCGATGCTTCGTTTTATTTTCATCCGCTCTGCGATGGCCGGAACCTTTTGTGGTAGAGGTAAAGTTTCCGCACGACCGCTGCACTTCACTGTACACACAACAGCGCGGAGCCCATGGATGTGTAATAAGAGCAGAACCTCCGGTGGCGGGGTGCGGTACGCCGCACTCCTCATCTCCCGTACGCCGCACACTCTGTGCATGGATTGTGTCTTGTCACGTACACTCCGTGGACCGCGCTTCCTCCTGTGCCTCTAAACCAGAACTCACACCAGGACTAAACCAGGTCTAAAGCAGGTCTAAACTAGGTCTAAACCAGGTCTAAGCCAGGTCTAAACCAGGTCTAATCCAGGTCTAAAACCAAACAAGAATTTGCAGGAGTTGGCTGCTACATTTATGTAGTTTTAAAAGTCATGACAATATCAAGTAATCCAAAGTATTCAGATTACATTACTCACTTTAAGTAATCTGTAATCTGTAGGGGAACATTTTAAAAGTCACCTTCTCAACACTGATGCTACAACATGTAAACAGAACCGTACATTACATCAAGTGGAAAAGAAACCGTGAGGTAAATCGACCTGAGCCCAGAGATAATTACGTTTTTCATGTCCAAAACACGTGTATCTGTCAGTGCAGGTGGTGTGGACTTAACATGTGCAAAGTAGACACGACAATAACAAACGATTACTCGATTATTCGAACAAAATAATCGACAGAATAATCGATTACTGTAATAATCGTTAGCTGCAGCCCTTGTCCACATAATCCTGTCTGTCATTAAAGGTCCCACACGACACAGAACTGATCACTGAGAGAATTTACTTCTGTTATAATATTGTTTCCTCCTCAAAAACAGACCTGGATTTGTGTTTTGTTTCACTCGCACACGTTTGAGTGACACTTTATCATGAGTCCATCTGCGTCGTCAGAGCTCAAAACGCTCTGTTCCACCTTGTGATGTCATGCAGTGGTAGTTTTAGCGTCGCCTCAGAATCAGAAGGTTTTTATTGCCACACGAGCGGTTCACAATGTCAGGAAATGGCTGCGGTGCTCGGAGCGAAACGCAGACAAACACTAAACATGCAACAAATAAAATAGAATAAAATAAAGTAGAAAATCGTAAACTACAAAATAATATGTCATAATAATGTTTCTCTTATTCTCTTTCGCATAACCCAAAACCATATGTAAAAAAAAATACATGAGTTATGTGAAAGATGATTTCCACAGAACAGTGGAATATTGGAATATGTGGAAATCCTCCAGTCAATGTTTTAATAGACACAATATTTTCAACCAAACTGAGGTAAACTATAATATAACACGAAAATGTACAGATTTACAAGAATATAACAGTGCAGGTAATGATCAGTGCAAACAGACGGGTGCGGAGGGCGGGGACACTTTTGTTCAGTAAAGGCCAATTCCAGGGCTGAAATCATCCAGATGTGTTTTCAGAACTCAGAACTCGGCCTAAATCTGCAGGGTTTGTGTGTTAAACGTGAGAATGAAACAAAACACAGCTCCAGGAATGTTTGTGATGAGGAAATGAGATTATAACATCGATCAGCAAACAGCGAAATATAATATGGGCCCTTTAAGAAATGCTTATAAATCACTGGTAAAAGCTCCAAATAATCCCATGAAAACTAATTAAACACACTCTACACATTAGGGTAATAATAAAATGTGTTGCCGTGTTCAACATGGTGGAAACATATTCTATCTTTTAAAGGGCCATTTTCCGATCTATGTTATAATGTTTTTTCCTCATCAAAAATGTCCCTGATGTTTTGTTGTTTCATTCACACATGTTTAACACACAAACCTGCACGTATAAGATGAGTTCTTCTCTCAAACAGAAACCACCTTGTGATGTCATGTGTTGATCATATCCCGTATCTCTGAGCGTCTGAGTGAGTGTGACGTCTCCACAGCGTCGCTCACATGAGGCTCCTGTTGCCACGGTTACAGGAGCGAATCTGGAGCCAGGTCCATATTTGGAAATCCTCCCGCGAGTATCATAGCAACACAAGAGCCAATCATGAGTGAGGAGGTTAAATGTGGCGCCTCCTCCTGGCAGAGCTGATGCATCATATATACGGACTATGGATGTGATACTCTGCACCTGCAGGACACTGGATTTACCTGATTCTGCACAAGAAGAAGAAACTTTGAGCTTTAAATAGTTTAAGTCACTGATTTATGTTGTTTGTTCTGTTCCGTACGAACAACAATAGAGTCACAATTTAACCAAATTCACTTTACTTTATGCTCGTTAAATTCTGCTCGTTCAGATTCTAGTAACATTAGATATTGTGACTGTTTGAGATATTTTGTCATTTTATTTCAGAAATCGTCACTCGGGGGAAAGCGGGAAGGGAACTTACTTAGCAACGAAACGAGCTGTCAATCAAACCTGTTGCTAACGCTAGGGGGAGGGGCCTCGGGGAATGAAGGCGTCTGATTGGTCCGTTATTTATGTTCAGATCTTGATTTAGGAACAAAACAGAGAAATGAAAAGTTCAGGATCCTGTGTGGCGGCTTCAGACGAACAGTTTAAGTCCAGAATGACGAGGCTCAGAGCAGCAGGTACAGACAGAGGGACGAGAAGATCCTAATGTGAAGGAGCCCCAAGAGCCTCCTGGAGCACTTCCTGTTTGGCACGCGACGGCTAACGGGTTAGCTTAGTCCACTCATATACACGGACTATGGTGGTAATACAGGAAGTGCTTCTCTGTGTTTTCTAACTCCATTCACTAGGAACATGTGGGTGATTTCTTCCCCCACATAGATGTACATAAACGGTTGTTAATGATGTCGCACGCGTGAGTCCGTCGGCAGATAGAGCCTCTTGTCCGTTGTATCCGCTGTAGAAATGTCCACATAATCCTGCATTAGTCGTAAACTTTTATCACCGCTGAAAAACAACAGCTATAAATATGTCCTTGCGTTGAGTGATGGCCTCCCTGTGTGGGACTCACAGTAAAAAAAATATCACGCAATAAACTTTAATGTCGTTTCAATTCTTTGTTCTGACTTTGTGATGAACAGTTTTCATTTCAAATGCAATAAGTGAAAGTTGTCCATAAAAAATATCTAACAACTGCTGTTATGTGCCAATTAAATCAAACGCAGGCGCTCAAATCCACAGGCTCACAAATGCCGGGAGGATTAAAGTGTTTTTTTGTGCAGGCGTGAAGAAAATGTTAATTAAATAGTTTTGAAATATTTTGATTTGAAACATTTATTTAATTTAAAATGCTAATTAAATCTGAAAGACAATTCTGAAAGTTTGTAATGGTTGTGAAAATGCAAGTGGTTAAATCTTTGGAGACTAGTGGAGTTAAAGTGACCTCAGAAAAGTTCCTGATATTATTATCAAACTGAAGCTAATTGAGTGTAAATCATTTCAATATTGAACTTGATGTACCACATTTTTTTCATGTATTTAAGCTAATTTAGTACAAATATATTGTATTAGCAGCTCTTGAGGAAGTGCACATAAACATGCTAGTTATTATTAGCTTCTTCATGAGTTAATTTGTGAGTTCGTCACTGGTCTGGCCCCTGAAAGTTGTGAAAAACACTTCTAAACTCATCACAGTGAATAATTAAGATGCTCAGAGTGAATGAGGTAAAGGAAGAAAAAACTTGGGCCACTGCAAACCATTTAAACTAAACGGTTTCACTTTTTAAGAATGGGGCACAGCACCTTTTAAATATAGAATTTTAGCTTGACATGAGTCTTCTTAAGAAAACCAAATAATAAAAATAAATAAATAATCCAAGGCCCCAATTAAGACTAAAACTGAGCAAAATTAAAACAATAATGGGTTTTCCTTTAACCAGCTGAACACGTCCATGCCACATTTTCAACACTTTTACTTGATCTAATTAACCATCTTTCAGAACGACACGATTAATGATCATGATTTTCTTGTCAATCTCGCAAAAGTTAAAATTCAACACATTTTTATCATCTTTGTTTCACGTTTCGCCACATGTCAGTGTTCAATAAAGCTGTCGTTTTAATATTTATTTGCCACCGACAGAACCGTTCTCAGACTCCTGTTTGTGACACTTGGAGAATGACTAAATAAGTGCATTTTAATCCTCGCCGGTGCACAGCAGCAGGTTAAAGTTGCTGCACGGTGTCTAACCACAGGCCCCATTGTGTTATCGCCTTAATCGAGACAAATGCATTTTTAATGACGGCTCTTAGCTCAAAGCTGCAAAAGCATCAAATTATGCTAACTAAGTGAAAAATGCTAATGGCCTGGCTGCGTGTTTGAGTTAGAGGCAAGAGCCAAACTGCAGATTTTAGCCGAGTTTTCCCAGCAGTGAAATCTTTAACCCGCATCCGTGCAGTGTTTATGTAATCAGCTTTGGCCAAAGACATTATAAAGCACTTCACAGGTGGCGTTAGGAACAGGCCAGCACCGGTTCAGTCACGGCTGCTCTCACTGGCCGCATAATCTTCCTCCTCTTCTCCTGAGGCACCAGTTTACCTGAGCTGCACCTGCCAAGAGCCCTGCCAAAACCAGCACCAAAAGAGCTGCTGGAAGTCTGTATGTAACATGTGGCTGAAACCTATTAGTTATTACAACCTTAGTTTAGTGTTTATTTGTCAGGGGCCATGTACAAAATCCATTAATCTCTATAAAAGAAGAGATGAACTGCAGCAGATTTAGCTCCTGCTACTTTCCCTCTGCAGGTGAACACACAGAATATTTACACTTTACAATAGAGCAACAAAAATACACAAGAAAACATCACGATTCATAAAACCTGACGTCCTAAAATCACAGCAATAATGAGGTTAAATGTAGTTGTGCTGAATTTGTTAGTAAAAACATTTGATTGTCTAGAATGTGCTTTTTCAGGTTTGGAGTAAAATGCTGAATGTCTCCAGACTGTTTCAGAGTCTGGAAGTTTATTCCACTGTTTAATAGTTAGAAATGAAAAGGCGACTGTGCAAAGGCCGAGGATCTTTGTGGAATCGTACAGTTTCTGTTTGTTGTGGACGTGTGGATCGAGTCGTCTGTTCTGAGCAAAGTTTGATGAGTGTTTTCAAGGGAGGAGCAGCTTTATTCATCATTTTGAATAGAGTTTTTAGATTTGAAAATAGAATTAAATTGTCGAAACTGAGCAATTTATATTTACTGAGAATGTTGCAGTGGTGATAACGATATTAATTACTGCTCTGGATTCAATGAGGAGAATAATAAGCACAAACAACTTAAGGTTCACCAAAAGATTATTTAATACAAGAAAATAAAAATGAAATGGTTCACAGATATTTTAACATAAAGTGTCCACCAATTTTGTTAACCCCTGAAGACCTGAGGGCAATTTTAGTACATTTCTCCTCACCTGGATTTTTTTTCTTAATTTTGCTTTTAAAACTGCCCCTTTTACCCCTAATGAAGTGTTCTACCTCCTTTTGTTCAGTCCAACCTGTTATTTCACAATCTGCTGCTGTAGTTGTGTCATGAGGCTGTGATAAAAGCTACAGGACCAGAAATAGAGATTAAAAAAAAAAACAGAAAATAAAATTCACACTCTTTTATACAAAACACACAGCAAACATGTAGAATATTAATTGTTATAATTGAATTGAATTGAATAATTAATTCATGTAGATTAGTAATTTTCCATATATGTGAGAATAAACTGCACTTAGAGCGACTTTTTTAGCGACTTCTTTCCTGTGCTCTTGACTTTCTGTGAGCAGCTTGTTACAGTATTGAGTCTAGTGCCATCGTCTGGCGCTTGGCTGTAACTACACTTAAATAAGATATGGGCAATTTACCATCATGCACTGTGGGAGAAAAATGAAAGAAATTAAAACTATTAACGTATATATTCATCAGAAATAATGGGGGTTACATGTATGAGAAGCTTGTGCCAAGTAACACTTTAAATGTATGATTAGTTTTTTGTAATCACTGGTTTTTACTCGACTAAAACACAGTCTGCAGTAACACTTTATAATAACTGCACTTTGAACAGCCTTAATGAACAAATTTTGTATTAACAATGATTCAGGCTTATTCACTACTCAAAGTGGCCGTACCAGATATTTTTTCTGTGTTGTAATAATAATAATAATAATAATAATAATAATAATATCATCTCTCATCCACCATCTCCATCAGCACCGGTGCTCCACAGGGATGTGTGCTAAGTCCATTTTTGTACACACTCTACACACACGACTGCGCTGCCATCTCCCCCACTAATTACATCATCAAATTAGCAGACGACACAACTGTGCTCAGACTCATAACAAACAACAATGAGACTGCAGACAGGGAGGAGGTGGAGCTATTGGTGGGATGGTGCAGTAAACACAACCTGGCCCTCAGTGTTAAAAAGACCAAAGAAGTGAGTGTGGATTTTCGAAAAACAAAAAAGCATGCACCACTGGTTATTAATGGAGAGGCAGTGGAGAGGACGTCCTCCTTTACATTCTTGGGCCTGACTGTGTCTGAGGATCTGTCCTGGGGTGGAAACATCAAGTCTGCTGTAGGAAAAGTAGCGGCTCTTCTACCTGAGAAAACTAAAGAGAGTCAAGCTGTGTGGCTCTGCAGCTGCACTAGGGCTGAGGAGCAGGCGATTCAAAGGGTGGTGAAGACTGCTGGAAAAATCATTGGGACTGACCTCCCGGAGATCTCCACTGTGTACACCTCCCGCTGCCTGCGCCGGACTCATAACATCATAAGAGACCGGCTCACACCCAGCAAACTGATTGTTTCACCTGTTGTCCTCTGGCCGGAGGTAAAGGTCACTCCCAGCCAGAACCTCCAGAATGGCAAACAGCTTCTACCCTCAGGCCATCAGACCCCCTTCCCCCCCCAAAACACTTAGGACACATAAACCCTTCACTTTCCACTCATGCTATAACTGAACTGGACTTTGCATTGATGCCGCTCAAACACATCTACACACTGTTTACTGCTGATCTGCCCCACGTCTCTCTGTCATGTTAATCGTACTCATTTATTTCTATGCTTTATGTGCCTTATAAAGTGTTATGTTTACTGCAGATCTGCACTTTACAGTTACAACGGCACTAATAGTATTACTGCCAGACTGATGGACGAATGCTCGAATGTAATTTCGCTGTTAATTTCTGACAATGACAATAAATGATTGAATCTTGAATCTATCAATAATAATAATAATAATAATAATAATAATAATAATAATACATTTTATTTGAGGCCCCTTTCGAGACACTCAAGGTCACAGTGCAACAACTCAAAATACAAAATACACTTGAGAAAACCGACTAAATACAATAAAATACATCATGTTAAAATGTTCAAAGATAAAGCAACTTAACACACGAGTTTTGAGCAGAGATTTGAGCCGCCCTCTGGTCTGTGTTGGCTAAACTGAGCAGGTGAAGTGTGGAGAAGGTCCAGGGAAGAGGAGCCGTGAAGGGTCCAGGAAAGGTTCTGAAGAGCTTGTGTGTGAGCAGTGAGAGTTTTAACGTGAAATCTGGTTTGAACGGGAAGGCGGTGGAATTGGTGAAGCACTGGGGTCATATGGGCCGTAGATTTATTTATTTGTTTGTTTATTTGACAGGGACAATAGTCGGACATAGTTACAAAACAGACCTTCAGCTGATGTGACACAGAGTTTAGCAAATACTCATTTTCAACCCCCGTCTCTGGTTGAGCTTTTCTACACTGACATAAGAGCTAAAGTACAGGTGAACAGTTTCAGCTCGCAGAGGGACTTCATTTCTGTGGGCAGTTCCACAGTTTACAGCTCTTATAAGAGAAGCCGACTCCAAATGACGTCCTGCACTGGGGGATTTTACAGTTACAACTTAAGGTGCCTTAAGACGGGGTTTGTATTTGTATTTGTTTATTAAAGGAACATGCAAATTACCTCAGTGCTGATATATTGTATGGGGAATATAAGAGTGCAGTGAGTTTTGAAGACAGAAAAATGAGATATAGCCCTTTAATTGATACATTAACTCCTCGTTCTAACTTCATTAATTAAGAACCATTGGCAGGTATTACAGAGTTTAAACTTTCTTAGTTTTGAAAATTTTTATAAAGTTGTGTAATTTAAAACTGATGTATAAATGTTTGCACAGTGGAGCTCCAGCTGCTCTCAGTCTGCTCATCGTCCCTCTCAGAGCAGTGGCTCCATCACACGGGGAAGGTTAAAGTCCCCATGAGAAAAACATCTTTTGCTTTTCCGTCTGTTTTCTCTGTCCAGGGCAAAACTGTGGAACTCACTGAGCTGAAACTGAACTTGGACTGAGGAGTTTTTAAGAATGAACTTTAGCAGGTTTTAAACAGGACTCAGATATGTGATAATTAACTTTTGTATTTATTTATGTCATTGTGTTTTTAAAGCCCTTCTGGGGACGGACATGGCAAATCAGCTTTGGCTATAAATGTTGTAGTGTGATGCATGTTTATTGTTCATACTTGTCCCTATCAAATAAATAAATAAATACATACACTGCAAAAATGGCCTATCAAAAAATAAGAAAAAAACACCAATTTTGAGGTAAAAAAGCCCTATTTTAAGTGAAATTTTCTGCCAGTGCAGTAAGAAATTTTCACCTACCAAGTTTTCTTAAAACAAGACGAAATACGAATCTTGTTCTAAGCAGAAAACACGAGTTTCAAGTATTTATGTCAAGATTTTTCACCTTATTGGTTTGAGAAGGAAGTTAAAGAGGCTTAACCTGGACTGAGTTAATATAAAAAGTGCTTAGAATAAGTTGTAATATCGAGATAAGATAAATCAGGATGGAATATCTTGAAACAAGTCTTAAGTAAAATCATCTTATCAAGTAAAAAAAAATCTTAAAATTGATCTTTTAAGATGAATCTGCTTAATTCAAGTCAGTTTAACTATGCTAGAAAATCCTTTTTTGTAGTGTAAATAAAAAATAAGAAAATAAATTTGACTCTTAATAAACCATTTGGTCCTTTTAAGTCTGTGTGTATTAAGGCGAATTAAGGTGTAGTTATTAAAAAGTGGTATACTATATAAAAAGTGACAAAGCAAATGTGTTTTTATCACTTGTAAACCACAATGCTTATTGTACTCACTGTGTACTTCACTGTGTACTTCACTGTGTACTTCACTGTGTACTTCACTGTGTACTTCACTGTGTACTTCAGTGTTTACTGCACTGTGTACTTCACTGTGTACTTCACTGTGTACTTCACTGTGTACTTCACTGTGTACTTCACTGTGTACTGCACTGTGTACTGCACTGTGTACTTCACTGTGTACTTCAGTGTTTACTGCACTGTGTACTTCAGTGTTTATTGCACTGTGTACTTCAGTGTTTACTGCACTGTATACTTCACTGTGTACTTCACTGTGTACTGCACTGTGTACTGCACTGTGTACTGCACTGTGTACTGCACTGTGTACTTCACTGTGTACTGCACTGTGTACTGCACAATAAGCCTGTATTCTAAAGATGCTGGTGTGAGGATTTGGCATAAAACAGTGAAACTCCCAAAGGGCCTGAATCCACATTGTATTAGTCATTGATGGATGACACACACACTGAGAAATCCCATTGTTCCTGAACGTTACACAAATTAGCCGAGCACATGACCCGCTCCCTGCTTATGTCGCCGCTCACTCCCAGAGAAGTAAGCGGATAATATCTTCTGTTTGAAGAGGAGAGGCTTGAGTAGCTCCCGTTTTTATGAGAGTTTAAATACTGTGACTTTTGTGGGTTTGGGATCCGTCGTCGGGTTTGATCTGTGCCGTGTGCAGGTACAGTGTGTATCCCGGGGTTTTCCATCTTCGTAAATTCAAGGACACTCTGAAAATGTCTGCGATGTTGTTTTATGAAAAACTGAGTCTTAAAAAGGTTCCGAAGAATCCGAGGAATAAAAAAGATGTTCAAACGGTGACGAGAAAAACACGGGAAAGCAGATTTTGACAGGAAAGTTTAAATTCCCTGCAGTAAAATCCCGTTAAAATTGCTCAACCCAGCTCAACAAATGTAGGGTTGAGGCGATCTGTTGTTTTACCTGTTGTGACGAAAGGAGATGAGTGACAGAAGAAGAACAGAGGGCGCGACCCCAGTGTTCGGGATGTAAAGAAGGGGTCAAGGGTTAGAGGTCAACGCAGAAGGGTTAATGAGGGCAGGCAGTGATACATTACTGTGGGTTTAATGTAAATTACTACAAGGGTCAGAAGTAGATTACACACTGCATGCGGTGGAGGGACCATGCTGCTGTGAGGAAGTTCTCACGAGACTGTGCGAGATCTAAGATGGCGGCGCCCTGCTGCTAGAGCTCAGACCGAACAAAAGTTATTCTGTACTCGCAACTTTATTTTCGCATATATTTTCTTTCTTTTTTCCCCTCTTTCCGACATTCTTTATTTACAACCCGCGAAATAAACCCACAACCCTGGAATCGCTTGAGGAAAATATGGACTATTGTTTCACCCGCAATTTCAAGATTCTTCAAGACAAGCTGCACAGCAAGAGTTGTAGAAACTAGGGCTGAAACGATTCATCGAGTTAATCGATTAGAAAAATGCATCGATTATTTTTTTTTGCCTCGATGCTTCGTTTTATTTTCATACGCTCGGCGATGGCCGGAACCTTTTGTGGTAGAGGTAAAGTTTCCGCATGACCACTGCACTTCACTGTACACACAACAGCGCGGAGCCCATGGATGTGTAATAAGAGCGTAACCTCCGGTGGCGGGGTGCGGTACGCTCCGTGCTCCTCATCTCCCGTACACCGCACTCTGCACGTGGATTGTGTCTTGTCGCGTACACTCCGTGGACCGCGCTTCCTCCTGCGCCTCTAAACCAGAACTCACACCAGGACTAAGCCAGGTCTAAACCAGGTCTAAACCAGATCTAAACCAGGTCTAAACCAGATCTAAACCAGATCTAAAACCAGGACTAATCCAGGTCTAAAACCAAACAAGAATCTGCAGGAGTTGTTGCTACATTTATGTAGTTTTAAAAATCATGACAATATCAAGTAATCCAAAGTATTCAGATTACATTACTCACTTTAAGTAATTTAATGGATTACGTCACAAACTACATTTTGGGGAATGTAATCTGTAATCTGTAGGGGATTACATTTTAAAAGTCACCTTCTCCACACTGATGCTACAACATCTAAACAGAACCGTACATTACATCAAGTGGAAAAGAAACCGTGAGGTGAGTCGACCTGAGCCCAGCGATAATTACGTTTTTCATGTCCAAAACACGTGGATCTGTCAGTGCAGGTGGAGTGGACTTAACATGTGCAAAGTAGACACGACAATAACAAATGATTACTCAATTATTCGAACAAAATAATTGACAGAATAATCGATTACTGTAATAATCGACAGCTGCAGCCCTAGTAGAAACCATCGCAGAGATTCCACCACCAGAAGAAACAGACTCCACTGACTGCCTGGCTGTAGCAGATGATCGGTTTCTTCCATATTACAGGTCTCTGAGCTTTAATGTTTCTGACAGTAAACCCAAGCTCACAGTGAGTGAGTCCAGAGCGGCCAGCAGCCTGATGGAGCTCACTGAAGCCTGCGGGGTCCAGCAGCCTGATGGAGCTCACTGAAGCCCGTGGGGTCCAGCAGCCTGATGGAGCTCACTGAAGCCCGTGGGGTCCAGCAGCCTGATGGAGCTCACTGAAGCCCGTGGGGTCCAGCAGCCTGATGGAGCTCACTGCAGCCCTTGGGGTCCAGCAGCCTGTGGGAGCTCACTGAAGCCTGTGGGGTCCAGCAGCCTGATGGAGCTCACTGAAGCCTGTGGGGTCCAGCAGCCTGATGGAGCTCACTGAAGCCCGTGGGGTCCAGCAGCCTGATGGAGCTCACTGAAGCCCGTGGGGTCCAGCAGCCTGATGGAGCTCACTGAAGCCCGTGGGGTCCAGCAGCCTGATGGAGCTCACTGAAGCCCGTGGGGTCCAGCAGCCTGATGGAGCTCACTGAAGCCCGTGGGGTCCAGCAGCCTGATGGAGCTCACTGAAGCCCGTGGGGTCCAACAGCCTGATGGAGCTCACTGAAGCCCGTGGGGTCCAGCAGCCTGATGGAGCTCACTGAAGCCCGTGGGGTCCAGCAGCCTGATGGAGCTCACTGAAGCCCGTGGGGTCCAACAGCCTGATGGAGCTCACTGAAGCCCGTGGGGTCCAGCAGCCTGATGGAGCTCACTGAAGCCTGTGGAGCTCCTAAAGAAGAGAGGCAGGGACAGAGCAAACAAAAGGGAACAAAAGAGGACTGAATAAAACAGTGATAATAGTAAATGGTTCAGTAGTGGCCTTGACTAGATTTTAAGTCAGGAATCTCCAACTTACATTTCTTCACCTCCTTCCAAGCAACTCGCCCAGGGCTTTCTCAATTATACATATTGTGCTGAATAACAGATTTTAATGCCTTTGGCCATTAGAAATATACCTCAGAAATTTCATAGTTAGTTAGTTAGTAAAAAATTAATCGTTTGACGTCCCTGATTTAAACCATTATCCAGTTATGAGTACAAAGTCACGTATCAAAATTATACATTTATAATTGCATTGCATGTTTAAAATTGTTATTTTGCATTTTCAGTTTTAAAGCCATAATGTAAAGCAATTACCAGTTTCTTAATTGAGAATCAAATAAACACAAAGAAAGAATTTCCTTTTTGACCTTTCGTTTATTTTCTTTCAGAAAAGTGCAGTGCAGAGTCAGAACTTTGAGTCAGATTACACTCTTATGCTTCTTAAAAAATAAAACAGCAACATTACAAAAACTTCTTAGCTTGAAATAAAAGCAATGAACTTAGTAATATGTAACATCACCGTATGAACAGAGTGAGAAAAGTCTTTCACACGGCACCGTTGCTGCAGGTGTAGCCAGATATTTGTTTGCCAGAGGTGCTAAGCTCGGGTCGGCCGCTGTGTGTTCAGTCCTCACCTCTGCACAGAGCCACAGTCATGTCCGATTCTGGGTTCACTTCATCTGAATCAGCCAACAGGAGGTTTATTTTATTTTGAGGTGGATCTGGGTCCATTTCCCTGTGAGAAGCAAACAGCCTGAAGCTTCCAGACTTCCTCTTTCAGATCTCGGGAGGCTTTTCAGGTCCTTAAATCTGGGGTCAAGAGCTGTTGCCATTTTCAGCCACTGGACACTGGTGCTTTCCTTCCGCTTTGACAGGTCAGACGTGAAGGCTGCTTTAAACCGGAGCACATGGTCTGGGCCGTCGTCTCCATCACCAGGAACAAACGGCGCAGTGCAGGAGATGTACTGTTCACCACCCGAAAGCTCAGCCACACACCTGCCATGAAAAACCAAAGAGTGCCATTAATAACAGTTATATAAATATAATAAGAGTAATAATTATATAAAGAGTAAAATCATTATGTCCTGTACATAAAGTGCCAAAGAAATCAAATGTAAACAATATTGCATGATGAAAAAGAGGCCTGCACACGATTAAGCTCCAGAGAAACTATTGTAATGGATTATGCAAAGGAGGAAAACCTACACCACTACAACTGTTAAAACTACAACAAAATTATTCATTTTTTGCAATAAATTACCAGCAATCAAAGAGAAAATAAATCACGTTTTCATTTTTTTTTATAAAATAAATTCTAAATATTTGTGATTGTTAAAGTAGCCTGACCTGCAGGTTCAACAAGTGCTTCAAGCTTTTCCATCTTCTCCAGTTCAGCATTAGTCGCCGTGTCCAGCGGCTTCTTTGGCCCCGACAGCGTTGTCGTTTCTGAGGAGACGGAGACGGAGAGCGGAGTTTCACCATCTCCAGGAAACTAAAGTTAAAAAAAGTAGCAGTTAACTCTCAAAACACCACTGCATGACATCAGCAGGTGACCAGAGCACTGGGCTTTAGAGACATACACAGGTGAATAATAAAGGGTTTCTCATGTGTGATCAGGATAAAGGTGGCGGCAGGTTTTACGCCAAAGCAACCCTCTCCATTTGTCCAGGCTGGGGACTGGCACAGAGGGGCACAGCGCCCTCTGTGGCTGGATTAACCCACCGCCCGTGTTTTTGTAAGGTTAGTGTGTTAGTAAGTGCAGATACTCACCACAAACAGCCTCTGGGACCTGTGGAGACTCGTTTAACAGTTTAGGTAAAACACTTTGAGATTTCAGAAGAGTTAAAAATCAACAAACAAAATGGCAGCAATGACCCACAACATAAAGTAAGACACTTAACCTTGTGTTAAATCAGTGTTCAAAAAGAAATGTCAACAGATGGTTTAAAGGTCAATTAACAATGCAAACCTGAGGAAGAGTTTGAGATTAGAATAACCAGTATCTCAGTTCAGAGCCATCACACTCTAAACCAGTCCAAATCTGGCACATTTATACCAGTTCAAACCAAACACAACACAAAACACATTTAAAAACCCAAGATTGTCAAGTTCAAACCTGGTTTTGACGCTAAATGAACAGAAAAATCAGTTAAACCTGTGGAAGTGTTAGTTTAGAATAACCAGTATCTCAGTCCAGTGTAAGGCTTAGGACCAGAGTTATTACACTCAAACCAGTCCAAATCGGGCCCAAAGTTAGACCAGTTCAGACCAGACCAAATACAAAACACATTAAAAACACCAAGATTATCAGTTCAGATCTGGTTTTCACGCTAAATGAACAAACAAAAATCTGTTAAACCTGTGGAAGTGTTAAAACCAGAACAATTACAAGCAAATCAGTTTCATTAACCCAAGATTGTCAGTTCAGACCTGGTTTTCACACTAAATGAACAGAAAAATCAGTTAAACCTGTGGAAGTGTTAGTGTAGAATAACCGGTATCTCAGTTCAGAGCCATCGCACTCTAAACCAGTCCAAATCTGGCACATTTATACCAGTTCAAACCAAACTAAACACAAAACACATTAAAAAACTAAGACTGTCAAGTTCAGACCTGGTTTTCACACTAAATGAACAAAAATCAGTTTATCCTGTGGAAGTGTTAAAGACAAGCGCAATTACACTCAAACCAAACACAAAACACATTTAAAAACCCAAGAGTGTCAAGTTCAAACCTGGTTTTGATGCTAAATGAACAGAAAAATCAGTTAAACCTGTGGAAGTGTTAGTTTAGAATAACCAGTATCTCAGTCCAGTGTAAGGCTTAGGACCAGAGTTATTACACTCAAACCAGTCCAAATCTGGCCCAAAGTTAGACCAGTTCAGACAAAATCAAATACAAACCATCACATTCAGTAAGTCGAGGTCAGGGTCTTGGCCTGGAACAGACTAAGCAAAGTAAAAAAACAAAAACAGTTAAACCTGTGGAAATGTTAGTTTGTAATCAGGGGTTTTATAGTCTCAGACTCATGAGACCATCACACATCAGTGCTTCAATCTGTTTCACATTTACATCAGACCAAAGAGACCAGGCAGTCTCCAAAAGTGTCCCACTGTTTAGAATCTGGCACACACCAGTTTAGGTCCAAAATCACACCAGTTTAGGTACAAATCCTCGGCATATTCAGACCTTGTTTTGAGATGACACAAGGTTCACAGAAAACCTCAAATACCAACAGAGTTTAAGTCTGCACGGACAGACCTCAAATACCTACAGAGTTTAAGTCTGCACGGACAGACCTCAAATACCTACTGACTTTAAGTCTGCATGGACAGACCTCAAATACCTACAGAGTTTAAGTCTGCACGGACAGACCTCAAATACCTACTGACTTTAAGTCTGCATGGACAGACCTCAAATACCTACTGAGTTTAAGTCTGCAGGGACAGACCAATAAAACCTGTGAAACCAGCAGCAGGAAGAAGGTTTGAACCATTACACTCAGCCGGTGTGTGGCCCAAAAGTCAAGGTGATAAATGGCTTAAATACAAAGAGTGAATTCCCCTCACAAGGGAAAGTAAACATCAGCTCGATTTAAAATGTTCAGGTTTGAACATTTCTCCATCTTGTGCGATTCTCTCAGCCTCCAGCCTTTGTCTTTCCTTCCTTTGGGATCCCAGGATCAACATTCAAACTTTTTGTGCCAGGTTAAGACTCCTTTCCTCCAGATTAGTCCCAGGACATGTTTTGTTTGTAGGTTGTCCACAGTGAAATCCATTTTTCAAAAATGTAATTGTTTAGTCACTGTTCATCTTTTGTACTTTTATAGATGGCTCCTCAGTGCTCCATTTTCTTTAACTTTGAGGTATTTGGGTATGAAAAGTGTATTCTTTCTTTGGGTGAATTAAGTGTGTATCCATTTTAAATGATATATTCTCTTTATTCATTCCATATTTTTGGGTATTTCCTCTGAATAAAAAAAAAAAAAAAAAAAAAGATTCTTGATTAGTTCAGTAGTTACTTCATCTCTTGAGATTTTCTCCTGGGAACTTTTTTGCCTTTTTGCCTTCAAATAGGTGAACGTTCATTTCTCAGTCGTCCACACTCTGTATTAAGCCAAATATCCCAGAGCTGCCTGTAAAAGGTTGGATTAGCATGTTAAGGTTAGACACCACCCACCACCACATAGTTTAGCCAGACTACAACACAGTAACTACACATGTTTTAGCCTTAGCTGTATTCAAATAAACTAAAATCTGTTATAGTTGCAAGACATTAATTAGACTTGGCTTTACAATGGACAATAAATGCTTAAAATCAACATGGAAATAATAAAACAGCTCCCTGTAAAAAAAAGGTTAGACACCATCCTAAAACCAGAAAATGTTAGTAACATAATAGACATGTTTTAACTTTAGCTGTATTAAAATGAACTAGACATGAATTTAAGTAGATTTAGCTTATGGACAATAAATGTTTAAAAAAAAAAAAAAAAACTGACAAAAAACTGCTGCCTGTAAAAAAAGAAAAAGGTTAGACTCCATCCAAAACCTGAAAACTACAAATTCTTAAAACTGCTCCCCGTTTAAAAAAAAAAAAAAAAAAAGGTTAGACGCCATCCTAAAATGAGAAAATTTACAGGTTAGTCAGTAACAATGTGTCAGACATCATGTTTTAACTTTAGCTGCATTAAAATAAACTAGACACGAAGACAATAAATGCCTAAAATCAGTGATAATAAAACAGCTCCCTGTAAAAAAGGTTAGACACCTCCCCACCACCACATGTAAATTAAATGTCACAGTAGCATTTATTTTAGCAGTACAACTAGAGCTAGCATAGTTTCTTAGCAATGTTAAAATTTAAGGGCTGTCAGTGACATGAGACATGTTTTAGTCTTAGCTGTGTTCAAATAATAAACTAATAATTAACAGATCCTCCGCTGCAGTTGCCGCAGATGATCTTT
Organism: Odontamblyopus rebecca; assembly: GCA_030686955.1. Classification (NCBI taxonomy): domain Eukaryota; kingdom Metazoa; phylum Chordata; class Actinopteri; order Gobiiformes; family Gobiidae; genus Odontamblyopus; species Odontamblyopus rebecca. The sequence continues at coordinate 2,255,419 of CM060653.1, read as the reverse complement.
ATGCCTCACAGTTGCAAGACACGAGGTAGATTTAGATTTGGTTAATTGAAACACAGCTAAAGCTAAAACATGATAAACTATAAGTGAATGTAAGTATATTTAGCTTATGTTATGGGCAATAAATGCTTAAAAACATGACAAACTGCTGCCTGTAAAAAAGGTTAGACGCCATCCTAAAACCAGAAAATGTGTTAGTCAGTAAACTAGACATGAATTTCAGTAGACTTAGCATTAGCTTAATGTTATGACAATAAATGCTTAAAATCATCATGGTGATACTAAAACTGCATCCTGTAAAAAAAAGGTTAGACGCCATCCTAAAAAATGTATGGGTTAGTAACATAATGGCAGACATTTTTTAACTTTAGCTGTATTTGAATAAACTGGACATAAATTTAAGTAGATTTAGCTTATGGACAATAAATGCTTTAAAAAACATGACAAAAAACTGCTGCCTGTAAAAAAAGAAAAAGTTTAGACTCCATCCAAAACCTGAAAACTAAATGGTTAGTAATTAAATGTCCCAGTAGCTTTTAGCAGTACACTGCTATTTAGCACAGTTTAGCACAGCAAGGTTAAAAATTAAAAAAACCTGGATGAATCAAAAATGGCGCCATATTGTTTAATGGGCTGTGCTCATTGGCGCATGACCCCAAAAAAGTTTTACGTCCGCTGCCCATCGTGTGACGTCAGAAACGTAGTTCTGCCCAATCAGAGCGCTGCTAGAGCAGAGCTGGCGCGGGGCTAGGCTAACTAATACAAAGCTGATTTTTAGGTGCTTTGATGATTAATTTTTTTTTTAAGTTCTTATTGTAAAAATACATTATAATCCATACAAAATTCGATCTTAATGAAAGCTGTGGAAGCCCTGTCAGCCTAACACGAGCAGCAGCAAAAAATGCATTGTGCTTCTATGGGAAATTGCGGGCATAGAACTATATGGCTGCGGGCATAGAACTATATGGCTGCGGGCTCAATGTACGGAGTTGGGGGGGGGGGCAAGAAATTCGTCAAGTACTAAGAAATTCGTCAAGTGCGCCTGCCTCACCTGCTCCTGGAGCACTGGCAATGGTTAAAGAACGGGTCAAATGCAAAAAGTCATAAGAAATTCGTCAAGTACTAAGAAATTCGTCCAGTCTGCCTGCCTCACCCATAGAACTATAATGACCTCACTGTTTACGGCTTTAATCATCAGCTAAAAATGGCAAAGGGTCGAGTTCAATTTGTTAACTGGACAAGAACAGAAGAAACAGCTTGGATGAGCAGTGAAACATCTACCAAAAACTCTTTACCCAGTTGACAAATTTAACTCTACCGGGCCTCTTGTTTTTCTGAGTATCGGGTTCTAGCCTGTTTCATTTCTCAGTGTTCACCTACCTTTTTCCAGAAAATTTCAGGACATGTTTCACCCCTGTTTCCCCTCATATTTAGACACATCTCGACTATGAAAAAACACAGCGTTTCCTCTCAACAAAAGCATTGCCACAAATGCCATATGAAAGCCCAGCAAAGCGTTATTAAAACCACATTGCGTTAAAAAACCAAGCAGAGCGAGAAACAGCGGCAGCACGAACATTATTCACCAACACTGCGACAAAAAAACAAACATTGCGATAATCGGTCGAGTTCACTAACGGTGAAGTTGCATGACCAGCCAAAACAGTCTAAAAACATGTCACTAAATGGATTAATGTACCGCAAAGAAATTCAGTTCAGTTTATCCAGTTGGCAAAAGCCCGAGTTATATTTCCCCTTTGTTATGGATCCCACCTGTATGAGGGACTTCAGAAACATCCGGTTCGACTGTAACAGGCTTTATAAAGTAGTAAAGTTATAAAAGTGTGTGCGGTTGGGTCTCGGCTGGTCAGGCAACAGGTAAAACCATATTGGTAAATCTTATCTGGTGTTGGCTTCTTCGCCCGGTTCAACATGCTGACGCGGTGATCTGGACGCGCTGCACCGTCTCCGCAGACCCGCCGCCGCTGCACCGTCTCCGGAGCCCCGCCGCCGCTGCACAGTCTCCGTAATCCCGCCGCCGCCGCTGCACCGTGTCCGTAGTCCCGTAGCTGCAGATGGAGCTGCACGTGCTGTGGCCAAATATGCGCCTTTCCAGAGTTTAGCTGTTCTGGAGCTGCAGCATAAACTTTCACATGTCCATGTTGCTGTGGCTAAATGCGCGTTAGAAGAGCGTAAAACCGAAGCGCTGCTGTCACAAATAAATCCACGTATCCGCTGCTCCCGGTGGAGCTCCCGGTGGAGCTCTCCTCTTCTGCACATATCCATGTGAGCACCGGGGCGCGCCAAATTATACACACCTGTGCTACTTGATCACACTCACCTGGCGCTAATCACAGGTCAAGTGTCCTGAAGCTATTGGTGGGTTTCACTCACGTGACTCCGGTGACGCGCGAAATTCAGATTTGAGCAGGAAGTGTTTTGACCCCTTCAAAACAGCGCAGTCATATGAGAGAATATTATAGAGAATATTATAGAGAATATTATAGAGAATATTATAGAGAATATTATAGAGAATATTATAGAGAATATTATAGAGAATATTATAGAGAATATTATAGAGAATATTATAGAGAATATTATAGAGAATATTATAGAGAATATTATAGAGAATATTATAGAGAATATTATAGAGAATATTATAGAGAATATTATAGATCCATGAGCATAATGTGACAGAGTCAGCAAAAAGTTTGTACAGCGGCACAGAGCAGCTATGGCAAAAAAAAAAGACTACTATGTGGAAGTCGGACTTTTCATGCAATTTAATAATAAAATCTTATTATACTTCCATATAAATTCAGCCTAAGTTGTTGCTGGATTTCAAATGACATCACAACTTTCTATAGGCCATATATAGCTAAAAATATTACTTAAATGACCTTTTGTTATATTTTGCTGATTGTAATCCAGTCAGTTCTTGGGTGTATCACTAATAGAAACACACAGGTTCCACATTTGTGCATTTACCTTTTAGATATTTCAGGGCAAAGTACAGAAGTCTAGAATCTCAAAGGACAGAGTTCCTTCTATTGTGGTGGAAAAATAAAGTTTTTTATTGCACTGCCAATGAGCAGTTTAAAAAAAAAAAATCACACAACAAACCAATAAAGAGGGAGTAAAGGTGCTGAGTATTAACAGGCAAAGTATTAACATCCACATGGAGAAAAGCAGGTGCAGACCCTCCAGAAAACAGCACACCAGATTTACTACCACTAATTACTGACTCCCACTAATATTCGTTTACAGCCATGTAAAAACTCCTGACAGGTTTATTTTTAGTTCTACACTGAGAAGAGACAATAAATTAAGACCACATTTGTAAATATTGTGCCTTTTATTACCAAAAATATGAAATTACCTTCACAGAAAGTAGAATAGGACAAAAACACACTTAAATAAAGATGTAACAAACATTAACAGTGAGTCCGAGCCTCAAACGAGGAACACAAAACTCTGGCTGTGACTCTGAGTTTGGGCAGAGGAGCGGCTCATTGTGTCGGGCACTGGACTCCTGACTGTGGGGCGTCTTCGTCCTCCTCGTAAACTCTCCCTGGTGCTTCCTCTGCTGGGCCTGGACCTCCACCTCCACCAGGTCCACCTCCTCCATGTGACCGTCAGCATCACGTCCTCTCTGGGAGGCAGTCGTCTCTCCAGCTGGTGCATGAGGTGTTTAGCCCGTCTTTTTCTGGGAATTCAGTCTGTAAACAAAAGCAAATTTAAGAACACTGCCCCTCAGATGACAATAGGACATGTGATGGGTTTAAAGCGCTGTCTGTTATTGAGAAGCTGGACACAAAATTACTGTCAGTAATTTGAGAAGATTACCGTATTTTCTGGACTATAGTGCACCTGCACATAAGCCGCATCCACTTTATTTTTTTTTATTTAAAAAGATAAGATACAAGCCGCAACCGGGCTATAAGCCGCTGATATCCATGCTGAAAAATGAGATATTTACTGCATCTACAGAACCATTTTGTACTGTAAATGTACATTTATGTACCTGAACAGATTCTTTCTGAACAGTGACTTTTAACACTGCAGCAACTGTGCTGATTAAACCGAGGTCAGAAACAGAAAAGAACCGGTAACTGACCTTCATTTCTCCTGTGAAACCACAAGTCACTTTAATCATCACTGAAACCATTGACCCGAGCTTACAGCAGCAGTACGGCAGAGGTCTGCGCGGGACATATTCTTCAGTCCCACTCCTGCGTCGTGCGGTCGCACTCCCGCCCGCAATAAGCTTTCAGAATGTGTCCCGCGCTGCACTGTTTTGTGTTGGTCCTGCGGGTCCCGCGGGTGCAGGGCTCTACAGCGGTTTCCTTCCTGGAGCAAGATCGATGCCTTCAACTTAAAACTTGCATCATACAAACTTTTCATGAGAGGTGAGGATTTGATTAGCCGCACCTTTGTAAAAGCCGCATGGTTCAAAGCCTGGGAAAAAAGTAGCGACTTGTAGTTCAGAAAAGACGGTAATTGGGCATAAAGTTTGAAAGTGACTCTTGTGAGCATTAAGTCATGTTAGAATGTTGTTACCTCCTCAAAAACAGACCTGGAGTTGTGTTTTGTTGCATTTACATGTTTGAGTAACACTTAATTATGAGTCTGTCTACATCTCCAAAGCTGAAAGTGCTCTGTTCCACCTTGTGATGTCATGAAGTGGTAGTTTTCAAGTTAACAGCTCCTTTTTCCTTTAGTTCAACAGAGACGGGCGATTCCACACGTCATCACAAGGTGCAATAGTGTGTTTTCAGTTTGAGAGAAGAACTCTACTCACCTAAATCTGCAGGGCTCGTGCTTTAAACATGTGCGAATGAAAAGAAACAAAACAGAACTCCTGGTCTCTTTCCTGCAGTGATCTGTGGAGCTGAACTTCTCCCCTTGTCCCTGGCAGAATGAGCACCTGCTGTGGATCTGCTGAATCCTGCCTGGACCGATCTGCCTTTGACCTGCGCCCTCTGCCTTTGACCTGCGCCCCTCTGCCTTTGACCTGCACCCCTCTGCCTTTGACCTGCGCCCTCTGCCTTTGACCTGCGCCCCTCTGCCTTTGACCTGCGCCCTCTGCCTTTGACCTGCGCCCTCTGCCTTTGACCTGCGCCCTCTGCCTTTACACGACGAGCACTTCTCCAGGACGCCTTTCTTTCCTCCGTAACCTGTGAAAGAAGATACAGAAGCAGATGAGATGAAGCAGGTAAATGACTAAAAAATCATTATTCTCTTGACTGTCTTGAGTTCACTGTATTCATTGCTTTTCTATAATTTATCCCATTATTTTTTACTGAAATCTAAACAGTCAGAAGCACTTCTAGAGACTGTTATTGCTTGTATCAGATTATTAACAATTTTAACATTTTTAAGAAATGTTCTAATGCTGTTACCACCTCAGAAACATACCTGGAGTTGTGTTTTGTTTCAGTGATCCTCTAATATTAGTCTGTCTACACTGCTACAACTCAAAATGCTCTGTTCCATCTTGTGATGTCATGCAGTGCTACTATTCATGTTAACAGCTCCATTTACCTTTAGTTCAGTAGAGACCGGCAATATCAGGGCTGAAATTATCCGTATGATTCTAGTTATAATAGAGATTAAGTCATTTATCCTCCATGTAAATCTCTGAGTTGAACATTGACTGTATTTACACCAGGATCTTCTCTTAACACATCACTGGCACCACTGTCTAAACTGTGGCATATTTCTGTGTAACTGGTGCCTGCTGGTCTTCATAGTCTGACCCACTCGCTTTATAAACCCCCTCGTTTGGACGCAGAGTCAAAGGGGCTCGAACACTCAAAGATCAGACTACGTTCACTTTTGAACTCAGACGATGTTGACTTTTCCAGACCCCTGGGTATTGATAGTAAATAAACTTTTCCTGCTTAGGACGTCCAGTCGGTCTTCAGCCTTTTACTTCCACCCTTTCTTGGACAAGCTGAAAACTTATACAACACTAGTGAAGTCGGATGGAGTTTAAAAACACAGTGGAGAAATGCCTGTATTACCACATGACATCACAGGGTGGAACAGTGTTTTCAGTTTGAGAGAAGAACTCCAGCCAAACATGCAGGTTTGTGATGAGGAAACAACATTATAACATAGATCAGAAAATAGCATAATATGGGCCTTTTAATTGTTAATCTATTTGAATATGAACAGATACAACAAAAACAAACAATAAAATATAGCCAATATAGCCGCAAGCAGCAATGATCGGCCCTCGTGTGCTCCTACGCTGCACCCAGCAAATGCCACGCCCGACAGACGGCGTGGCCAGCAAATGGCACACCCAACAAACGCAGCACTCAGCAAACGCAGCACTCAGCAAACGCAGCTAATACTCGGCCTAACCCTAAACATAACCCTAACCTTAAATCTAACCTTATGCATATTACTTAAAATAAATAAATAAATAAAAACATGGCAGACTTCTGATTTGCCCACCCAGGCCAGCACATCCTGCACCAGAAAAATTACATAGTGCACCTTTAAATGTTTTTTTTTTAGGAGTCTTTGCGCCCCTGCTGGCCAATCGTGAAAAATGCCCCATGTCAGTAATATATGTTTTTGCTTCTGGTCATTCATAGAATTGAATTCCCAAATTTGGTACAAATCTGATAATGTTTACGTTTAATGTCTATGTTAGGGGGCGCTATAGTGCACACTTTTCATCTGCTTTACAGTGTGTTATATTCAGGCTGAGATCAAACATCAGTGATTCAAATTTCCCAGGCCAACACATCCTTCACCAGAAGATTTACATACTGCACCTTTAAATGTTTTTTGAGGAGTCTTTGCGCCTCCTCCTGGCCAACAGTGAAAAATTCCCCATGTATGTAATGTATTTTTTTGTTTTTTGCCCTCGGTCCGCGGTAAAATTGTCAAGCGTTGGCCGGTCCGCGCTGACAAAAAGGTTGGGGACCACTGGTGTATTGTATTCAGGCTGAGAGCAGCATTAGTGATTCAAATTTCAGTACGATCGGAGTAAACATGTGTGTGTAATATTGTATTAAATATTATTTGGGGAAGTCATCAGGCCCCTGGAGATAATGTGGACTAAATCTGAGGCCGTTCGGCTGAGCGCATTCGGAGGAGCACGTTTAAGCTTCGCAAACTTTAATCCAAGATGGCCGCCTTCTGGTGTGTCAGGGGGCGTGGCCATGATATTTTTTACTTGTCTTGTCATGATCGACTTCTGTGTTAAATTTTATGATTCTATGTGCAATTTTTTTTTTATGTCAATCGTATTCCCTAATGCATTTTTGTGTCGTTAGGGGGCGCTGATGAGCCATTTTATTTATTTCTTGAAAATGTAAAAAGTTAGAGAAGTGGAGTCTTTAACACCAAATTTCGTGACTTTTCGTCATTGTTCACTGGGTGAAAAATGGGTGATGATCGGCCCTCGTGTGCACCCAGCAAACACCATGTCCCACACTGACCCTAATAACCGTAAACCCCAACTACACTTTTCATCTGCTTTACAGTGTGTTATATTCAGGCCAAGATCAGTCATTAGTGATTCAAATTTCCCAGGCCAACACATCCTCCATCAGAAAAATTACATAGTGCATCTTTAAATGATTTTTGAGGAGTCTTTGCCCTTAGGTCTTCAGGGGTTAAGGTATTTCTCTTGTCCAATCACTCCACAGCAGCACAGAACTCCTGGACTGTTCCCGATCCGTACAAGAACCCATTCAAGGGCCCATATTACTCTATTTTGTTGTGTTATAATGTTGTGTCCTCTTCATTAACAGACCTGGAGGTGTGTTTTGTTTCATTCACACATGTTTAACACACAAATCCTGCATATTTAGGCTGAGTTCTTCTCTCAAACTGAAAACACCCCTTAATTTCCGCACTGAAATGTCCAGTTTACAGTAAACAAAAGGTAAAGGAGAGCTGATAAACTGACATCATAAGATTTAGACAGATTAAAAATGCAGAGTAAGTGTGATAGGACCTCTAAGGAACGCTCCCTAATGAGCTGCTGTGGACCTCAAATGCAGATCTGCACCTCTGAAGAAAACAAATTAATTTCATGCCTGGTTAATTACTGATCAAACACAATGTCGCAAACAGAAAATGGAGCAGAAACACCTGCGTTGAGAATATTCGCTGCCCTTTGACCTTTGGAGCGGCCACAATCACAGACGTGTCTCACAGCAATAATGAGCCGTTATCAGAGCTGGTAATTGTCGGGAGGAGGAGGGAGATGGACGAGCGCTCGGCCATTAAGAGATCCTCAGAAATCACTGGGAAAAGCTGTTGAAAATAATCCTCAAAATAACCTCACGTAAACTAATTAGACCCACTCCACACGTAACAGTAAAATGAGTTACCGCATGGTGGAAACATACACGAGTGTGCACGAGGATTTTAAACTTTCTCTTGGACGCTTCTTCTCTCCTCTCCTGCCCCTGATCTTTCCTGCTTTGTTTCTACACTACCGTTCAAAAGTTTGGGGTCACTTAGAAATTTCCTTATTTCCTTTAGAAAAGCACTGTTTTTTTTCAATGAAGATACTTTAAACTAATTAGAAATACACTCTATACATTGCTAATGTGGTAAATGACTATTTGAGCTGCAAATGTCTGGGTTTTGGTGCAATATCTACACAGGTGAACAGAGGCCCATTTCCAGCATCTATCACTCCAGTGTCTAATGGTACAATGTGTTTGCTCGTTGCATCAGAGGCTAATGTATGATCAGAAAACCCTTGTGCAGTCATGTTAGCACAGATGAAAACAGTTCAGTTGGTTAGAGAAGCTATAAAACTGACCTTCTTTGAGCAGGTTGAGTATCTGGAGCATCACATTTATGGGGTCGATTAAACGCTCAAAATGGCCAGAAAAAGAGAACTTTCATGTGAAACTCACAGTCTGTTCTTGTTCTTAGAAATGAAGGCTATTCCATGCAAGAAATTGCCAAGAAACTGAAGATTTCCTACAACAGTGTGAACTACTCCCTTCAGAGAAGAGCACAAACAGGCTCTAACCAGAGTAGAAAGAGAAGTGGGAGGCCCCACTGCACAACTGAGCCAGAAGATACATTAGAGTCTCTAGTTTGAGAAACAGACGCCTCACAGGTCCTCAACTGGCAGCTTCATTAAATAGAACCTGCAAAACACCAGTGTCAACATCTACAGTGAAGAGGCGACTCCGGGATGCAGCTTCAGGGCAGAGTGGCAAAGGAAAAGCCACATCTGAGACTGACAATAAAAGAAACAGATTAATATGGGCAAAAGACACAGACACTGGACAGAGGAAGAGTGGACAGAAGTGTTATGGACAGACCCACTGAGCTGCTGTGGAGCAGTTTGACCGTCTGGTACGTAAGAAGTTTCCATCCAGACAATCCAACCTGAAATTTCACCCCAGGCTTCTAGAAGCCTGGGGTGAAATTTCTCCAGATCCTTCAACAAATGAACAGCTGGAGGCCAAAGGTCTGAAGGCTGTGACTGCTGCAAATGGAGGAAAGCAAAGTTTGAAGGAAAAAGAATATTATTTCAAATACAAATCATTCTTTCTAACCTTGTCAATGTCTTGACTAAAGTTTATTCATTTTATAACTCATGGTGGTAAATAAAAGTGTGACTTTTCATGGAAAACACAAAATTGACTGGGTGACCCCAAACTTTTGAACGGTCGTGTATGTCTCGTATGTCGTTTCCATTCACACGTTTAACACTCAAACCCTGCATGTTTAGGCTGAGTTCTTCTCTCAGAAGGAAAACACTCTGTTCCACCTTGTGATGTCATGTGGTGATACAGGAAGTAAATCTGCACTATAATCGTTTGGATGATTTCTATCCTGGAATTTCCCATCTGAACTAAACGTAGCTGTTAACTGGAAGATGACAGAGGAATAAATAAAACACAACTCCAAGTATAGCATAAGAATCCATTTTGTACATTATTGGACCTTTAACATACGAAAATGAACTGATTTGTGAATTCTTGTTTGTGTCATAACATCAGAAATTGAAGCTAGTTTCCTGATTTGGTTCCTGATCATGCACTGACCTCATTTGCACGCACAGAGCTGACCCCAAGTCTAATGGAAGCACTGGACTCATGTGAATGACAAGTCCCATAACAAAACCGGGCCTTCCAACAATATAAGACACGCAATTATCTCCCATACAGACCAATCAGACACAGTGGGCCCCAGTGAAGGCGACTGTAATCAATCTGTGATGCTGCTGGTAATGAGAGACAGATTTCTGTGCGAGTGGAATAATCAGCCACAGCACCAGGGTCAAGGAGAGAGCACAAACACACGTCTATACACACCCAAAAACCCCAAACCTTTACATGTGCACAGTGAGTCCGTGTGCAATGAGCCCACTTTATACACTATGTTCATTTTAGATTTACAAACACAAACTCCCTGCACATCAGT